>NW_019775665.1:121482-205867 GCF_001039355.2 Lingula anatina | reverse complement strand
GTGTGTGGTGTAGACATTGATAAAATGATGCACCTGAATAGAGAATATATGGAGGAAAGATGTTGATTTCACAGGAAAAATGTTATGTACAAGTCCCAAATGTTGTGTGTGACAAGTTGGAGCAACTAGCAGGAAGAAAGAACATAAATTTTCACCTTTTAAACATGGGTGGTGAGTCTGGTAGCAGTCTAGGCGACATACAAACAAGAACTTGATGTAGTATGATCAACTTCAATGTTTTATGCAGAGTCAATAGCAATAATATCAAATTATGTAAAAAGAAGCCCTATACTGTCATGACAAAAGTATCATTGTTGTCTTTGAATGTAAACAGGAAAAGGCACTATCACCCACCTTGAAAAGACCTACTCCATTAAATTATTTGAACACCATTGATAACAAATATGAAAAGCCTGGAGAGTTGTATTCAGTTTCTCAGGTGGTTCTGTAGAACAGGTGTCTGTGCTCAGATTACATAGTCCATTAGTTGATGAAGTCATCTATCATCTGATAGAGCTGTCAGTGCTCTGGCTTCATAACACACCTATACACACACCTGCCTACATATATAATATTTTGGTGAGGTTAAACAGGCAAGAATTAGTTGTCTCTGCCTTTGGAGAGGACTGTATCTCTGGCTCTAAAAAGAGGATGGCATTTTTGGTTTTTAAAGCAGCTGGTATTTTTTGGTTTTGAAAGAGGATCATGGTATTTTTGATTTTGAAAAAGGATGTTATTTTTGGTTTTGAAGAACTAGTATTCTGGGTGGCTATAGAGTTGTTTGTAATGTATGCAAGGGGCGTGTGTTTGGATGAATTCAAGTTGAATAGACATGCATTTTTTCATGAGGAAATCAAATCAAGAACTGATCTCAGTGGGCAGACTTATTAAGCCTAGATATATTTCAAAAGTCATTAACTCCAGTAGTACATGCCACAGCCATTGGACAGTGAACCCTTTATCTAAATGAGACAAATTAAAGCAGTTTTTATCATATATGTCAGGAAAACAACCAAATAGGCAGGGAAATACAGTGGTGGTGGAGAAATGTCAGGTTGATGACAGACAGGAGAAATGGGCAGAATGAGAGGGATTAGCATACCTGTTTACCACTAATAGACCTTCTTACCTTTATAGCTTCACTTGCTGGCTACAGTCCCATCGGGGGTGTTCATATTGGGTCAGAACTGGTCTTTGGCTGGTTTATACTGTTTGTGTTATAAAGGTTCTGGTTCAAGGTTATGGCCAGGCCCCAGTTTCTTGAAAAAAAAAACAACTCAAGTTAGGTTCCAGTGCCTAACATCTTTGTTACTAAGGTTACATGGTCACATGCACACATCTTACCCTATCAGGAACAGTGTTACAGAACTCTCATGGACACATGCACACATCTTGGTCAGCTAAGGGTCTAGGATTCTTTGTGAAATGAGGGCCAGGCTCACACAAGTCAGTATATTTCGCTGGAGATCAGTCATGTTTGATTCCATTACCTCGTGTTGATACCACATTGTAACTAAAAACAATCAACATTACTTTCACCATGTGAGTATACTGGCTCAGTTTAGAATGATTATGAAAAAGGCAGATTGCAATTAGTCGTAGTTGATTGCTTTATCTTTCTATGAACCTGATAAACTCGTATGAACAATATCAGTATCTGTAAGGAGTGGATCTTATTCCAAGTTTGGTACGTGTGAACTGCCACCTGGGGACGTCTACTCAGTCATTACTGGAACAAGCCTCGTGTGACGGGAGACAGTTCCCATTACACAGTCCGTAAAAAAAAACATCTCTGAGGTCTAACAGCATACTTACCCTACCAGCATTTTAATAAGACATTTCAGACGCGCAACTATGCACATGTCGGATATATTATACATATGGAGATAACCATGACCTGATTTTGAGTGGGTTTAATCGCTTCAAGGGAGACGCTCTGGTTTAATTTCAAAGACAGAGAAGTTATCACTGGAGTCCGTGTGGAGTTTATTAGGACATCTTGTGGGCTGTTTTAGGCTAGGACTGACGCTGACAGGAGATAAGATCTAAGGATTGTTATTTAGGGGAGGGTAACACACATTGAAATACCTGCATGGAGTTTTCCTGACTTGTAACCATACAAACTGGTCTTGTTGATACCTAGGAGCCCTGAGACACTGGAGGGAGGAGACCAGCTTTCTGGTAGATTTCTACGAAACTCTGAGGATTTCTTGTCACTATTTTCATAGGATTTAACATAATTCATAGAAGGGATGTTTCTGTGAAGATTTTGGTATAGTTTGAATTTGTTGCGTGGGCGGTCTTTTGGAATTGTTTTATGGCATGCGCTAGGTAAGATGTGAGATATTGGCAGCAGACATTCCCAGCAAAGAAAAAGGAGGATTGAAATGCTGTACAACTACTTACGAGTTATTCTTTGGAACAATTTTTGATTCTGTAAAACTTGAGGATAAGCTCTTAATAATTTGTGCCTTGGAAAAAAATTTCAACACTTATGCGGGCAAGCTGTGCGACACAATACACTACTTGAAAAACGGCCTCAAAAGAAGTAATAGTGTGATACTGGAGGATATATTTCATCATTTGATATTGTGTGCATTTATAATCATAAGAAATTAGGGATTGGCCTTCGCTGTGTTGCTTTACTGGAGGATTTTCTTCAAGAGGTATCGAGTTTGGATGAGTGTATCAGTTTTACTACTGATGCTTTAAAAAAGAAGAATTACCATATATTAGCATTTATTTCTCAGATCAGTCAATATACATATAACTTACAAGATTCATGATTTAAACAACCGTCAAGAAGAAACATTATAGGCTATCCTAGTGTATGGTTACCATGGTGATATCTTAGTATCTGGTGTCCATGGTGATATTCTAGTGTCTGGTGACCATGGTGATATCTGTGACGTCTCCACGGCGATGGTCCTAATGTATATCACAGGGATTCAGGACCAGAATAGACTAGAGCACCAGTCTGCCTGCAGGCGCTACTATAACAGGCTCTGGTCGTTTCGATCTAATACCTCGGAATTTTCAGGATACGAGATTGATTTTGACAGGTATGGTATGGTTTGACAGGTCTTTGGCCCTGTAGGGTAATCATGTATGTCATATAAGATTGAATTTATATTAAATATGTTTGAAATTTGTAGCTGTAGGAGAGATTGGTATGTTTTTTTTTAATGGTATGATAAACCTGTGATCAAATGTATCATAGATTGATCAGAATACTGGACTCCTGTAGGCAATTGTATTACTATATATATATATAGTGGCCATTGAAATCATAGAGCCATGATAGCTCCAGACATGTGATAGACTTTGACAGGTAGATTATCCAGTTATAAGGTACACACTCTGGTGTGACAGAAAATAACTATTATTTTTATACACTGGAACTTCATTCTGCCAAGATATGACCACCTTGATACCTTATTTTGAAAAGGTTTAGTTTAAGTTTTGGGCATATAAATGTTGTGGTATGAGGTCTTATGTTATAAAGTGCTGTTAAAATCATGGGATATGTAGTGAGGTTACATGGTATGAAGTGGGGATTGTGAAGTCAAAGGATGTGGTATGGTATGGTATGGTATGGTATGGTATGGTGTGATACGAGTTTTTAGATTTTAGAATCATGGTACGGGTTATGGAGTGTTATGGTATGGCATGGCATGGTATGAAATCCTTGGTTACAGAATGATGTAGCTAAGGTTATAGGATGATATGAAATCTTTAGTTTTAATTGGCACGTTCAAGTTTTAATTATAGAAAGAACATTATATTCAGGCCCGTAGCCAGCAATTTCAAAAGGGGGGTTCTTTTTTCTGAAAAAGTGGACCTTTTCCCATAAAAACTTTATGTACCTAGATCAAATTTTACCCAGATTGGACCTTTTCCCAGCAAAAAAGGGCGGTTCTTTCGAACCCCCCGATCTCCCCCTGGCTACGGGCCTGATATTTTTTTTCTCATAATTTCTCAGTCATTAACTTGGTGATCATTATTCCAAAAGGTTCAGATAGTAATATAGATATCACAGTATATAAGTAATATATATGATAATTTGCTATCACTTTTATTCCAGCCACAACACTGAGACAACTCACTGGCTAGACCCAAGGTTATCAGAGAAGAAGAAACAGTCTCCATTAGAGTGTGATGAAGATGGTGAGTTTTTGACGTTATCTTTGCAACAGGTGTTCTGGGCTCATGCTGGCGTAAACTGGGTCTAGGACACAGGGCCCTGTAACTCGAAAGCATCGCAAATTGCTACAGAGTGCAAGAGTCTCTGTTAAATAACTCGGCATTTACTCGCCCCCATATAGTAGCCTCGAAATGAAAGGTGATATCGCTATTGCAATTCACGATACTTTTCAGTTATTGAGCCCAGATGGATGTCAGATGTCCTGAGAAACCTCGGGGGAGGCAGGGTGGGCAGGTTCCACTGAGCCAAATAAATGCATTAATTTTGTTGAACACAGAAATACTAAGCTATATATTTTTATCTAAAGAAACAATTTTATTTTTATACTGCTGCTTTGTGTTTGATTTAGATTAGAATTGAAAATAAAAAAAAAAAAATACATTTTTGGCTATCAGTTAGAAGAGCCAGGATGAGCCTGAATACCCTCCTCATATTATAGTGTATGTTAAATGTAATATGAACTCCTGGAACTGACTTCTCTGAAAACAACAGAAATCCTCTGTACAGTTATGGTCTGGTTGTTACCAGTCAAGGTCATTTGGACAGTAAACTATTAGGCTTCCTTCACATGCAATGTCTATTTTCTAAATTCTATTTTCTATTTGCGGCATGTCTTATGATCATGGTCTGTGCCCTGAATATCCCGCGGCGTAATTACTGGCAGCGCGAGCCAGTTACTATAAGTTACTATAAGTAACTGGCTCGCGCTGCCAGTAATTACGGATATTCAGTGCACAGACCGTGATCATAAGACATGCCGCAAATAGAAAATAGAATTCAGAAAATAGACATTGCATGTGAATGAAGCCTTAGTTCATGTCTTCTGCTGTGACAATGCCTTTCATGTTTGTGGCAGTTTTGAATGTACTGATTTGTGATGTTTGTTGTTTGCCCTTGTTTTCAGAACACATGAGTGAAATGTATGAAAATGTTATATGATTTCCCCTTTTAAATATTTCATGTGATTGCTGTTAGTAAATGAGTTATTGGGTTTGATGAGAAAATTCTCACTTTCGTATTGCCCATCTATATTGAGAAATTCTGAATTGTGCACAATGCTTTGAGGCATATGTTGTGTACTAATACTTATGACAATTTAAATGTGAAATAACGTGCATTGTTTATGGCATTTCTGTTATGGACACTATTGTATTTTTGCCATTGTATTAGTGACTGTGAATTCTGGATCTTCTCTGTGCATGTGGATGTGGGTTTGTTGTCTTGGTTGTACTGTGGCTTGCATGATGTTATTTATCTTCAAGAGCGCTGGGGGTTGATCTGCTGATCAGACACATCATGAAACAGATTCTAATCATCTTATTCTTGTCATTGTATTCCCCTTAAGGCCCAGTTTTATATGTAATATAGTTACTGTATCCAAATAGCTTTTTAATATTATTTCTGTCTCTTTATTGAAAGGTCATTGGGAAACAATTTTGCATTTTATTTTTTTCACACCTGTTATTTCTAATTATTTATATATGTTTATCACTCATAAATTTCTTTTGATATACATACCAAAAATTAATTTTTTTAAATTTTATACATGCGAATATGTCAACAGGAATTTTCTCTAACATTAATACAGTATTATAGGTAATAGATGTTAAGAAAGTAGATATCCTTTCATCATGGGACACTTTTTAAAGCACCTTTTTGTTCATTCTTGTCACTCACACCCTTTTTCTTTCACTGCATGTCTTAAAAGCAGGTTTGGATATTGAAACTGGTGGAGCTCTTCATTTTTTCATTGCATTTTTCATTTCTTATCTTAATCCTGCATACCTGGTATTGTGTTAGTTATATTTAGTGATATTTGGCAAAATTCTTAGCTTTAGTAGGTAAGCATGTTGTGCAGCTATTTGTACCTCTGTTTGTTGTATTTTTTCTTCAGCAAGTTAGGCAGTGACTTTTGCATGTAAATTGTTTATCAAACTTTGAAATCTGTTGTTATTTGGCTGTCATTTTGTCTTATCCATGTCACATGAACATCAAAATTCTTCAAAAATATTTGCTGATCTTTCCTGCTTACAGATCGAAGAAATAAAGTTGAAAAAGTCGAAAAAGATCAGCAACCCTTAAAACCCACAATGCCAGGTATGTTACCCTACATTCTTGTATTTATGTTGCATTTCCCATTCAAACCATGTGCCTTACTACAAGTAGATTGCAGTAGGTGAGATTACATCACAGCTAGCGCAATCATTGCCTCAGCTACTTTGTTTCACATTGCAGCAGTTTCTGCAGCCAATAGTATCACCTTGATTGGTTTTGATTTCACCTCATCTCACTCATTTTTTCATAAGATCATTTAATTCACTGACTTCATGAAATTGCTGTTATTATAATTTCATCTCAACTTGCACCGTGTCATCTGTTTCAAATCAGGCCAATGTCCAGTTTTCTTCTCAGAATCTTTTTGCCTGTTGAAATCCTTCTGATTTAGATCAAGATGCTCACGTAAAAAAAAATTGGTTTTGTTTATAAAAAACTACAAAGAGTTCAAGAAAAATATTTTGGAAAAAAGATGTTGTAAAGAGGAAAATTCTCTGAACAGGCCTTGAGTCTTTGATTGCGTTAGATGAGAACTGGTCTCAACCAGCGCAATGATAATCAAAACAGATCACACAGCTGGGCATGTTCAGCATCCACAGTGATACTGTAATAATAAAGACCACATCCCAGAGGTTTTATCAAGTCTCGGTGTTTTCGTTTCTGACAGCTGTGTTTATGCACCTGGATTTCCAGGAATCTGGGATTTCCGGGAATGTGATATGTTATCCCTGGGAAGTCAATCTCGGTGCTCAGGTGCTAGTTGTGGTGCTGGGAAGTATGGGAGGCATGCTAAGAGGAAATACCTGGCTTGCTTCATTGAGGTGTTTACACTGTTGGTGAATAATGAATATGTGAGGGCACGCACGTGTGTTCGCAGTCACTATCATATTTATGAGAAATAGTGAATGTTGTCTTATGTTATATGCCCTGTGTTATGTGTATATGTGTAAATGTCTTGTATTTTGTTTGATTTATTATAGAAGAAAATATGCATCTTTTTCAGTCAATGTGTACACTTTGAATTGAACATTCATGCAACTGTATTTTTTCTTATTTCCAGAATTATTATATTTCATAGCTTTTCTTTGTTCTCCTGAAATGTCATAATAAAGATTTCTTTTGTTATTGAAACGACATGTTTAACCTTTGAAATGACACATTTGGCACGAAGTACTGAAAGAATTCAGCCACTTCAGCAAACTGCCACTTCAGTGTATTCTATTCCTTGCAGTATTCACAAGGGGTATTTGATTTTTTTCCTACAACTGACAATTTTTTCCAGATCTGTGTCCTGGCAGTTCAGTGACCTTGTCTCAGTTGCTCAGGGACAGATGAAATGTTCATGCTTAATGGGACATGAACTGGTAATCTTTGTGTCTAACAAATTAACAAATGAACAGAAAACAAGAAGTGGCTTTGTTCTGCCTCCAGGATGAGAGGTTTATCTGGAAAACTTCTTCCTGGAAAAGTTTATGGTCTAGAACATCCCAATCGGCAAATGACACAGCTAACTCTAAAATCACATTAGCTGTGTAAGTGGGAAGTGTGTAGTGCGTAGCTGCATGTGTATTTTTTAAACTGATATAAATATTTAATTTTCGGTAGGAAATATTACATGTTGCTCATTATCAGGTTTTACACAGGTGAAAGTGCAAAGCAAAAGGCATTAAAAACCTCTTTACAGAGGATTGAAATATTGGTGAAACTCGTATGATAACAGTTGCTGACAGTTTCAGTCTATGTGAATGTACTGTTTTTGATGTGAACTGAAGACCAACTGAATTGAATGAAGTAGAAAAGGGTGATCCAAATTGATGTTGATATGTCATGTTGTATTAACTGATAATGGTTACTGCATGGAAACACTTATCCAAATTATCAAATATTGATGCAATAACAAGTGAAAAAATTGGCAGAATGTGACAGTTTAGTCCAAATAGTTAATGTATTGTATCTAAGGGTAGAGCATAAGCATAGAGATTATAATAAATATCATGGGATATAAATATAGATTATAATACCCTCAGGAAATTCAAGCCACTTAAGTTGATATTAATGGAACTAGCTGGTATGAAATTTGCTGAACACTAGATATTCAGTTTGTTAAAATAGATGATCATTTAGATCTCAGACAGTAAGCAGATAATAGTGTCTATGAACATTACTTAGGAGACCAGTAGTGATACCAGTGGAACAAACAGCAGTAATGGAAGCTGAAGTTAATGTAATACCAGGCTTTACTATCTCATTACCAAGAAGACTTCAGGGAATTATACTTCTTTAAATAGCTGTTTGAGAGGGAGGACTGGATAATTTTCAGTTAAGAGCCAGAAAATTTACTAACAATATTGAGCAACAGAGTAATTGCTTTACAGGAGAAGTGGGAGGCAGTTTTACTCCCTCATTGAAATTGTGTCTGGCAGTTTAAGTAAAATAGTTCTAAATTTGGAAGATATAAAGGGATATTTGAGGAGATAAATGCTCAGGATGATGGAGAGCATGTGATTAAGTTGACACTTCAGCTGTTTAATACTCCAAGAGATAGATATTTGAATTGCTAGAAGGGAAATTATGATTATAGAATTATTCCCTGGAAATTAAGAATCAACCGGATTGAGCTCATTAGAGCAAGGTGGCACTGTAGTATGTAGAAGAAAGTAAATTATTCATTGTTTTTTTTTTTTTTTTATTGATTTTTTAATGGTAATTAAAACATTCAACAACATCAGTGAAGTGGAGATGGCCCAGGATAGCTGCAGAGGCTTGTCTCAAACAATTCTTTATAATCGGTTTTTTTTTTTAAATAAAATGGACATTTTCTGGACTCATCATTTGCTTATAAGTTTATTTGAATATTAGGTATATTGTTCTGAGGTAGAGGAATACACAAAGCAAGCTCTGTTTTGTCATAATAGATCTTCTAGTCTTGTAACTAGAATATGTCCATAAGGACAAGAAAGAGATGCATTATTTCTTCAGTCTGGTTCCTCATCTGGTTGATGTGACATTTGACACCATTTAGACAGTCGAAAAAAGAGAATAAAACAGCTTGACACTGACATATGTCACATATGTGACAATGCATGGAGAAATGGCAGACGTCTCTTTGATATTGGACAAAGACAGGTGAAACTTGGGGGGTGAGCTTAGCGTTTGAAGGGGGTGACAGCAGGTGCAACTAAGCAGCCAATCCGGAGCGTGTCAGATGACAAGTTCAACACACTTTTAGATGATTATGTGTTGTATTTGTATCGGGTTGATAGATGTAGTTTATCAAAGTGACTGTGTATAATATAAGTTTTTGTATAGCTGTCAGAAGAATGTAGTTATTGTAAGTGATCCTATAGATTGTCAAATTTTTCTTAATGAAATTGACGTCAATGCAATTTGCTACAATTAAAGAGATTGATATGTTAACTTTGGACAAGAAGTAGAATGCATGTAAAATTCAGTAAGCAGTGGTTTTATGGGAAATCATTCAAAATATGGCAGTAAAATATTTAATTGCAGAAAAAAAATTTGGAGTTTATAAGGAATTTAGTTGACAACTAATTTAAATTGATATGAATATATCTTGTGTAAGACTTACCTGAAGGGGCTAAAAGAAAATGAAATATGTGAAGTCAGTTACTTACAAGATAATTAAATTACTTTACATACATCTGTATGCTGTACTAATGTCTAAATTGGCATATTAAATTAAATTAACTTTGATGTGGGTGTAATTCTCCAGATACTTATGTGATACACATATTCCTGTCATTATACAAACTTTAATCTGGGTGGTTGCCATCCAGACATGATCCGATGATGACCATGAGTGACCAGTGGTGACCGGAGCTCTATGGTACAGGGGTGTGACCACTGACTACTTGTACAGTTTAATAGCCATTATTAGGGGGTATTAGAACCCAGGTATTAAGTCCTGTCTCTCTGCAATAGCTGGTATTAAGAGGAGATTAAGGCTACCTGTGTTATCATTGTAAGACCTGGTTGGCCTTATGTAGGTATGTGGGGGGAGGGGGGGGGATGAAGTTGTTGTCACATTAATATCTGTAACAATTCAGTATCTCTTGGTGTAGGTAGTTTTTTAGGGGGTTATGGCATTCAGCAATTTTAGCCAGGACCATTTATCTACATAGAGCTTATTCTAGAAAGTTAAAGCTATCCCTTTTCTGGACAAGAGTTATTTAAAGAGATAATGACTTAATAGAAACAGAGCCAAGCACTATCTGTGGGCTGTCAGAGACAAGGCCATCACTGATTTTTTTCCCAGATAAAGACTACAACCACTAGTTGTAGACAGAGGAACATTGTGGCCCAGTTGTTGTTTAGTATTGATATTGTTGTTGGTGGTAGTAGCAGGCTTGGTGGACTGGCCACGAAATGCACGACGTTCTGAGAAGACTTGTGACTGTGGAAGATTTGAACATCCTCTCACAGCTAGGTGAGGAGAAATTTGATGGTGACTCCTCCTTTGAGATATATTTTTATAACTCATTATAAACTTGAAAACATTTGACTTAATGTTAGTATGTGCATGAACAGTACTAAAGATTTGGTTGTTAAGTTTGGAGTTTTAAGATGTGTACTTAGATCTTTTTACAAAATAATTAAAAGGGTGACAACTTTCAGAAATGTCTTGCTGGCCCATTGATCAATTCCCGTCAAAGAAAGGCTATTGTGAATTTTTTTTTAAACTTAAAGCCTCACAAAAAGTTGATGCAAGTTAAGTGAATAGCAGGATTGTAGGTGATTGTAGTTACTACAGACAGGTAAGAGGAGTTCAGGAGACAAAGTAGTCCCTGCTGAGGAGATCATACATTCTGAAAAAGTAGCAGGAGCTAAACTGACAAAGGACTTTTGAATAAAGAAAAAAAAAAGTTTATGCAGTAAGCCAGTAGCAAGCAGAAGTTACTTCAACAAAGAAATCAGCAGTAAAGTTTTTATATGCACAGGTAGCAGAAGTTCAGAATAACAATGGCTGTGTTTTTGTCTGTGTGTGCGTGTCTCCTGTGGAGTAAAAGTTCACTGTTATATCTTCATAACAATAGTTATAGCAAGATCAACCAATGGGAGGCCTAGCAGCTCTCATCCTCGGCACCATTGTTATCTCCGTCTGGCGTCCCAAGAGATTCATTTACCGTGCGGACCTTTAGAAAACACAGGGAAAAACAAGGCATGGTATTGATTATGTCTGCCGTCAGGTACCTGGATGTAGAGATGTAGAGTCAGTCACATTGTGGAGGTTAAGGTTGTTAAACTACATGCAGGATATTTACAGTGTCAGGGACAAAGAGGAAGAGGATCCTTGGAGTAGCAGACGAGGAGAGTTAGCTGAAGAGATATACTGATGAGAGCAGGATTGAATTGGGCAGATACATGCTGGAAAGTTTACATAGAACTTGGAACAACAAGTACTTGTAATAGAGAGAGTGGTGGAGACTGATTAAGTTTTGATATGGTAGGAACAAGTTGGATTGTTTTCAGAGAACTGTCAGCAGCAACATTTTTGGCGGAAAGTGTCCATGTTTGGTTTTTAGTCTGTGTTACTGTGGTTACATACAAGGATTTTGGTGTCAGGTATGTCCAGAGTGGAACAAGTAACGTAGGTGAGAAATTACAGGTAAAAACCGTGTGTTCCATGTTTGGTCATAGTTCTGAGTAATAGTGTTAACATACAAGGTATATAGTCTCAGGTAGGACAGGTGGAAAGTTACAGGTAGGCATAGATTCCCATTAATGAGCAGGTTGGAGTCGGTCTCAAAACTGTTGGAGTTAAAAGCAGTTAAGGTGCTTTGTGAATCCTCTTTGATAATTGATTTAATGCGTAGATTCCATTTAACACACAGAGCAGGAAGTTAGTAATGACAGCCGTTTGATTGGCAGGTGCCCCTTGTTTAATGATTGCAGTCTCACCTGTGATATTGAGAAAATAACCTGTTGTTTTAAGTCTGAGTAATGAACTGATATGTTTATAATATGTGTCATAAAGGTTGTGAACAATACAAAAACTATATTGATTATCAGCACTGTGGTCTTGTAAATCACAGGTGAGGCAGTGATGTTTGTGTACCTAACACATAGAACAGTCCATCTCTTTGTTATTGATGCTGTCCAGTGTTTAGATGATATAGGTGACCGGTGGTCATTTTGGTCAAAGCCACAGGTCGAAGAATAAGAATGAATATGAGAGTTAACTAGGCCAGTTATGAGTAGTCCAGTGGTAGCATTTGGAGCAATGTACTGTACAGTGCCTATTTTTTTTTTTTTTGTTATATTCAAAACAATCAGGCTGTACATAGCTGTAGGGGGTTTGGGGGTGCAAATGAGTTGCCCCTCTTAGCTGGGATAAGGTCTGCTCTGGGTAAAATTTGATCAGAAAGTTTTCCTGGTAAAAGGTCCAATTTTTTAGTTAAAAAGGCCCCAACCCCCCTTTAAAATTGCTGGCTACAGGCCTAACAATGCTATACTGATGGTCAAGGTAAAATAATGGACAAAGACACACCAGGTATGAGTATCCAGGTAATGGATGTGTCAAGAGGCTTTGTACATTGTCCACGGACAGTTCATATTCAAAACAGGGAATTGACCGCCCGTATCACAATAGAGAGGAGGTGATCTGGAAGATGAGACTGTACTTAGAGCTGGTTATCCAGGTATCACAATGGAAGATTTAGCCATGAAGACATTCCAACAGATAGAATGTCAGGAACTGTTATAGAGATCAGCTGTGATAGGTGATAATGCTGTGATCAGGATCTTTACTTCTTTTCAAAACGTGGAAAGATGGGACGGTTGCAGGATTTTCAGGCCAAGAAGCGACCAATTCTTTTTTTGCATCAGAGTTTTAAGCTTTTAGTAATTTGGGCCATGTTTTATCATAATACCAACCCTACTTTGCACCCCAAATAATACACAGTTGTAGCCTCCTCTTCTGTCAGGAGACAAAAATGGAGACAAATGACTGGTCATTATTGTAAACATTTTGGGCATTTATAATAAAAAAATTCCTGTTATACTTTAAGCCTCATTTCCCTGACAAATTAAGATACATTATTATAAATTACCAGCATTTGAACTGACAGGGTTATTTCAACCATTTGTGGTGTTTTGTGTATTATCTTTGTTTATTGAAAGTGGATGACCTACTTCTGAAACTGCAAATTTTTTTTTTCTCAACCCCCCCCCCCCTTAACTGTATATTAGATTGACTGCAGGTTTGAGACTGGGATTTTAATGAGTACCATCTTCATTACCAGTGGTGATTTCCATTTGAACCAATGGGAAAAACAATTCACAAAATATAGATTACAATTACGCTTAATTATTCATATTGGAATTAAATTTCCTCAAATTAATTAGGGCACATGCAAGGCAGTACTAAGAGCCCATGAAATCATTAGTGAAAATGCTGCAGATATTGATCTGCACTGCAGTTAATGATTTGCTTCAATTACCAAACTACCCAGGGTTTCTTTGACTTATTAAATCATCTTACTACAACCGGACGTAATCCCATCAAGTACGCTGATATTTGCTGCTGGGTAGGTGCAGATGATGACTGACTCCATTTCGTGTGACACTGACACTGGGTTTAATTTAGTAAATGGTATACATATTGATGGCAGATTTGATGTGGGCACAGTTATATGTATGTACTCATGTAGCAGTAGCAAGGATATGCCTTTGTCAGGTCTTATTGACTAGAGGCTGATGGCAAGTCAGTTGTATGATGTGCTTTTTCTATGGTCGGAAATTAAAGTTAGGACTTGATGCAGTTTGATGGAAGAGCTGACTTTTAATACCAGTCTAATTCTCTACATGTAGTATATGGAGTGGATCCCCAAACTAAGTGAACAGGTGCCCTTTGGATTATATTATTATTATTATTATTAATGATATAATGAAAGCATTATCAGTATGACATGTCCAGAGAACTGACCAGTGTCCATCTCATGTCACGTCACATCTTGACCAGTGTAGACAGTGTCAGAGACACACACACACACACAGAGATATAATATATTCAGGTTGATGGTATCAGCCCTGTTCACTGAACACTGAGATAACACAGCTTTGTGTGTGGATGGTATTCTGTAGTCAAACCTGAGTTTAAACTGAAGTTAAACAGTGAAGATCTTGTGGTGGGAGACACTGGGGGATACACAGTGGATGGAGAGCACCCTGGGAGACTGGGGTTTGTTTTCTATGCCTTATAGTTACTAGTAGTAGATCATAGTCCCTTTTGATAGTCTTCTGTAGCTCAACTTACAGGGTAATAGTAAAGTGCTGATATGGAGTGGTTTGTACCCTGAGATTAAGGGGTTGATTTTAGTGTATGTTTTAATAGTTATTTTGGCTCTTTTGATTACCTATCACAAAGGACAAGATGTTTACAAGCCAGGTTGTTGGAAGATATTTGGAAAATGAGAGGAAAAAAAACTATCAGAAAAATCCTGTGACCATGATGATGTTCCTGACACGGGTGAAAAAACATAGATGGAATGAAGAATCCAGCGTTGGAATTTTAG
Source organism: Lingula anatina (assembly GCF_001039355.2). The sequence continues at coordinate 191,074 of NW_019775665.1, read as the reverse complement.
TATTTTGAGATCTGTGATACAATTTTCTTTATAACAAAATAGGCAGAAAATATCTGAAAATTCCCAGAAACTAGATATTCTGAAAAAATGTCCCCTTGATACACAAGAAAAGTTCAATTGTATTTCTAAAATGTGATTAAAAAACAGAATTTTTCTGTTAGGCCAGGAGTTATTGCAGCAGCTCTGTTGTCCATCATGGCTGCCAGAAGACAGTGAAGGCGCAAGGTGAGGGAGATAAATAGGAGAACCTGGTCACATCTGTCTTTTTTGACCCACTTGATGTGTTTCTTCTGAATAACTCGGCTGCAGTTTTTTTTTTTTTCTTTCAAAAATACCTCATAGACAGCTGTGGTCAGTGTTGGGCCTTTGGTCAGTCAGCTGGTGGTATGTGGATTGTCTGGGGGTCAAACAGGAGCCAAAAAAGAAACAAAATCCCCAAATCCCGTCACATGGTGATGAATGTGACAGTGTCAGAATTTGTGACCTTTCAAACTTTGAGCTGTCGTGACAAGATTTTGAATCATTATTTTGACTTAATCACAGGTTATATGTTACATGATAGGTGTTAGGATTTGCACAGGTGAATCATGTGTTTTAAAAACAAAGGAAAATGATGGAATTCGTTACCACAAGAAGATAATTTTGGCAGTAAGGGATTTGAATTAGTGTGGGTGGAATAAGAAGAGATTCAGAACCAGATGACAGGAATATCTTTGTTTCCTCTATATTACAAGTATGGCAACTTTGCTGTGATTAGATTTCGATCCGCACCCCACTCAGGTGGAACAGGTTTTTGGTGATTTGTCAGCGCAGGTGATTTGGCATAATGTGTTACATATGACAGGATAACTATAAGATTAACCTTTAAGTATAAGATTGACATTTAAATAGAATAGAACTAACTGTCAGCTACAAAGTATATCTTATCATATCTTTGTTAAAATGTCAGGTAAGGATTAGTCTTCTCAGGTGTGTAATCTGCCCAGCTATTGCTATATAAATATTGTTCTGAGATAGGAAGTATCATTAAGTTTTATCATTGTATAGATTCTTTTGAAAGGTTTAACATACTGTAACGCGACGCGGCCGTCCGCCTCGAATCGGCGACGACACCCCGACGCGGTGTGGGATTGATGTTGCCTGTACCTTGGGGAAAGTCTATCCCCAACCTTCGGAAATAAAAAGACANTTTTAAAAACAAAGGAAAATGATGGAATTTATTACCACAAGAAGATAATTTTGGCAGTAAGGGATTTGAATTAGTGTGGGTGGAATAAGAAGAGATTCAGAACCAGATGACAGGAATATTTTTGTTTCCTCTATATTACAAGTATGGCAACTTTGCTGTGATTAGATTTCGATCCGCACCCCACTCAGGTGGAACAGGTGTCTGATGATTTGTCAGCGCAGGTGATTTGGCATAATGTGTTACATATGACAGGATAACTATAAGATTAACCTTTAAGTATAAGATTGACATTTAAATAGAATAGAACTAACTGTCAGCTACAAAGTATATCTTATCATATCTTTGTTAAAATGTCAGGTAAGGATTAGTCCTCTCAGGTGTGTAATCTGCCCAGCTATTGCTATATAAATATTGTTCTGAGATAGGAGGTATCATAAAGTTTTATCATTGTATAGATTCTTTAGAAAGGTTTAACATACTGTTAGTAGATACAAAACTGTATATATACAGGCAGAGGGCACTGACACCAGCAACAGGTACAAGTAAAACTCCAAAATGATAACATGGACATGATAAAATAAGAGATTAGTGACTGGTGAAGGGTGATGATGGTTTTCTTGGTTATGTTAGGTTACAGAAAAAGAGATTCATGGCAACATATTTGACATCAATGGTTACGCCACCAGATAACATCAGATATAGGTGATATCCACAGTTCCTCCATAGAGTGCACTTACTCAGCCTTGAAACTGATGGTGTTGTGATGGCTGCCCAAGTATATACAGCTCAATAAGACAGGTGTGAAATGCACCCATGCCTGAACACATGATATCCACTGAACTGTACAACCTCTGTTATATCAGCACTGGCCATCACTGGGCAGTAGCTCCTGTAGAGTCTAAATATCTCAACACTGAACATGTTGGTCCGCTTCACTCGGATAATAATCTGTTGTGTTGTGAGCTCTGTATTAAAAGTGACATGGAGGCAAACATTGGTCATTTAATTTTTTATGTAAAATAGATAAAATATTTTGTCAGAATGGACCTCTTCTTATACTTATATTTCAGTCTTGAAGTGAATACCAACTTTATAAGGCGTAAGTTGTTTTATAAACACTGCCTCACTTCCTCAAAGTCAGCTGGACTCTCTTGCAAGTGGAGGAAGATTGTTTACCTGCTTTGAAATCAGAAATGCTTTGAAGATAAGGGTTACAAATTGACTACTGTGTGTTTGCTAAACATCCAGATTATCTAGCAATTAAAGTGGAGACATCGAATACTGCTTTGAAATATGAGAATTGATAGATTTCTTTGTCTCAGATGACCTTGTTTTTAAAACAATTGGGTTTTTTTAAGGTTGAAAAGGATGAATCTAATTCTGTTTTGGAAAACAAGTTGCTTTGAAGTGGGCAGAGGAGAGATTGATGTAGCTAATGGGAGTTGGAGTAGCTTCGAAGTTAATCAAGTTCAGATTGATGGATCACATGGCATAGACCTTTAAGGTAGTTTTCTTTCCGATTTCAAGAGTTTAAAAGGTGTAATTTATATAAGGTAATTTACAAGTTGTCTTTTAAATTGGTCTTCTAGTTAGTTAACACTTTACAGAAGAAGGGGAAAACATTGAAGGTGTCAGATTTTCTAGGATCAATCATCAAAAGAGGATTGTAATTGAAATGACCGTAATGTAACTCTAACATAACTTCAACGTGACTTACCAGACTGATTAGAAAATTGACATATCGGATGCAAATAGAAAGCACTGAATGCCACTTTATGTGCATATCAGCCAAGTTTAGGACAGAATTGGATTGCCTCAGCTTTACTTGAGATTGCATAGTTTGGAATCCAATCAGCGAAGATTAACATGTTTGATTGCAATTTGTTTTCCTACTCAGAATGTGATTTTAGAGACTGGAGCCTAGATCTTCTTTGTGAGTCAGTTCCATTTAGGGCATCCATCATGGTTCAAATGTAAGTGATGGAGGTAAGGCAATTTTGATAAAGAAATATGATAGGTTAAAAAAAATAGAAAATGCATGAGTTAATGCAGTCATTGTCCCACAAACATTGGATATCAAGAGATTTTCGCCTCGTCTTAAGTCGGCCTCTGATATATTTTGGTAACTTTTTTATCACACCCCTGGCTTACTTATATCTATGGAGGTCTGCATTTTTGGTGTCATATTTAAAGGAAAGAATTTCCTGTCAAAGAAATCCATAGGGTTAAAAAAAAACCACAGAAGACATAATTAGGCTACTCACTGGTGGTTTTTTTATTGTGAACATGTCACTTTAAGTTGACATTTTGCTGGATCAGTATCAACCTGGACAAGTTGTGGATTGTCAGCCAGGCAGAGGGTTGTAAGGTTTCTACAATGATTTCCTGACAGAAGATGTGAAAAATTGTTGAATTATGCAGGGTATACATTGTGGAATTCTTGTTTTTGTGTTACGTTTTACAGAATGTAGAGCATAAATTTAAAAGATGGCTGACAGGTTCCATTTTTTTGTGACAGAGAAAAGATTTCATCAATTATTCATTGTGGTGTGGAAGAAATACAATTCCGTTAGACTGACAGTAACATATTATCTCTTCCCTTTACTTTCATGCTTTAATGTAGTTGAATGAATAATTCAGCATTAACCCATCAAATTTAAGTCAGTTTAGTTGAGTTGATCTAATTCAGAATCTCAGTCAGTTAAAATCCCAGAGAAAATTTGACACCTTAACTCACTTTGACAAAGAACTGGTGTGAAAGATCCACACTTGCTATTAGAGTTAGACCCCATTTCCAGAGATTAGATCGATCTACTTTAGATCGACCTAACTCCCTGGGGTTTCACGCTAAATAGCTGTCAGCCGGGCGGACACGAAAGTTAATTACCCCCTTACAGCTTGTAGTAGACGGGACGGACATTTAAGCCGGATTATCTGACAGTAATCTAGTGAGACTCCCAGCGGGGATAGATCGATCTAAAAGCTCTGGGAATACAGCCTTATAGTAATGATGATGAAACACACGGGTAGTGGCTGACATACAATTTCCTTACATTTGTGTGTAGAATAGCAGTAGGAAGAATTCACATTAATTCTCTTCATGCAGTGAATGATAGGCAAAAAGCCTTGCACAGATGTCGTCAGAAAATGACATTTCCATTTGTTCACTGTTCATAGGAGTGAAAATAATGTCTTGCTGATTAATTTGATGTAGTTAATCACACGAATGAAGTCAGAAAATTTTGCACAGAAACTATTATGTCAAATCTTTGCATAAGAAGTAATGAACAATTCAGACAGATTTAGAAAATAGCAAAAAAAATCAGTATAGAAAAAAATTACCTCCATCCAGGCTTGACTATTTAATTAAAGAGGTATAAAATAAATGTGCCAAGTCAGTTTATACTTAATGTAGTGATTAACATGAAATCAGTTAAAGATAACAAATTGCCTTCCAACTGCTAACAAATCTATATCTCGGACGAACACAAATTACATTTCCGCCTGATGGAAATAAAATCCAGCGACATGGATAAAAGCTGTAAATGGTTGTAGGATAGGGAATAACAATTCACGCTGATTTCACAAGAGCAGTTAATGACACCTTGTAATAAGTGCAGAAATGCTGACTGTTAATTTGCTGCTTGTGAGAGCGTAAATGACTATTCATTCAGATTAACTGTGTGACGTTTACGGCAACATTAAATCCTTGCCATGTGCCTGGTATTGAATTTGTGTTGTAAATTGTAGCATAAATCCATACAAAGTGATGGCAGTTTGTGACAGCTCTCCTGCGTATAACTGTCACCTGGGTTGACTTCCCCCCCTCCCCCCCCAGATGAATAATGTCTTTATTTATCCCAGTTGAGGTGAGGCCTTGCTGAGGGTCAAAATTTTCAAATGTTTTGTTAACAAGCCCAATGTTTTTTTAAGCACTGGCCTGTTATCTGTTTTATTTCTCCCAGCAAAGTATAAAATAAATATTTTACAGCCAGGTAAAAGAATAAAGAAGAACACAGAGGCACTTCAGTTGCTGCCATCTAGTGTCAGGAAGAAGCACTAGTGTTACATACCTGGGATCAGTGGTAATTAGGTCACTCAGGAAGTAGAGGTGCTTACCTTAATGTTAATTATTACCTTTTATTCCAAGTGCATGGCATGTGTACGGAAGGAATGTGATATACTTTCAATACACAGTCAGATAGAGATGATTTGTTATTTGTCAAAGACGCTGTAGGCAAAGAAGTACGAAGGTTTTGTCTTTACTAAGGAAGCTTTTATATCAGAAAAACACGGCAAGAAATAGAAAGCAACAAAACACCGCAGTGACAGGTAATCAGTTAAATTCCTCAAGTAGGACTGGAGCTTGCTTCATGGTTTGAGTGTTTTATACAGAACCAAGGATCTCCTGGGACGCTGGTTTATTATTCTTCTTCCAAAGTCAACTAAATACCAGCTCTTATTCCACAGGGTCACTGTTGACTCAGATTCTCTCTGGTTGAGTGTAGTGGAGCACAGAGCTGTAACAACACACAGCTAGGGGCAGTCTACCCTGACTTTATTACTGCTGACTAATTCAGATGGTTAGATAGCTGTAAGGTTAACATACCTCTCTGCTATAGACCATGGATTAGCTGTAGTACTGAGGACATCTAATGGTGATGTTCTATGCCGTGTTTGAACTCGGGACCTTATTTTAGGTACAAGCACACTTCAGAGTGATTTACCTGATTTACTAGGAGTGTAAAGTTGTTGTGGTGAAATCTTGGTACCTGTATCTCAAGGTAACCGTTCTAGAGCTCGTCTAGGTGAGTTAATGGAGTGATAGTACTACTGCTGGGTGTTCACACTATATTACTACAGGTTTAAGGACACTTGATGGAGTTTACAGTTATACACTCTGCGTAGCTGAAGTACTCAGTTCATATTGTTGTATTGATGGTAGCAATCTTAGGGTAGCTGTTAGGTGAGCAAATCTGGTCTGGTTTGGATTACTATATGGTTCTCCGTTTTAAGATGAAGGTGTATAAGTACAGTTCTCTTACATCATGCCTTGTTGAGTTTTCAGTGAAGTTTGTGGGATTAGGTAGGACCCTTCTCACAAGACTGTATGGTTATGGCAGAGAATTCTCTCCAGCTGCACAGCCAATACTTGTGACAGTACAAGGATTAAAAGTTCTTTATGACCTATGGTTTATCATGGTGAGATGAGAGGTACTAAGTAAGGTGGACCCAAGTTTTACTGTGACCACACCTCCAGTCTTAGTTTTCATGATGTGGTCTTTACACAGTGGAGGCAGTTCAGGGTTGAAGTATGCACCTCTCTTACACAGTTACAGTTCTGTTAGTTTAACATTGGAAGCCCTCTGCTTTGTATGCGGAGACTTAGTCACAGCATATGTGTGACCATTGTAATGTCATCACCCAGGAACCTCCAGCTTAACTTTATTACTGCTCAGCACTCAAGGTGTCCTAACCTCTTGAGGAGTTGTAGTTAAACAGGCTGGGCATATCCCTGTATTGGTTTAGATTTTGTATAGAGGTGATTAAATCTGGAGGAGTTGGTAATATTTCAGTATTGTTACTGTGTGGAGTAAATACAGCTACATACTATACATTGGATTAGCATGGAGTTACTATGTGAGCAGAACAATGCTTGTGATTATCCCATAGCCAGCACAGAGTGAGAACAGAACACAATGCAGGTATCTTGGATTATTTATTGTGATGTGGCACAGTGACACAGTATAGTATACCTGGAATGTATTGGATATCATAGAAACCCAATACATCAGTCTGAGCTTCAGAGTTAAAAAAGACAGATCTCATTAAAAGTGATTGATTTTATTACTTATATTATTGCACATTGCTTTGACAGAGGTCTCTGTCCCAGAGTTCTCTATGATGTCAGGTTAGTATAAGATACTATAGTACATGAGTGTATAGAAGGACATACCTCATGTTACCATACTGACAGTACAGTGATGAGGACTGCTGTGGCTCTCAGCTGGAAAATATCATGGTCTGGTGCAATTTGGCTGGAACTGCTGGCAGATGGCTTTATAGAGCCTCTGGTGTAGACTCTAGAACTGCTGGCACCCAGCCTCTCAGAGCCTCTGGTGTGGGCTCTAGAACTGCTGGCACCCAGCCTCTCAGAGCCTCTGGTGTGGGCTCGACAGCCTCAGAGAGCCTCTGATTGGGGCTCATCTCTGCTCTGGTTAGCTGGGTAGGTAGTTTATTCAGTAGACTGCAGGTCTAAGTTGGGACAGGTTTTGTCTGTCCTAGGTGTAAGGTACTCTGTCTACTCAACTTAATCAAGGGGCTGTATCCATCAAGGTACCTTAAATAAAGTTGCAGAAATCTTGTGTACTGTGAAGCATATAGATCTCTGTTTGAAATAGCTAGTAGTTAGTAGCCAGTGACAGGACTCTCATAGCTTACTCAGGAGAATTTATAGTCCAGGGTTTCTTTGTATGGAATAAATGGGATATGTCACAGCTGTCTTGACACCAGGGTGACCTTTCCTCCTAGATACCATGACAGTGACAGGGCTCTGAGGTATTTATAGGGTAATTTCTTATTACTGAGATGAGTGACATTGTCAGTGAGACAGCAGCCGTCAAGTAGCTAGCTGACTGAGATCTCAGGAACCTCAGGCCTACCCAACTACCAGACTCAGCACATAAGGATCCTGAATTAACCGGTATATCGGACCACACTACCCGTTTTCAAGGTGTGTGTCAGATCGCATTTCGGAGTATCATACCCCAGAACAATTTTTGTAGAACAACCCCGGGCTCATCCTGTCGGTGTTCTGACTGATACTCCGAAATGCGATCTGACACACACCTTAAAAACGGGTAGTGTGGTCCGATATACCGGTTAATTCAGGATCCTTATGTGCCGAGTCTGGTAGTTGGGTAGGCCTGAACCTGGAATAAACCACAAAGTCAGCTGGCTTATATCAGTTTGATGCCACTTAAACCTTATAAAGTATTGTTGGGTGAGAACTATGGAAGAAAATTGGTAGAAATTAAGTATGTTTGTACTAGGCTGTCAGTATATTATAAATAATTTGGCTGTAAATATAGACACAGGAGAAAATATTTGGACTGGAAAAGGGGTATCTTACTGAAGGTACCTTTGATAGTCTCATTTTAATAGTGATGAAGAGTTACTGGCTGCTGACTGAACTTAAAAGGGCACCTGTCTAAAGAATAAGTGTGGCCAGTCAGTGGACTGCAATGTGACCAGTTTCATCTGTAAAGCCAGTGGGTAAGGTCACAGTTAGTGGACAATAGCCCATGCCAGTGGTCAATGGTCATTTTCCTGTGGCCATACTGGTGAAAGGCACATAGACAGAAGTATCTTTTGTTTCTTTACAATATAAACAAACTCGGCTGTGGTTTGGTCCTTAAATGAGCACAAGGTTAATAGGCTATTAGTCACAGGAGACCTGTTGATAGAGCACCCCCAGGTCTCTATCATTAAGAGTGATCTGCAGGATAATTATATGATTAATAAATCAACCTATCAAGGCATGGTGGGTTAACTAAGGTAAACAAACCTTGTTGTGGTCTGGCTGGGAGAAGGGACAGACAGTTAATGGTGATCGGTGCAGACAGGAGGCTGGACATTTCTACTGGAATCTTATGTCCAGGAGAGAGTGGAGGGGTCTGAGTCACCAAGGGGCAGACTGGCATACCTCTATTCAGACTGTAGATTTAAAACTTCATACTTCTTCATTAAGTTGTTATAGTGAGTTAATGAGTGGACATACCTGAGTCACTGGGATACATTGGAGGTGGTAGTTCTTTCATGGTGTTCATTAGAAGGTTTCACTGGCCTTGTGATGTCCAGGTGGTGAGTGGACAGTGGTCTGAGTCATCACTGACCAGTAGGAGTTAGTGGCTGTTGTGGTCAGTTTAGAGAGGCTACAGATATTCAGATGAAGTCCAGTAGTCAGCTCCAGCTCTAGACCTGGAGTTTGTGCTGTTAACAGTTTTTAATTGTTTTGCTCTAATTTGGTTATACTTTTAAGTTTTAAAAGAATCTGTTTGGCCTTAAGTACTGTTTGTTTCCCAGAGAGTGGACAAGCAATATATCCAGGTGGTCAAGCAGTACCTGTGACAGCTCAGGCCAATGATGTGGTCATTATATTCATTTCAGAGTGCACAGCACCATGTTAGACACTAGGAAGAGTAAGTTGACATTCTCAGTGTAGGACGTCTAAGAACCAGTTAGCCAGCAGTGGAGATGCTATTTCATTCATGTGATATTTGATAAATACCAGCAGTGAACTGATGTATACATATACAAGAGAGCATGATAACTAATCTCCCGTAGAGAATAGCTTGATAGTGTTAGAAAACACAAGCTTAAAAGACAAAGGAATTGAACAGGAGAGTGAAATATAGGGAAGGATATTACAGAGGAAAATTCATTATTCATAAAATACAAATATGACTTGTATGGGATAGAGTAGCAGAAATTGTACTGGAGAAACAAAACACTATGAAAGAAACAAAATTGGAGCCGAAAGAAACAAAATTGGAGCTACAAGACACAATGGAAATGATAGAGACAAAATTGGAGAATCTTCCCCCGCCCCCGCCAGACCTGCTGGTGGACGAGGGGCCCAAAACGGATTCCAGTCAGAGCAGCAGTATCGGCGGAGACAGCGGCACCGCTAGCATGGTCTGGGACCAGGGGTGCATGCTGGGAAATATGTACCAGATCGACTGCTCCGATTGTGAGGGGAAGATACGCTTCATCCAATCAGCAGGTAGTGTGTATTTTCTGCGTTTCTGCAAGGGATTTCTTTATTTTTTCAGTGTCATATCTTGTCAAACAATAATATACAGATTTATTTTGATTGCAGGATTTTTGTCAAGAAGAAATAGGCAGTGTCTGTCTTTTGTTGTCTCTTTAATTGTGATAAAATGTCCTAGATGTGTACATGTTGTCCAGCTTTATGTAGATAAATGGTCAAGGTGTGTTAAGTGTTGGAAACTGACCACCTGGACATTAATAAGTCTTGTCCATCTGGTCAGCATACATTGTCTTCATTCACATGCAATGTCTATTTTCTAAATTCTATTTTCTATTTGCGGTATGTCTTATGATCACGGTCTGTGCCCTGAATATCCCGCCGCGTAATTACTGGCAACGCGAGCCAGTTACTATAAGTTATTATAAGTAACTGGCTCGCGTTGCCAGTAATTACGCGGCGGGATATTCAGGGCACAGACCGTGATCATAAGACATACCGCGAATAGAAAATAGAATTTAGAAAATAGACATTCCATGTGAACGAAGCCATAGTCTAATGATAAGTTTAATTTGGAAGAAAATCCCTTTATTACTGCTGACCAGTCATGGCAGGTGGTAAGGGGAGAGGATTTAGATATATAAACATATCTCAAGACTTGCATTATTATCCTTAAATTTGCATCTTTGTGTTTCATTTCCTGGTCTTTAAATTTTTATTTTTCCAGTTATTATTTTTTAATATTGAATCATCATTCATTTCTTTATGGACATTTAAAAAAAATCAGTAGAATGTCTTCTGTCATAACAGTGGACAAATATTTTATTGAAATGATCCCCATTTCAACTCAACTCCTCTCTGTCATCATCTGAACTGATACAAGATCAAAAGGAATGTAGAAATTTAGATAGAAGAGACTGATACCACACTTTTCAGGGCCTGGAATCTATCAAGTTATGTCCACAGTTTCAATTCTAGATCTATATCTTTATCATCACTGATTATGACTGATCCATGATAATTATGTGTGGTCAAAGACATTAAGGAAAGTGGGCATTTCCTGTCTTTTTCTGAAGTGACTTATCTCGAGAGGAAGTATAGGAAAGAGAAAAATACCTAATTATAATTCAAACCTGTTGTAATTTTGATTCCATAGACAAAGTCTATGAAGAGTCATGTTATTGTTTTGTTTAGAAAGAAAATAAAAATTGAAGTATTCATATCATCTATTTATATTTCAATATATTTTCTTATATGAATACTTTTTCTTAGTTACCTATGGATTGTATAATCTTTAAAATATATATATATCTCATTGTTCACCCTGTCTAAAGAGAAAGTGTAATTAAAGATAAAAGAAGTTCATCTCTCAAAAGTGAGGGAACACATGGAACCCTTTTATAGCTCTATATTATAGATGATATCTGTTCTAACTGTCAGGATATCAGATGTCATCAGTGGAAAGGGTAGGGAAGAGACGCCTAACTCTTCTGTTATTTATTGACTAAATACCTCCTCAGTTGGCAGCCTTTTCAGTGCAACCTTTACTTTACTTTTGCACAAGTACATTTATCTCTGTGCATTTGAGAACTAATTGCTGTTAACTTGTCCCTATCTTAGTGCAATTTTATGTTTACAAGATAAGAAATTTGGCAATTTCCTTTTAACGAACCCAAGTGTGACTTTATCAGATAGGGTAAACAACTCTAATTCAATTGGTAGATATATCAGAGAGAGGGAGAGAGTTTTCTACTGTGGTTATTTGTTAGAAAGCCTTTGCTGGACCCAGTTGTAACATAGCTATTCTCAAATTCTAAGAATAAGAAAGATAATTTACCTTTGCAAAAACAATTTAAAGATATTGATTTTTTGCCTTTGGCCAAAAGGCAAGATGTTTTCTCAGATAGGTGCTAGTGCCAATCCTTCGCTGTTCTCGTAAGGCACACGTAGACACATGTACATACAAATGCATGCATACACTTGGAGAAATATCATCTTTTACGGCGTATGTTTGCACTCCCTCACCTGTTGTCTTAGAGCAGCTCAACATTTATCTTATCAGGAGGGTTTATTCAAGCAATATCTTTCTGGCTCATCTTGCAGGATTCTGTTTGTGTTTCAGTCCAGAGCTTGTTGTTACAAGGCTGCAGGGAGTGAGTCATGGTGATGAGGTTTTATTGAGAGAGAGAGAGAGAGAGAGAGAGAGAGAGAGAGAGAGAGAGAGAGGGGGTTAGTTATCTGACAATGACAACAAACAACAAAAGAATACTTTAGATTGAAGTAATAACCAAATTGTTAACAATGAGAAAAACAAAGTTGATGATGTTATCATTTTCATTCAAATGTATCATGTTCTGCGTGCAACACACATTAAAAGCACATAGTGGCAGTGTTTACCTGCCTGTGTGTTTACCTGAGAGTGACAGGTGTGCAGTGTATCATATTTGTCTCATAACAGTTAGGGTTCCAGAAACCTCTATGACGAACATCACTTAACCTGTCCTGTTTTCATACCTTCACATTTTGCAGTTTTTAAATTCATGACAGTTTTATTGATCTAGATTTTATGAATGCAATCAATACATTTCAGAGCTATTGATATATCACCACCAGTGTCAAGATTAATACACACGCTACTGATTTCAAAGTTTTATTTATTCATCTGGCCTGTCATTAAAGTGTCTCCCTCTTTTGTTTTGTAGAGCTGCCTTTTGGTTGGGAGAAGGTGGAAGATCCCCACTATGGCTGTTATTACATAGAGTGAGTGTTGGGAATAGAGACGACTGCTGTAGTGCAAGAAGTCTTTCCTTTCTTTATACATATGTGGATTTAGTAAATTATCTTTTATGAAGACATAATTAGTAATAATATACATCATAATATCTCAAGTTTTTAAATGTAGTTTAATATACATTATAAGATCAAGTTATATACATTATAATATCTTAAGTTTTTTAATGTAGTTTTAATGACATTTCATTTGATAAATACTGGTTTTATTTAAGAAAAAGTTAATTTAAAATTACTTTATAAGAATACAAAAGACATATTTGTTCTAGTAGTTTTGTGATAAAAGTTGAGGCAGATATCTGTAATCATTCCTGTATATATCTATTCCAGTCATGTGAACAGGAAGACCCAGTATGAGAACCCCGTAGTACAGGCCAAGAGGGCAGCAGGGGGAGCCACTGGTAAGTCAAGCAAACGTCTGGTTATCTGACAATTCCCTTAAGTAGGACAATCCTGCTGGTGTTTGTTAACCGTTTATATATGTAGTTTACAAATGAAACTGTAATGAAATAGTTCTAGAATCAGACTGATGAGGTGTTAAATGTTAAATCTCTGAAACAAGTGACAACATCCGACACTGCTGTAGCTGTGATATTTCACAGGTCGTAGTTCAGTGAGTTGTTGTAGTGAAGATGAACAGTATTGTGTCTGTGGTTGTATCATAGGCAGATCAGAGTCTATGGATAGAACCTTCTGGTTGTACCTCAGCCTGGGGACAGGCTGACATTTGTTTAACTTGAAGTACTTAGAAAAAAAGAACAAAAACGAGAAGATGCAACTCATTGTACTCTGGTCTGCAAGAAGTATTAAAATGTGAAAGTGCAGTAAAATCAGTTAAGTGAAATTGCTCCCAAGAAGTGTAATAGTCCGTAAAGCTGCCCCTGCATTGGTCTTATATTGGTGTGTAAATCTTCCTCCAGAAGGCACTCCATCCTCTGCCAGGAGAAGCCAGGGTGATATGATTAGCATTGACTAGTGGCTGGCTGTGAGGCTTGTACTCTTTAAATGTTATCTTCTCCTGCTAAGTGTTTCTACATTCCTCCTCTGAGCCCCGGACATGAAAAGTGCAATGTGGGTTAATGGAACGTAATGGCCGCTATGTCATCACTGCAGCCTCTGGCGCTCTTTGATGAGCAGAGGTGGATACAAGAACAGATTTCTTTCACACATAACTGAAGCCACATACAATTGCACATATTTGAAGTAAAATATTTACACAAATAATGGATAAGTGATTACAGGACATTTTTTCAAACAATGTTTTTGAATGTCAACACAAAGATCAAATCAGACAGATAATTCTTTTTCGTAAGAAGAATTTCGTTGGTCTTAACTGAGATCCGGTTGCGCGCGCAGGGCACTTTAGGTTGCACGCTAGTTGAAGCAAGGAGTCTTGATGCAATACTCCTTGGTTGAAGGGCGAATTTGTCTAGTGGCGCTGATCTTTTTCACCGAAACGTGGTTTTGGGTGATTTTTATTGTGCACGTGGTGCATGCTATATCGTTATAGACAGTGGTCTTGCCGTTTGCAACGGTATTTGGCGCAATTTCAGTCAGGTTTCGTCGTCTGCTTCTGGACACGTGGTGTCATGGCGGACGAAACTACATGTAGTACCATTACTAAAAATGGACCTGAACACGTGAGTGATGGCAGGAAGGGTAAAGGGAAGTCGGCTTCCAAAAACCCTAAGTCTGTGGAGAAATCCTCGTCAGAGGATAATATTATGTCATTACTTGTATCTTTAAAGCCTCTGTGGACGCTCAGGACGGCAGGTTAGAGAACATCGTCAGCCGTATTGATAATATGGAGGCGCAAAATTATCAATAAAAGTGCAAAAAGAAGTTTGAAAATTATTTTAGAAGACCATTCTCTTTAAGGCCAGGCAATTCATACATTAGCATCTTTGAAAGTAAACATTTTTATGGCCAGACTTTGAAAAAGTTTTCTAGATAGAATTTATAAAATGTCAACTCAAAATATCTTCACACATTAGCTTTTCCATTTTATCGTCTGTAAACGTTTGATAAAGAATATTAATTTCTGCGTGTGAGTTCTTGGCTGTCCACTTTGGGTCACTCACTGGTCATCCAAACCAAACTTACCCCAGATCTCCCTAGGAGTCCGTGAAAGACTACACTCTCTTGTCATATATTATCTGCACAAAACATAATTTGTCTACGTAGAAGTTAGAACCCATTTTCCTTGTGTAAGAAGGACCTTTAAAAAAGAACATTCCCTCCATAGTTTATAGGCACTAGGCTTTTAGAGAGATTCTGACAGCATGGGTACACGTGCTTCACAGCATAAACAATATTTAGTCAAATATTGACTACAGATGAGGAGATTGACCTATCTTATCCTGTTACCTGGAGTGGGTTAACCTTTTACCCCCTGAAAAAAAAATTAAAAGGCATTTCTACTCGAGGTGAAATCTTTCGTCCATGCTGGGTTTGAGATAACTGGGGAACTTGTAGAAATACAGAGAGCTTGTATAAAGTTGGGGGGAAAAGAAAAGATAATTGGAAAAAAGTGAAAGATCAAGTGTGACTTCATGAACTTAACAGGAAGGAGAAAGCATTAGTATGAATCTTCATATCCTATTTGGGCTTGGAATTTCCGTTAAATTCAATACAGTGTCGATTCCCTGGATGTTACATTGGATTTTCATTAAATCAGTGCCCATTACTGGCTGGAGGTTTACCAAGATGGCCTGGAAGGGCACCAGGAAATCACTTTTTTCATGAGAAGCACTTGGTTTTTAGTCTGTCCTGTAACATCCTGATGAAAGTTTTTTTTTTTTTTACTGGGATAAATAACGGAGGTTTTCTGTGATTTAACCAAATGTATTTTTCATATCTTTTCAAATTTTGGTCAAGATGACTTTCGACTCTGAAATTGGCTGATATTATGATCGTGTTGATGGTGTTGTCAGTGACGGAGAGTTCACTCTTCAGAGAAAATCCAATAAGCAAGGATTAGCCCTGACACTGATGAAGCTACATGATCCTGAAAACCAACATCAAATTGCTGCAGACAAATTTTTCAAAGAATTACAGTGAAACAGGAGACACTTTCAGACGAAATTTATCATTCTTGGTGGCATTTTATGGTCATCTTCACAGAAGAGGATCTGTGTCTGTAACGTTCCGTTAATAAAGTCCAGAATGTTCTGTTGTGTTTTAGGTGGAGAGGAAGAGTCCCCACAGCGACCTCATAAGGAACCACCAGGTAAAAACTGGAATCTTTCATCTCTTCTGTCAGTATTACTGGGGTAGATATAATTAAGACATTCAAGAGGAATGTTGGCCTTTCAAAGTACTACTTTTGATATTGCTTGAGTAGATTAACTCTAATTATTTGAATAAAAGAATGTTTCCATGTTACACAGAAAAACAACTTCTCTCAAATGAAAAAAAAAAAATCTGAAACCTAGTTAATGCCATGTATTGTCTTGATATTCAGTCGATATATTAACAGGTATAATTGGGAGCGTAGTGCTGAATTTAAATTGATCTTGACCTTCAGAATACTCTGTGTAATTTTATGTTTGGCATTTCTCATAATTTCTAGGGTATGAGGAGAGGATACGCCCATTCTTCACCAAAAACCCTGCAGAGCTCAAAGGAGAATTTATGAAGACGGAACTCGTGAAAAGTCCGAGAGGGTTTGGCTTCACCATCGTCGGCGGGGACGACAATGACGCGGAGTTTTTACAGATCAAAAATGTAGTGCCAAATGGACCAGCTTATGAAGATGGAATACTCAAAACAGGTAAAATGAAGGCTTGCTGAAATCTGACAGGAATGGTAATAATTAGAAATGATTTACAGTATTTATGGTAAATTAATGATAAGTCTAAGTCCAAGTATATTGCTAGTGTTGGTAATAGTATAGAAAAATATAGGTAAATCAAAATCAAGAAATTAAGTAGTAGATTTCATTGCATTGCATTCATTGCATTTTGATAGATCTCTATTCTTAAGTCATTAGAGTAGCTGATTTGACAAAATATTAACTATTATTTCATCATATATTAATATGACACTAATAGAGTCATTTAAACAGTTCACTGATAAGTTAATAACCGTCTGTGATATTTCCAGGTGACATCTTGGTCCATGTAAATGACAGGTGTGTGCTGGGATTCACTCACCAGGATGTAGTGGCCATGTTCCAAACCATCCCCCCAGGGGAACACGTCCTCTTAGAGATCTGCAGGGGGTACCCTCTGCCCTTTGACCCCAATGACCCAAATACAGAAATAGTTACCACTGTTGCCGTGACGATGCCCCCAAACACTCCCACAAGCAACACGCCTTCGTTCTCGGTGGGGTCGGGAGGCGCGGACGGGTCGGCGTCACGAGGACATAATCTCAATAATAGCATATTAAATCACAAGGATAATAATAACTTGTCTCAACTGCACAACCAAAGTGGCGAGGTCCCACACATGAATGGGGGGGAAGACACACCAGACATTCTCAGCCTCTTTCCCAGTAGTGCAAAACCAGAACTCTTCACGATACACATAGTTAAGGGAACGATGGGCTTTGGCTTCACCATAGCTGACAGTGCCTACGGGCAGAAAGTGAAGCAAATCTTGGACAAGCCGCGGTGTAAGACGTTACAGGAAGGAGATATACTTGTGGAGATTAATCATATTCGGGTCAAGGACATGAGTCACTCGGAGGTAGTACTAGTACTTAAGAGTTGTCCCAAGGGGCAAGAGACAGCTGTCGTAATACAGCGAGGAGGAATGCTCACTCCAAGTAAAGGAAGGAAAACCTCTAAATCGGTAAGTATTGGTTTTAGATTAGACCATCAAGCAGAGTGAATTGTGGAAATGAGGATGTGAAATGGATGCAGCAATTTATGTCAGATTTTTTTATTGCTAGTTCTCTTGTTATTTGTGAAATGTATGGAAAAATACAAACCAAGATGGCACAAGGCCTGTGCAAGTGACATTTATCACGTATTTTGCAAATTTGGAACTCTGCTTCTATTAAAACTTACACTTACCCAAACAGATAAAAAGTTAAACATTAATCTTTTCTCAGTAATTAGCCAATTTAAGTTCTCTATAGTCATTAGGTAAAAAGTTGTTAACATTTTGTGCAAAAGAGCAGCATGTCGCCAACCATTTCTAAAGCAGCCAGGACTGACAAGTCATTTTAGTACAAAATTGTTCTCTTTGAGCCCTAATAGAATTTGTATTGATTTAATTCCAAGGAGCCATTTAGATGAGAGATATCTTAATCCCACCAACTTGTTGCATTGAGCTGACTGTGTTGTGACATGGTGCAGTCCATGGTGTTATTCATCAGTGATGGATGACTGATGGTGTTCTAGGTGCTGAAAATGTCAAACTAACATGCTCTTTCTGTGCACAAGTGGAAACTTGACATTGGGTTGAAATGTTATCCACTTCTGCTGGCTAATTTGGGAGAGAAGTGGATTTAAGCAAGAATTGATTTTCTTGCTTTAGAGTTGAAAGTTTTTCACTTTTGACTTTAAATTGCTTCACCTGATGTTGATGTGTTATTGTTTAAGTCTGATGTTGCTCATCTTTGCATTTAATTTTATTACATGCCTAGTGCTTATTAGAATTTCAAAAACAAAATCTTTGCTTGGTTTTGTGATTGATAATAATATATGACATGGAGAGTATGGAGTATAAGTTGAGCCTGCAAGACAATGACAGCTGAAATTAATTCACTGATCAAGTTATAAATGTTGCATTATCATAAAAGATGGTAAAATTACTATTGTATTGTTTATCTCTTCAGCCTAAGAATGTAGAAGATAGACGCGGCTCACAGGGTATGGAGGGAAATGTATCCGGCGTCAGTGTCCCCAACGCTTTCTTTTACTCTCCAGACTCTTCCATAGCTTCTCAAAGTACAGGTAAGTTCTCAGGGCAAGGCGAAAAATTTTAAGACAAAATGGTTTTTTTTTACCAGCCTGTAATAAATGGATATAACATGAATGGGTGAGGCACGTGATTTCTACATGAATGCAAGCCAGAAGGGAGTGTCCTGCACCTCGATTGTGCTTGTAAGAGTTTTATCACATTTGGGTCTTTTGCTTTGGACGTCCACTTTGTTGTGATCGAAGTCGTATCTGGTCTAAATTCTTTGTGAAGTATTCTGAATGTCCTGTTATGTCATTTACATTATTCTAGCTTCTTTGTTTGTACAGTTCTTAGCTGATAAAATATATTAAGTTAAGCTGTAGTAATCATTATAGTATGGTTGTGCCTTATGTCTGCCAGATATCTTTTACAGGTGTCTGTGATTGACTTGATTGTTAGCCAGCATTGAGCTTCGGCATTCTTCTATTGTGTTAGTAAATTGGGTTAGATTTATGTTTTGAAAAGGGTTCTAGCATCATTCTTTACCTGGTGGGTTTGTTTTAAAATCAAAGAGAAAAGCACCTATTGATCCATGTGGGGTTATAGAGGCAATAGATTTTCAATAAATATATATTTTACCCCAGTGTTTGTGCTGCTAGAATGTTTTCATTATTTATATATATATATGTATTTTGGTCATTAGAAGTTGCATTGGTGTTGATAAGTCAGCGTGTTTTCCAGGGCAAAGCAAAGAGGCAGCCAAACCAGATATTTTAAGAAATGATAGTTACAAGAAAGAGGAGGGTAGAAAGGGTTTAGATCAATCAGAGAATCAGAAAACAGGTAAAGGTTAGACTGCAGTCTTAGAGCTAACATTTTCCTTTTGTTTTAGTCTAACCAGCCAGTGTAGTATGATTAGGTCTTTGATTTGTCTGTTTATTTATTTATTTATTTATTATTTGTTTTTCTCTCTAGATTTGCACCATTTTAGCTGTCTTGGATGGCTGAATTCGTTAGGCATAAGACGAGCATGATTGATGTCATTATTGTTGGTATTGTTTTGTTATTGTTTTTCCTCTATATTTTGCTTCTTTTCTTTCTTATACAATTGTCATTGTTGTATTGCTGTTATTTCTTTAGGTGTATTTCCCTCTCCAGATTGTTAAGACTTTCTGTATGATTTTGTTTATATTTTGTTTGCTATTAAAACTACCCACAATTTACTAACTGTGTAGTGTGAAGTACAACTACAAAAATGAAAAAAAAAAATCCCATATTTACCTCATAGTTTGGCTGATGTGACTGTAAAAAATAATAATAATAAGCTGTTCAGTGCAAAACATGTGAATCTTTTTATAGACTAGATTTGATTTCAATCCGCTTCCTAAAACACAAGCCTTCAGAACCTTTACTTCAGAATAAAGCTGTTTTGCCACTTAAAAAGTTCATTGACAAAAGATTGAGAAAATAGAGACAAATTTTTCACACCTCGCATGCATTGAATCAGATGGTTTTCAAAGAAATGAGAGTTGACCACAGCACTCTTTAAGTTCACTGAAGACATGACGGTGTCTTGTTAATGTCAGTCCATCAATCTAACGTCACCTTTTTGTTCTCACAAAAGTTTCTACTCTCAGTCCTGGGTAAAGTGCTTACGTACTCTTCTGTTGTGTAGACGCGTTTAGACAGAGTGACCTGAATCGGGAGTGAACCATAGAGGAACATGGCGGAGGTGGTGTTAATTGAGGAGTGTCTGTATGAAGTAATGGATTTTTCTCACTGAGTTATGCTTATGATTATGACAATTTTTTATTACAAGCACATTTGTTATCAAGTCTCTGGTTTAATATGTTTAAATTATAGAGTTGGTGTCAACCTTATACATTATACACAACCATATATTGTTCCATTTGGACCACAGTCGGTTCTAGTGACTCTGTCTAAACACTCATTAAATTTGAGCTTGCATGGTGTGCACGTTATACTTTAAATATATAGTACTTCTAACAGTGTTTGTGATCACATGAGCTCCTGGTAAGTAGTAAAAGGTTGCTGTATTTTTAGATATCTCTGCATTATGAATCTTGATTCTAATAATTCCTTGACCATATGAATGTTTTATTTTAATAAGTTGAATTTGTCGTCATGGTAACCATTGACTGACAGGCATTATAAATTTAGATATAAATTAAAAAATACATTTGATTATATCTGGGTTTTCCAATAGCCTTAATCAATTAATATCAAAGATATTAAGATCTTTTTCTTTAGCTCATGATTAAGGTTGCACTAGTTGTTGAAAATGAGAAAATTTTCACGCAATAAGTTCACACCACACACTGTCTGGCATTCTTATATCATGTTACATATGTTAGAATTAAACAATATAGGATTGGAATGAATTATAACATACTATGCTGGCAGTCTGGGCCACAATATGCTATTAGCAAGTGTGCACATGTTATACATTTTAAAAAGGACTTTAAGGCAGCCTTATTTTTTATCAGGAATTCTGTTTTTATTGATGACAAAGTATAAATCTCATTTAGCTTCTGGCTCTCATTTAAGTGTCCTTAGAGTTGTTTTTTGTTAATTATCACTTTTGAGTTGTACTAAGGCAGGTTCGTCTTGGATTCTGTGTGTCAATGTGCAGCCTGCTCAGCTACCAACCCCTGGTGGAAAAAATGTCGCCTCCAGCAGTGAAAGGGGCTGTTAGCTGCTTAAGTGTATTGTTGCCAACTTCCCTTATGCCATTGACTTAAGAAGAAACATATTTAGGCTAGGATTAAGAAGATATTTGGTCGATTTTCTTGGATTTGGAGAACTCAATGGTGTGAGGTTAGTGAAGGTTTGTGGCTTGAGTTTGTGGAAGTTTTCAGAGTTTCTTAGGATTAAGGCAGCTAAATCTGTTAGATTAGCAGGATTTCTGTGGATTATCTTCTTAACGTGAAATAATCAGATTTCTGGATTTTCTGCTGAACTATGAAGTAAGTTGGGATATAAGGGAAGATGTGATTTTTTTATGTTGTTACATACTTATCTTCCACGGTTAGTAGGAAGACATAATTTAAGGTTATCAGTTCAGTTACAAACAATTAAATGTAGTTTAAGAATTAACTAGTCCAGCAACAAATTGTGATCCAATCTTCAGGAATTTAGTTGCTGTTGTAGAATGAGCATGTTTGAGAAAAGCATGTAAGTAGCTAGTTCTAGTCAAAACTTTTCAGTAAAAAAATGAAAATTATAAATAGTGGAAAATTGATTTAAAGAATCCACTGAATTTCCTTAAGCCCAATCTGATAACTTTTAAAAATTCCAAATTTGTTAATCATTTGCCTAAGATAGGCAGTCAGTGTCAAAAATTTATGTATCAAGGGACACACTGACAAAAGGCAAAGATGGATTTGTCTGCCACTGTCTCAAGGTGGAAGGTTAACACAGGTAAATGCTGTTAAAAATGGGGTTAATGTAAATGTCCGTAGGATAACTTGACACATACCTGGTGTGTTGCCTTCAGCAGGACAGGTGTGAGTTGATTACCTGTATAGATTGTGTCCACCTGGCAGGTAATCTACAGACAGCTGAGGTAACTTGGGTTGATATGAAAGCTGGGTTGGAAGTAACTGGAGGAATGCACGGAGGCAGCAGGTGCTCCTAGGTATCGCGCAGTGATAATTGGGGTTATAGGAGAATTATTACATGGTATTAAGAGTATTATTGGGGATCTTGATATTTACATGGAATAACTATCTGGAAGTGTGCCTAGACAAAATTTTAAAGAAACAACATCATTCAAATATATAACGCGGTACAGGCAATTCCAACTTTAATGGTACAAGCAATTCCAGCTTTGTTTAGCCTGATCACATCTGATACTCTCACTTACAAATCTGTGGTCAAGCCACTGTGTGTGTTATCTGGCCACCACTGGCTAGTCAGTATTAACTGACCACCCCCTGGCTAAAATGGGCTGGACTTCAGTGTGGTCCACCACAGTGGTCAGTTAGTAGCCTCCAGGAGGGTGTCAGTATATGATAGCCGTGGTCAGCAGCAAAGGGCACTTGATACACATAGTAAATATTTGGTGAGGTAAGTGATGCTAGGATATGTTGATGTGTATGGAGTGGGAGCTGTTTATCTTCTTTACGTAAGATTTCTTCCTTACATAAAAAAAGATAAGATAGTTACTGGATACTGTACAAAATGAACATGAATATAGAGTTTCATAGGAGGAGATTTTCTTTGCTTTCGTCAGTCTGTTTCTATCCCATATGAAGGAGAGAAATGATATCACTATTTTGTGATGTCAAAGATGAGGTCAGGACAGAGATAACGAGATGTCATGGTTTGTGTTGATTGTATTTAAAAGAACTGTTTATTAGGAATAACTAGGGAACTGATACCAAGATTAACCCTTCAGCTGAAGTGGGGTTGAAAATCAAATATTATGTCATGCAGCATCTTATGAACAATATTGTAGGAGCACTCTTGAGTGTATTTTGTCCACTGATAAGATACTTATTGTGAAGAAATGTCTGATACAGCAAACATATTTACAGTGAGATAAACCCTATGCTAATAGCTGTATTATCTTTAGAGGGGATGAAATTCCATGTCATGCAGCATCTTATGAACAACATTGTAGGAGCACTTTTGTGTGTATTTTGTCCTTTGATAAGATACTTATTGTAAATAAATGTCCAACGCATAAGATACTTATTGTAAAGAAATGTGATACTGTACACATATTTACCGTGAGATTAAGTCAGATGCTAATAACAGTGTAAGTCTTATGCTTTTAGCAGTATTACCTTTGGCGTGTCAGAAGTGAGATAGAGAAGAGCATGTGATGGCTGAGTGTTTGACCACGTACTTGAGGGATGATTTATATATCTTGTAACATTTCTAATATGAGGCCTGAACTGATACTGTATCTACTTGAACTTTACAAAGATCATTCCACAACTGTGCCCAGTAGTCTAGAGCTAATGTGTGGCTTGGGCGTTCAGATAGATACACCAAGACCAGGAGGAGGATTGTAGTCTTCTACACCGTGGCTTGGAGTACTAGTGTCATTTTATGATGTGTATTGAGAATGAAATGGGGTAACTGAAAGCACATGTTTGTGGAAGTTTTGAAGAATTTTTGTCCATAAAACTTGAGAAATTTGTGATGATCTCCACATACGAAAACCCCTGCTCTCTTAAGCCTGAAGTTTTCCCAGTTTTCTAGGAAAATTTTATCCCCAGAATATCTTTAATCAGCACATACCATACAAGAAGCAGGAGCTGGTATCATCAGGTCAGCTGCAGAGGGACGGCCTTAATTGATCCAATTGAACCAAGAGGATAATAAAGAAGAGAAGTGGAAAGACATTAAGGGATCACCGTTTATCTCCATCCTTTAAGTGTTTCTAAAATTGATTTTTGAGGAGGATATCTTTGGTTAATCCTTTGTGGCTCTTCTGCAGAGAATCGTGTTGGATTTAAAGTGCATTAGATGAAGCGGATAAAGTAGTGGATGAAAATGTGACAGTTCACGTCAGGAGATACATATGCTGCATTGACTTCAAAGTGACACATGTTTGTACTGGTTCACAAACAAAAAAGAAGGAAATTTTAAGTGTATGAACCATTGTGATTTATATTTTTTATAAGAGACGCTTGGCAGCTTCCTGTATTATTCAGTATATAGTAATAAACCCCATATCCTGGAGAGCCTGTTATAAATGGAGAGGAAATGGATTAAGTTGTGATGTTGTGTATAATTCCAGTAGAAAAGCCAAACTTTATATACCCAGTGTCCAGCAGGAAGTGACCTTCCTGTTCAGTGGTCAGGGGTGCTAAGCAAGACTGGTCTTCTATGGGACTTCCTGGGATTTACTTTTCTTCCTTTTTTTTAAAAAATGGAGACCTTTGTCTTTACACAGAAAACAGTCACTTCGTAGGATTGCTGTGCGTTTGATTTCTTCCTAGTGGCATTTAAATTGGTGTAAAAATAATAAAGTGACAAAGTGCCTTGAATGATGCAAACTGATTGAAAACAGTGGATGTTTAACCAATGACCATCTCATGTGAACATCTTATTTTAAAATATATGGTAATTTCCTCTCCATTTCCTTCCCATTTATGTTTGAGTGGTAGAATAGTTTTACAAACCTAGTAATCAGATTAACCACCCCAAACTCTCCCAGCGTCCCTGGGGAGTGCTCACAGTTGCTGGGGCTGCCCTCTATAGTCCTGGAGCCAGGACGTCTGCGCTGAAACCAAAACCCTGTGGGAAGGCGCAGAGACCACATGGTGACCCTGTGGTGACAACTGTGGAAGTTATTACTCTACTGAATTAGAAGATCACAGGGAACAGGACTAGAAGAAATCCTGAATACATTGGTGACACATGTGGAAGTTTTCTAGTGCCTTCTGGTACGGAGAATTGAGAAAGGCTCTCCACACTCTGGTGCTGTTCTTATAGCTTTAGATCACAAAGAACCGTTTTCTCATTCCCTGTATCAGAGGATAGAACCAGAAATTCACAGGGAACAGTCCCTTGCATGCTTCCTCAGTCCCAGTGGTGCACTGTATCAGTAGATCAGAGAGAACTGTAGCCCCCACACCCTGTGGTGAGAACTGGGGGCACTTGTTATTACTAATCAATGACAAGTCAGCAGAGGCACTGGATAGGTCGGCACATCTGAGGCCCATGGTGATGGCAAGGTCTGTAATTGTACAAAGGCGATACTGTTAAATTAACTTAATTCACGGCCTACTAGCTATTTTCGCACAGAAGTTGGGTATTTTTCACAGTAGGAAATGGTGGCGTTACGTAACTGAGTTGATCAGCTTATCTCCCATTGATAACTACCACTATTATGAGTGACCTCTTCTCCTGTAGACCTTTCAGGCACGTGGACTGAGCTTATTCTCTAACAGGATTGTTGGATAAATTTGTCATGATCTGGAAGGGAGATTGAGAGTCGAAAGATCTAAGACTTCTAAGATCCTTGGACGCCATTGTGATATCAGATCTCAGATACAGCTGCCATAAGGGCTTGCAGCTGCCTTCAGAAAAAAAAAAAGGAACTTGGGAGAATAAATATCTTTCATTCACAGCTGCAATAGAAGGATAAAGAATGTCAGAAACTTCATGAAGTTTAGTTCTACTCAGACTTAATACAATTTTGGAATATTACAGATAGCTAGTCCAGAACTGATCTTTTTCTGGCATTTGTAAAGGCCAGGGGTACCATATAGACCCACGGCCATATTTCATTGGGTTGATCTCCAGTGACTGTTTTTAGAGGGTAACAAGTCTATATAGATCTAGCCGCAGCTGAGCCTCTCTCTGCCTCCAGTAAGATACTGCTGTAACACCACAGGGCGCGTACAAACACTGTGTGTATATCTGATCACTACACGGCATGGTGGCTGCAGGAAAAGACACAGGCGCGGTGAAGAACTCTCCTAGAGAAGAGAGACGTTCTGTGTCCTGGCTGTGCTGTATAGGTGAGTATGGGAAGGATCTTCTCAGGTGCTTCTGTCTCATTGGATACTGACTTTCTATGTACGGTCGTCCATGTATTCTGGGAGACATGCCAGAGAGCCCTGTAACAAAATAGGACATTGGTTTATAGTAAAAAAAAATCTATCTATATGGATATATAACTTGCTGGCTGGCTTTGGTGCATTTTCTCATTATATTTTGGAGGACAGTCATGTTATTTATAAATTTCTCATTCCATGTTTCTGATATGATAGTAAGAGTTGCAGTTGTGATGGTTTTTCGGGAAATCATTTGTTAGGAACATGCAAGTCAGGAGGATTTTTTGTCCATTTATTCCTTTGTACAATATGAAAGGCAAAGATGAGGAGTAGCCGTGGGCCCTAGTTAGTAAGAAGCACCCAAGTATGCAGAAATGTCACATTTCATGGAAGAGAATACACTTCTATGTCTAGTAATGAAGTTGGTTTGTATTAAGGGAGTCTTCGATTTAATACCCACAGTTAGCACATCACGTCTAATTTGCAGAAAGTAGATCACTTTTGTATTAGTTCACAAGATGTGAAAAAGTAAGAAAGGACAATTGAGAGTAGGGGTGGGGTCATTGCAGTGTTTTATAAAGAGCATGCCATGTCAATATGGAGTAATGGAAGTGTCAGAAGGTGTTTCTTCTTGATAAGCTTGGCACACTGACTGTTGTCACTGTTGCTCTGAGAGGCTTCACTCTCACAGTTTTGTCCTCTAACCTTGAATGTTTTAAGATAAAAAAAAAAAAGTTTAAAACTTTCTATATGTAGATGCAGATTTTTAAATTCTTGTCATATAGAGGACACATCTTCTTGATTCATCAAAAATCAATTTTTCCAAAGGAAACAATTCATCATGAAATCATAGCATTTCACATGTGCATTGTTGACATTAAAAAAAAAAAAAAAAAACTCTGGGCACCTGGAAGTCAAAGCAGGTGTTCTCAGTCAAGACAGATTACCGGAAAACAATGTGATTCCTGGCAAAGGAAAGTGTGACGCGGTCAAATCAGGTTGATTGTCGTGAAGGGTGAATTCGGAGCAGTTATGGTGTCAAGTTGGGCTCAGTCGGGGTGAAACAGGAAGTGTAAGGGTTCTAGTAGTACCAGAAGTTTAACAGAGACAGGTAGGATGAAACGGTCATGTGCAGGTGTATAAAGCAAAAGTTTGCATGCCGTCTGTAGGTATTGAATGGAGTGAGTGTGACAGGATCCGCAGTCAGGGAAGGTTGACACGTCATGTGACAGGTGAAGTGAGAGTTTTTGTTGTGTGATGGGAAGTCTAGGTGAAACAAGACAGCAGTTACTTTAGGACATAATGGAAATTATAATGCTAAATATCTGCTTGGTACAAAAATTACAATAAAAAGTGAAGTTTTCACTGCTTTCCACTTCGTTATAGACATTTTTCTTTTGCGGAGTGACATTTTTATGGCCTTTAGGTTTATGTATTCAAGCAGATGTTTTAAGAACCACTTCATTAGTGATTTATTAGCTGTGTTTGGGTTGAAACTTAGAGCAAGCATTGGTAAGCAGACCATCATCAAGTAAATCAAGCATTCTACAAATATCTCCATATGTCAAAATTATAGAAGTCTATCTTAACAAATAGACTACTTGAATTTTTGCTATACAGGGAACTTTTTTATTTACATGGTTACATAAATTTGAATTCTTACATCACATGTTTGCAAGACCTTAAATGACACTGGCACTGTAAGAATAGAGTTGACCGTTTTCTTACATCACGCCCAGTAGAATCAGACTAGCTGCGCACTTTTATAAACACAATTTAAAGATGTCACTACAGAGTAACATTAGACAGTGAAAGGAGGGCCTACATCTGCCTGGAGCTAGGTCTCAGTTGAAGGAAAGACGCTATTTAAAGAGGGGGAGCTCATAGCTTAAGGTCTACCTGTATCTCCGCCATAATAATAAGATTATAAAGAGACTTGTGACTGTACTACAAATATCTGCTTGTTTATGACAAGGGAGAGACATTTGATGCCAAGGTATGGTTTCTACGTGAAGGGATCATTCCCAATAAAAATATTGTTTTCCATAGATCGATTCACCTCTGAAGGGACTCGCGCTGAGTGTAATATGATTAAGAGATTAACACCCCTTTTTCCTGGGATTGAGTACAATACACAAAAGCTGGTGATTTCACGAATTCATGGGAATTGAGAGTTACATTGGGAATGAACCCTAAGTAATAAAATAGAGGAACAAAGTGGAAGCTTGGAGTATACAGGTGTACTAGGGTTAAGTCTACCTGGAAGTGTCGAAGTATGATACTAGATATTTGATCTACATCAGAGTGGGACATCTCTACAAAGTGATGAGATTTGGTAGAGTGGAACGAGGTTAACAGTTTTGGAGGATTTAAAACTTCCAACTTGAGGTATGTTTGGGTCTTGAACTGTTTATAATAGTCTATAAGTAGAGTAAGCCGACTTTGATAATGTTGTTGTTTTCCTCTCATATATGACATATCACCTAGTACTATTGGGATAAGCCTACTAGTTACGTGGCTCACTGTGCGACTCCCTGTCGCTACTAGAAATAAGGTAAATTGCCAAAACAGAGTGAAAAGCGTGCAGTAATGGGTTTGGTAAAAATGTTAAGATGATTATGAAAGTGTTGACAGATTTGGTTTAATTACATTAAATGTAGGGTTAGAGAAGGAGGGCAAGGAGAAAGAAGAGAGTGCAATAGATTTTGACAGATTTCTGTGAAGCTGTTTTATAAAAATTTAAAAACATAATGGCAGTTCGAAGAATTTGCCCCTTTCAGTGGTAATCATGTTTGCTACGTTGTTGAACTTCTGCCAGAATATGTAAACTTCAGTGCTTTACAGGTAGGCCTATTTTACTGGAAGTTCAACTGTTGTTCAAATAGTGTATGTGTGTTAGTGCACACGTTTGCTGTCTAAAGGCTGGTAAGGGTTTAAAAATCATTATGACCTTTGATTTGGGAGTAAATAGAGATGGTGGAAAAAATAAGATGGCAGGTTATGTAAAACATTTCATGTTTAATGGAAAAGCGTAATTTTCCTGCAGGGTCATGTGAAATATTTTGTTGACTGTCAGAGTGGAGATGTAACCCAATGTTCTCCAGGCTATGTGCAAGTGGAATTAAGGCCACAAGTTCTCACAGTTTTACACAATTTATGCACTAGAGAGAGCATAGAAAAGCTACATGTTTTTTTATGCGGCAGCAAAGAAAAAGAACTTCCAAGTTTTTAGAACTGCCCATCATGTGAGTCGTGAAGTATGAAGAACGTTAAAATGAAAATGGTTGAAACTACTCATTTTGATTGCATGTTAATATAATATAGAATACAGCAAAGCAGTCATGGTATCTACATATTATACCAGGCAATATTTCTTTGTCACTATGGATATTGATATAAGACTGGAGGGGGAAAACTTCTTAGGATTGATCAGTTAAAATGAAAAAACTAATTAAGTTAATGGCCCTCCCTGTCCCTGTGTTAATCATTCATGTATACACTGCTGACCTGTGTTAAAGCCAAGAAAAGATTAAAAATAAATTGTCCAGTTTCTATATATCCAAACTAGCATGCACCGAGGCCATTACTATGTAGCCAGGTCCAGGTTTAATGAGAAAAGAGGGGGAACCTGTTCCTGTTTCTAGACCAGAGAAGACAGAGATGATGTTGTAGTGTCCTTTCCATGGACACAGTCTATCTTTTGTATGGGACTCAGGCTGGAAAGAGGGGTTACTGTGTTTAATTTGACTTAGGCATGGAATTTTGACTTGGGCATGGAATAAGACACTGTTCTTTAGTCTGTGAAGTTTTTAATGGTCAAAGGAATTTTGCAAAGCTGTTATAATGTGGAGTTTTATGGGAGCAGTCTTAATTTGCATTTGTTCATACTGCATTGATTTTGAATTTTGGGGAAACTGCCCTTACAAATCTGTTGAGAAAGAATCCATTAAGGAATCAGGATGAATAAGATGTTAATTGAAGTCTTCAAGTCAGGCTTGTCATAAGAGTTATCAGAGCATGGAGAACTATGGAGTCATGGTTCTATTGAGATATCTAGATATGCATCTTATCCTGACTGGGACTGAGCTGAAGGATGTCTTACAAACCCCCCCCCCCCCCCTCCCTTCCTCTAAACAATGGCGTTAGGATTTGACATGTCAAGATTGATATCTTATCAGTAATTTCAGTACCACACTTGTCTTATAGCACAAATTGTGTAGGACTCAGTGTCTTCATGTTGACCGTTGATTTAGACAGCGTATCATTTCAAGTTATTGTTTCTGCAGAAATCCTCAGGACACGTAGCAGTCTGCCTCAGGACATGATGAAGACATCTGCTGCTGTCAAATTGTCGTCTGCCCATTTTGAACATTTTAAAATTTTGTAGCTATAACATTCTCATGTTAAAAATTCTTGGGGATATTTGCAGGAGTCTTGAATTTTATTTGTATGCACATGGAATTTTAAATCAATGCTGGATTTATTTTTTCATAAAAAGATTCCTGAGGAAATTTGCTGGAGATTGCTTTGAAACTAGTTTGCCTGTAAATTACCACTCAACTGGTGACACAAGAAGTCACATGAAAGAATTTTATACTCTCAGTCTGAAATAATCACTTCAACTTCGTCAAAAATGGAGACGTCAGTTTTGATGTGCACGGCTGTTTCAATATCATAGAATGTCAGGGGGATTTATCTACAAAATTACCAGTGTGGAAAATTATCACAGGCCATAGATCAGCTGCATAGATATTTCATTGGGGGAATGTGAAGGCTTCAGGCTACAGTCTGAGAATGTTGACATCTTTGAAAAAATTGAGAGCTGGATTACTGATACGCAGGAGCCATTTAAGTTAAAGGAGAGACAGTTTCTTTGTTTGGATCTTAGAAAAATGTCCTTGCGGCTTTTAGATTGTGTTGGCTTCAGAGGTAGGTGAAGACGGTGATGATTTATTGCTGTGTGTGTGAGTGAGTGAGAGAGAGAGAGAGAAAGGGAGGAGGATGGGAAAGAGAAGGAAGGAGGAGGGGGGGAGAGCAAGGGATAGAGAGAGAGAGAGAGAGAGAGAGTCGACAGTGTTTGTCAGGTCCTCGAGATGCCTTTTCGTCTGTCAGCTAGTTATGGAAATCAATTCCTTTGACTGATTTTTTGACAAGGCCTTTTCATAAACATCTGAAAATATCTCCCAGCTAGTGTGTTTTCACAAGAATATTGAATTATGAAGTTTTTCCAGTGAATTAGAGAGAGAAAATTGACTCCTTTAGCTAAATGAACCAGCTCTTAACTTTTACGTGAAATAATTTCTGCTGCCACGACTGAACACATTAGCCCTAGATTGGTTCTCTTGGTAGCGTGTGCCAAAAACATGCTATTTACGCTAGACATTTGACATTAGAGCGATGGAGACCCAGAACAATTGTAGTAGATCTTTAAAGTTATCACTCTTTGTTATATGTGTGTCAACATATATATTGGTGTCATCTCAAAAGAGGTGTCATTGTAAATATATCTGAATTCTAGATGTCTGTATATTTTAGTGGCAGTGCACCCATTCTGTTATCAAGATGCATCCAAGTGAAAAATTGCACCCTAGTTGAATAAAAACATCTTTTTTTTCTCCAAATTTCTCCAAGTATTGAAACTTATTCTCAGACAATTGTACTGAAAACAGGGCGTTATGAAAGCAGTGGAGGAACGAGGTCCCTGTCCTAAACTGTGGTGTTTATTTGTACAATTACTAAACCACATTGCAGACTGATTTTTGTTTTTCAGCCAAATATTTATTTCTCGCTGCTAGCATTTAGTTAAATAGCAGGAAAGGAGAATGTTGTTGAACCCCTGATAAATGTGTGTAACACTGCACGTGGCCGTGATGGCGTAGTACTTTGCCACATTTTAAGTGTGCGATTTAGATGCATAAATTTGGGAAAGCTGCCATGATGTCGGCCATTAGGAGCCATCCAGAAGGGCGGGGGAGATATAGTACAACGCTGATTTGTGCTGTAATAGTGTGAACCCAAGAAAGGACAACCTGCTGGTGAATTTTCCGAGAGGACTAAAAACTTGAAATTTTCTGCTGTAATCAAGTTGTGGTCGTGGTTTGTGATTGAGAAGAGACACATACCAGACCCTTGCCAAGGAGTCTTTTCTGCTGCCAGATTTTTTTAAAAATAACAGTCTAAGTTGCTGCTGCCTTATGTGTGCCAATATAAACTGATTGTTGTCATTGCTGAAAAATAACTTTACTAATTTACTAATTTATTTCTGGTTTCAGCATAGTTTAATGACAGCCAAAGAAGCTATGGAAGTAATAGAACTTAATTTGTATATAGCTTTACATGCATGTCGCCTTTAAAGTAGCATGTGACTGAACCGTATATTTCTGTCTCTTCAGATCTGTTTAACGACAGCCAAGTAAGCAACAGAAGTAGAACTCCTACACCAGACCGTGGCCCAACTGCTGACGACCCTGCCAAGACCCCGACCCCAGACAACCCCAACCAGTCGACCATTAGTGGGAGACAGAGTCCTTCCAGGGAGTACTTCAATGCAGGACAGGGGTACTATCCAAACAACAGGCCACCCTTCACAGACCAGGAGCAGTCAGATATGCCCAGGCAGCACCCCAGGGGTGGGCTGGAGAACTCTTACAGGCCGGAGGTGAATCATTCAGGGGGGTATGACCCCAGGAGGGACCCCCACCCCCCTCAGTACAGGCCAGACCCCAGGGCTTTTGAGGAACACGAGTTTGCAAGGTTTGGACCTGAGCCTAACAGGAGAGAGTATCGCAGTCGCACACCAGGTCCTGATCACATGGGGCGACAACATGGCGCAGATCATCTCCATCAGAGGTCTAAAACGCCAAACCCACAAGAGATGAGGAGTCGCACCCCAACACATGACCACTTGAATATCAGTGGCACCCCAGACTTTATCCCAGCATCTAGATATATGCAGCCCAAACACACAGAACCCCCCCTGGGACCTCTACCAAACCACCATGGTAGCAGTGGCTATCACAGCAGATCTTCTTCTCACTCAGGGCCACATGAACATTTCCCCCCTCAGCAGCATGGGAAGTACCCCCCTCCACCTCTCCCCCATCACCCTGGGGACAGGTACCACCCCTCCCCACAGAACTACCCCCAGAATTACCCCCCTCCTCACCCCCATCATCTGCAGCAGGCACCTGCATCATATCATCAACCTCAGTCCAGATACGCACCCCATGACCCCCTCTATCATCCTGGGATGTCGCCAGGTCAAAGGTCAAATAAAAATCGCAGCACTTCCTTCGAGCACGCAGAACCAGTGCCGGCACGAATGCCCCCAATGGCACGGCAGTACTCCCCAGGGGCTTCCTCCCCGGGGATGGGGAACATATCCCGTGGCTCTCAGCCACCCCCGCCTCACAGAGGGCCTGGAAGACCTGAGGACTACGCGGAGATGACGGTGTTCTTGAGGAAACACGAGAATGGGTTTGGATTCAGGATCATAGGTGGCACTGAGGAGGGCTCACAGGTAAGGATGTGGCTTGTCTTGTTTTATGTCAGCAAACACAATCAGCACATTTGTCACACCCTTGTATTGTTTATTTACTGTTATACCGTCTGTTCCAATAAGTGGCAACGTTGTCTTTTAGTAAGATAAGAGAGAAAGAAGCTTACTGCAGTATTCACAGTGCAGTGTAACCTTACTAAGTTTATTCTCTGACTTAGTTCATTGCTGATAGTTCATCAGATAGATTCAAAGCAACTTCTTGCTGAAGTTAAAAAATGTGTTGAATATTCAGAACATATTTTTGAAATCAGTGTTAAATCCTCTGTCATTAGCAATGTTGGGGTCAGTTATAGTATTACTGGAAAAAAAGAATGTATTTATTTTGAGATTTCCTCTGTAAGTTTAAGATGCAGCATCTAATTAATTAAAAATAATTTTATATGGATGAAAAATAGTTTGCAATGTTTCTTTACATAAACATAATTCCTGTTTTATCTACCAGGTGTCAGTTGGTCACATTGTCCCAGGAGGAGCCTCTGAGATGGACGGCCGACTGCGGACAGGTGACGAGATAGTAACTGTGGACGGTCAACCCGTTCTTAACGCCTCCCACCACAAGGTGGTAGAACTGATGGGGGCCGCGGGTCAGAAGGGGTGTGTGACGTTAGTGGTCAGAAGGAGGATACCCAGTAGTAGGGGTGAGTACATTGGTAATCATCTGCTCATCTTGTTTGAGTTATGACTTTTGTTAGACTGGCAGGAATTTTGATAGACTTCAGGTTGAAATGAAAGAAAAAAAAGGAGACGAGTTAAGGAAATTTGTTGACTTCCATTAAATAAATTGATTTCTATTAAGGAATTATAATTTGTGAAAAGTTGTAGGATAAAATTTTGAAAGCCCTCAGATTGCAGCCTTGTAACGTTTGTTTCCATGGTGACAAGCTCTTTGCCATTTTGACCACAAAAGATAATTGTTGTTGTAAGAAGTACATAAAATTGGTGTTAAAACAGGTCATTATAGTTTATCTTGTTTAAGTATTTTTTCCTTTGGACTGAAAGTAAATAAGCATATTGGGAGAGGGGAAGTAATCCCCAGTTTACATTAGTTTACACATAAATCCTCCCAGATGGCCGTTACAGGGATTTAAAAGGTTTCATAGTACACCATTCAATTTTGAATTAATGCTCATTTTAAGATAACAACAATACTGGTTTTTTTTACTGCCCCTGGCTGCTATCAACTAGTACTCTTACCCCTAAGCTGGACGAATAACTGCTTTGTTTGGAATTTGGTTTATACCGAGTTCAAATTAAACAAGGTTTTATTGATTTAGGATATCAAAATGAGATCTATCAAGTGAGCTTGATTAAACAACATTGTAATGTTTGAAAGAAAAAGTTCATTTCTTTTTATCTACCGGTAGTTAAATGTGCCACAGATAAGCCTAATGGTGGAGGGTTAGTTAGTTTGGTATAACGGTTCAGTTCGAGACAAGACTGTCGCACAGAGATCTTTACTTTATGGACAGAGATGTTGGACACTTTATCAGGCATTTTATTTGTACAAAAATCCAAGTACGCTTATAGTGTGTATAGTACTTGAAGGAGACTGAGGTTATGAAAAAATTAGCTTATAAAGCATAGAAATACAATATGCTTCGGAAGCTCTTACCTTGAGAGCAGCTACACTGAGGGTGTCCAAAAATGAGTGCATTTGAAGCTCAATCTACACACCATGTCACAACTAGGACAGCTGGAAAAGGAGGACATTACCAGAAGTGAAGAATATCTGGAGTTACACATGCACAGCGATTTTTTCTTTCGCGCGGAAACCTGTGAAAACAGTTGAATATTTTATGAAAGTAATTTCAAAAATGCCATCAGTGTTTAGAAAACTTTTCTCCTGCCTTTCAGACACATCATTTCAGAGCCAGCCAGATGGCATGCCGACATTCCCGTACAACGTCTCTGTCACACGGCGTGATAACGAAGGCTTTGGCTTTGTCATCATTTCTTCAGTGACAAAGTCTGGCAGCAACATAGGTAAGTGGAGGAAGAGGGGGGTTTGTTACTTTTCTTTGGCCATCATAATATAAAGTTTATTGTAAAGATTTTCAAAGAGGAGAAAATGCAAGTAAAATTGGAAGTTGGGGCGGTATTTTTAAAGTCCTTTGATGTTGGAATTGTCAGACATGGGTTGGTTATCTTAAGCCTTTTGGGAATTTTGAAAAATATTTCTTGGATTAGTAAGGTGGGAAGGAAGATGGATGTTGAGCAAAAATGTTAAGTGGTTGCTGCTTTGGTGTAAAATGCATTGCAGTTTATAACAAAATGTATAACAGCCATCACTTAAATGTATATGCCTGCTGTTCACACTGCATAAAGCTTTTATTAGATGCTGTGATGAAATTACCAAGCAGGAAATAACATATACAACATCCACTTTTTACAGATTAGAAAAGTTTTTAAGGCATTGAAAACTGAAGTTTAAGCACACAAGGAGAAGAGAGGGGGAGGGGTACCATTATCGTATAAAAATATCTGCAAAGTTTTATTAAATTATGAAGTTGAGACCCTATTGTCGTAACAGTAGCATAGTTATGGGTATAGTTGGTGAAGTGGGTTTAATTTAGTTATAAAAGACTGAAGGTGTTTTTTCTGGGGTGTTTGTCTCTTCTGGTGATGGATTAAGAAGACAAAATGGGTAGTTTTCAATAGGTGGGTGAAGCATGGGGTTTGTTTAGAGAGACTTGAAGCAGGGGAGTTTATTTCAGTAAGGTCAGCTAAATTCCAGGTAACCTTTTAAATGGTGGTTGACTGAATCCACTTTCAGGCAAACCCATATAATAACCACCAATCTTGCTGCACCCCACAACCCTCCACCCTCAGCCACAGCTATCTATATATCTTTATTTCTTGTAATTTGGCAAAATTGAATCAAAAAGTTTGTATAATCTTCTACGTGGGTACAATACCCTATTATATATATATATATATATATATATATATATATATATATATATTCATTACACATCTTTTAAGCATATTCTTATAGTTGTTACTATTCAACTGGCAGTTATTATCCTTCAGTATAAAAAGCAATTATAGTTTGCATGACATGATTTATTTATTGTATCACATATTTATGATTATATATATATTCTATTATATATCTTTGATTCATCCCATATTTTGATTCCCGCACAATCACGTGGCTGGGCAGAGTTTGATTGCAGTGGTTGGATTCTGTTACTGTTTGGTAGTATTAGTTTATACTGGTCTCACTCTGCTAACTTCAGCTAGAACTAGAACATAAAATATGACTTGTGTGGTCATGGAAGAAAATTGACTGACTTGTAGTCTTTTAACATAGTACTCAATGTAGAGATTTGGTATGGATATATGATGAATTGGACTGCAAACATCAATTTGCTTGTTGGAACAATAAGATTTAGGAAAAAAAAAAAAGAAAAAACAGCAAAAGCCAAAATATTCTGAATGAAATTGTTTGCAAAATGAAAAAATTATAGAAACCAAATGGAAAATATGGTCAAAAATAATTAAACGGACAAGTTGGATCAGAGTGAGGTCAGTAGATTTGATTATCTTCAGTTATGGCATACAACATTGTGAATACTACAATACTTTCAGGCCAGGATAAAGTTAACGATACCAACAAGGATGGCAGTACTAAACCACATCCACCTCCGCGAATTGGTGAGGAACGGGGACGAGAAATAACTAGATTGGAATATTTTAACCTTGCCTGTCTCCCTACTGTTTATTTTGACATCTTTTGTCTCTAATATGGTTTTTTACTAATTCTTCATAGCATGGTGGAAGGTCATGAGTTGATCCAGGATGATAATTTCTCTCTGTATGCATAAGCTATCATGTTTATGTGTTACTGAAAAATCCACACTTTACCCTCAACACAAATTGGTTTTGAAAGAAGGCATCAAAATTGTTTGCTGAGGTTTTCAGATTTGAATAAATTGGTGAATGTTTTTTCAAGTCCGAGGGTTTTAAAATTAAGAGATAAAGATGATAGTATAAGAATGGATGAAAAGGGGAAAATATTTTGCAAATCCTGTAATTTTCTGTTTGTAAATGCAATGAAGTTTTTGCACGTGGAGAGAAAATGACTTGGATCATCTGTGTTTATACCAGACTGGCTGATGTCAAAGAACAAAGTGAGCTTAGAAAAACTAATTCAACAACATATTTCAAAACTAAAATGTAAAATTACAATTCAAATTTATTTCATGAAATGCCATTTATTATTGAGACATTGATATCATTTAACAACCTAAAACTTTGGGGAAATTTACTAGTCACTTCTTTGATTACTACAGAACAGGTAAGATTGCACATTTTAAGATTATATTCTCCATGAAAAGTTTCTGTTCTAAATTTTGTCACTAAACAACATAATTTCTTTGAGCTTACTTATTTCTCAAGACTTCAAGCAGCTTTGTTGCCAAGACACTCAATTTATGTTTAGCTTGTATACAGAGCAAGAGAAGAAAAACCAGCTTAATAATCTACATATATTAAGATTTTTGAAATAAGAAATAATAGAAAAATATCCTTACACTATTAACTGAATAAGTTGTTCTTTGTTTGACTTCAATGGTTGTTTAAAAAAGTGTAAAATTTCACCCTAATGCTGGTTTTTTCTTCTTTCTCTGTGTTGCGCTAGTGCATGCGAAATAGGTTAAACCTTAGTTTTTGTATATTTTATAAGTTGCATGCTATAGTTTGTGAAATATCAGTGCTGATTTGTGACATGAAATTTAGACACCAGGTAGCTCCACGTTATTTGTCCCTGTGCGTTGTTTTAGTTTAGAAGAACCTCTAGATACTTTGCTGCCAGATTTTTATCCAATTAAGGATTTTTTCCAAGTACCACTTTGTTGAGGCATGCTCTAGAAATGTTAAGATTCTATTTAGGTTTGAGATAAGGTTACTCAGGGGCATTATATGTACTTTGCAAATAAGCTTGTGGGATTTAAAAGGCTATTAAACTGGCTTGAAGTGCGGGAGGACTTTTAATTTCTATGGAGCTAAATTAATGCATATTTTAATATGCAAACTTGGCGGATTTCTCCCAAAAATGAGAAAGTCTGCCAGTGCCACAGAAAGCTTTTCATTCAATGGCTATTAACCCATGAAAGGTAAACTCATATTTATATCTGTATTTATAAGTAGTAAATGTGTTCTTTTTGTTTTGTTTCTTTTTTTTAATGGACTATATTTTGTCTAGTTTTCACTGCCTGGTATCATCTAAGGAACTAATTAAAATACTGTTTGATACCTAAACCTCTTATCATGAAATTACCCTCAATACCTTCTGTGAAAACTAGACACTGTGCTGTAAGGGATATGTGTTTTTATATAGCATGGTTTTATATGGTGACGGACGGTGTTTTGTTTTCCTCAGGTCGTATAATAGAGAACAGTCCTGCTGAAAGGTGTGGGATGTTACGTGTCGGGGATCGCATTCTTGCCGTCAACGGAATTGACATCAGTCGCATGAATCACGAGGAAATAGTGAATGTTATAAAAGACTCCGGCATGTGTGTCACCCTCACGGTCGGCCCACCTCCAGGTAAACTTCCCAAATTTTTGGTTCTCTTTTCCAGTTAACATTGTTGACAGTTGGTAGTGAATTGCTATGGTTTCGAGTTCATGAAAACCAAAGAAGGGAGTTGGCATCAGAATTTTTTTATTTCTTTTCCTTTGTATATTTTAAAATTGAAAGATAAGATGATGTTCACAGAAATATTGTAGGCATGTATTTGTATGGTCAGATGCTGGGAATGGTGACGGTCATTGGATACGTTTGAAACAGAATCTGGTTTGGCATTCTTCAACAAGTATTTATTGATTTGGAACACTCTTGAAGGGAAAAATTGATTATCTGTTATCTTTTGTTTTTCAGAAGAAAACCCTACCAATACTCCAGTATCTTCACAAAGGGTAAGAATAACTGCAACTCTCAGAAGTTTATGATGTTTTGTCTGTATGTCTTTTATTGCTAGTCATTAAAAAATATTTTATAAACCATTCATCATCAGTCTAACATACATTTATTTTATTCATTTGCTTCTCTGGTCTTTCTATTTGTACAATCTGAATTCAGATCTTCTAAGAAAGTTATGGGGATAATTTTGCTTCTTTAGGTTAAAGCAGTAGTGTAGATTTATTTGATATGTCTGCTTAGATGTGTACAGGTTGCACATTTCTTGTGCAGGGGTCCCAGAGCTCCATGATCAATGCCATGGCATACCCAGCTATGGGGGAGACAGATTCTATGAGAAGGGGGGACCCTGTCAATCAGCAGATCTTAGAGAGGCATAAAGAGCTGGCCAGGAGGAGAATGCAAACTGGGTCACAGGTCTGTAGAGACTGATAAAAAAAATTATTGAAGTTAATTTGCATTATTAACTGCATCTGAGTTGCATGGTGCATGCAATTTGACATTTTGGTCCTTTTCTGGTCTAATTTTTGGTTCATTAATTATTGCATAAACATTTTGTTAAGACATTCTTAAAGAATTATCAATTTGTTTTATTGCTTTGCATTGTTGTACATTGAGTTGGAATGTTTTTCTTTCCACCTTGTAGTCTGAGTCTGAGGACAGTGTCTTCAGTGAACCTCCTGTGGCTAGATTTGTAAGTCATGCAGGT
The DNA here is from genome assembly GCF_001039355.2 of Lingula anatina. The sequence goes on along the minus strand of NW_019775665.1, from coordinate 150,745 downwards.
GGTGGGCAGGCTATTACTCATTGGTCTACACACAATTCCAATGTATTCAAAAAATTTTATTTGTACACACAATTCCAATTCTTCCAAATTTTATACAGGTTTACACACAATTTCAAAGCATTCAAATATGTTATAGCTGTACACACTTCCAAATTTGATATAGGTAATAGGGTTCCAGTGCATCCAAATTTTTGTTTTTTTTTTCTTTCAATCAATATGTTTTGTGCTGGAGTCCTCAAAACCTCAAGGAACTCCTGTGAAATGTTTTTATGTAGCATCTAAAAATACACCTATTGTATTACTTAAATTGTATCAGAGTAAAAATACAAGGGCCATGTAAGCTTGGAAATTATATCAGAGTTTGAGGTTGTTTGGAATTGTGTGTAAATGTCCCCAAACTATTTCCCTGTGGTTGCAAGGAGATATACTTGTAGTAACATGAGCCATGGTGAACTGTTTTATCTCTGTGGTGTGATTGGGTTTTTCATTGTCTCTCCTATAAAAGTGGTAGAAAGGTAAATCATATCTTAAGAGATGAAACCTGTTTATATCTGTGAGACAAAGCTTCCATGGAAAAGGCAGTCATGTGATAAAGGCTGAAAATGTAATGCCTCACAGGTTGAAACATGTCTCTTTAGAAACTGTTAACCTTTTCACTACCACGTGGGTTGGTTGGGGGTGAGGGCAATACCCTGTGCTTGCATACTATCCAACCTTAACCCTAATGCACACTGTTTACATGTTTGTCTTGAGAAAGCCAGATCACAGGAGAGATACCAGCTGAGCTGTAGGTCTTATATGACAGATAACTCGGCTTGCTGCTTGTGTGTGCTGAGCTTTATTGAAACAAGAATCAAACATGTTTTATGTCTCAAGTCAGCAAGCTCCTGCCTCTACCTGATAAAATTGTCAGTTTGTTGGAAACCCTTCCAGTCTGTTGTATTGTTTCTTGTCTTGAAGATCTGTATTTGTTCTTGCACAACCCAGCTTTTGCAGTGGTTCTCTTGAAAAACCGATTTTGATCAGATTTTAAAACATTTCGAGTAAAGATTTCGAGTAAAGGATGACATATAGAGATTTTTACAGATGAGAGCCTTTTAATATACCCATGTGCTGTCATTTATAACTATTTATATATTTCCCAAAATAGTCTTTAAGAGCATAATTTATTTGTCATTACTCATTTTTATACTTTCTGAAATACACTGTCCAGGGAACAGGTGTTTTGACCCCTGACCTTTTTGCACCCCATTTTTCTATGCACCGGCTTAAGTTAGACCTTTATGTAAACAGGAGACTGGGAATGACTATTTGCATGCATGGACTATTTTCTTACTCTCTTGGAGAAGTTGTGAAATAGCACTTCAAATACTTGAGATGTTTGCCTCAACTTTAAACTGCAGCCTGCCATATTGATATAGAAATAAAAGTTCAGCAGTCTCTCTTGAGGACTACTAGTCATTATATCAGATTGTACATTGAAAAATTGTATTCATAATATTCTTACTATCAGCTACAATGTATAGATCTGTATTCTTACTTTCAGCTACAATGTATAGATCTGTATTTTTACTATCAGCTACAATGTATCTATATTGTTATATTATTGTACAATGTATCTATATTGTTATATTATTGTATAATGTATCTATATTGTTATATAATGTACAATGTATCTATATTGTTATATTATTGTACAATGTATCTATATTGTCTGTACAGGGAGGTGACCAGGGAGAAGACCAGATCTACGTGGTAGAACTTCACCGAGGATCTCGCGGGTTTGGCTTCTCAATACGCGGAGGTCAGGAGTTCAACAACATGCCTCTGTACGTGCTCAGGATTGCTGATGGAGGAGCAGCCAACATGGATGGAAGATTGCGGGTGGGTGGACGGAATAATTAGCTCTCGTCAGTAGATTCTGTGCTTTTTGTTGCTTCTAGAGTGATAGTACCATTCAGTTCAAATAAACAGAAATACACAAAAACTTATCTTGAAAATCTTGTGGATTTGGAATCGTTTTCCAGATTCATAGTGAAGTTCAAGCAAAACAGACAGCTTGTTTATTAATCTGGATAGTCTACTATCTGATTTAGTATGTTTAGAGATTCTCTTAATCAGGGATAATGTATATTCTGATTTCAACTTGAAATGTCTTGCCTGTAGGCACCATGCATTGTTCTATTTATTGAGATGTTTTGGACTTACTTCAATAATGTTCAGCTGTAGCAACGTGTTTTAATGTGGTTACATTAGTTACCATGGAAACTGAAACTTCCTTTTCTCCCTCTTCAGGTTGGAGATCAGATCTTAGAAATCAACAATATCAGGACGCAGGGAATGACCCATGCTGCTGCCATTGATATCATACAGAGTGGAGGGTCACGGGTCAGACTACTGGTCAAAAGGACGGGAAAACCACCTCCTAATTTTGGTAAGTGGAATTTATGAATTTGTCTTGTTCAGAGTTGCAGTAAAAACACAGAGATCCTTCATTCCTGCTGGTCATCAGTCTGTTGCTGATTATGCAATATTGGGCACAACTCAATTAGTTGTTTCTTTCTCATGATTTTAAGTGAGAAAAAGTTTTGACTTATAATTAAAAAGAGGCAAAATTGCTACAGTAACCTGTTCATTGAATGATTTAATCTGTTGCTTAACTTATTTTAGCCCTTTCTACTTTTTACTGCAGGACATTGAATTATGGATTAAATTATTGCACTTCACTAATTCTAACACTAACATGTGAAAGGCACTAATATTTTATCTCTTGCGTTTTATTTCTCTTTCCGTCCCTCTCTCCCACCACTACTAGATGCTTCTAAAGCAGGGTGTGAATCTTCCAACCTCCCAGTAAACCATCATTCTCCGCCAGGTGGCGCTGCTTGTATGAATGTCCTAAAAGGTTGCGCTGGCCGCCCAAGTGTGGCATTCTCCATAGCTATCCTGTGATCTCTCTCCAGTAAAATGCGACCTTGACCTTGACCTTGTGACCTAAGCTGCCTCACTCCAGGTGAACTTGAAAGCCGTCTGCTACTGCCCATTTATTTGGTCTAGATCAACTGCATGGCTTTATACATTGCTTCTACCTGTCTGAAGTAGTCTTGTTAACATCTATAGAACGCTATATCCTAGGCTTAGCTTAGTCATGTTTAGATCTCTTTGACTTCTTTAATGATATGTGGGTCACTTTGACCTGTTTTGAAATATATAGGTCATGATGACCTATTTATTTGATGGAGTTCATGTCAACCTGGACTGCTTCTGGCCTTTGACCTCTCAGCGGAAGTTATATTGAACAAGGAGCTTACTTCAATTTTACAACTTTCAGCATTGGAATGAATTATGACATGCTTTAGTGTTAAATGGTTGATGTTATTAAAGTTTTTGATAAGAAATGCATGATTTTACATTGTTACTCTAGATGCAGTTTTTTCAACTTTTCATCTGATGTTCTTGTTTTCTGTTGCCTGAGAAGATTTTCTTACCTTGCTCTCTGTATTAGGTGCAGCAAATGTTCCAGACAGAAGCTGTGTATTACTTCCTAGTGGTAGATAACTTGAACTCATAATGTCTTATGGACACTCGTCCAGATTATACAGTTTCAGATCTTTTCCTGTTGCTTCTCTTTTTGGTGTCCTTTTCTTGGATATTGCTTAATGTTTGTTGTTAGTCCTTGTGTCACTTTTCTCTCTTTCCAAGTCGTTTTGCCATACACCATAGGTATAGCTAAAAAACAATCTTACATCTTAGTTTCTGTTGATATTATCTTGTGATTTTATGCTGTCTTTTTGACTGATATAATGCTTTCACTGGAATATTGAAATTGCAGATAAATGTTTTTCCCCCTTGAATGTTCTTTATTTTTTGTTTTAGAGTTGTTAAATTTATTGTTTCAAGATACCCAGGTTTTTCAGTCAGCTTTGTGAACATGAAGGTTAAAATCCATAGTTGTGCTAAGCTTGTGTTTTATCTTTACCATTTCTTTGCCAAGTAACAAAATTTAAAAAGAAAATAAAAGAGAAAAAACACTGTTAATATTTGAAACACTATCATTTCAGAACGTGGGTCTTCCCCAGGACGGATTATATCCCCACACAGCCCACATGGCCAGCCTAACCCCTCCCCCTTGACTAACGGACCAATCAGCCACAGCTCTCCTCAGATACAGCGACGAATGCAGGAAAGACAGGACTACTTCTATGATTACTCCGACATGAGGCCACACCCTAATTATTGAGGGGTAGATGTTATCATATCTAGGTCAAAATTCATTTCTGTTTGCTACCAGAATATGGATATATTATTGATAACTACATCTCACTTGTAAAGGACTGGACAGTAAAGTCTTCAAAAAAGACTTAATATCACCAGAGATGGAAGCATTTACCAGACATGAATATTGTTTCATTGGCTGGATAAGCTGTGAAGTTTGGAAGTGTGGCACAAATATATCCATAGAATTGTTTTGGAGCGGTGGGGTTACCCCAGGCATGGCAGACTGTGGAAGATGACGGCAGCAAAAGTATATATACAAAATGAAAACAGAAAATAGGCTTCACATGTGATGACTCCATAGAGCAATAACACAGATAGTTCTGCTCCCTGTGGATGTCACAGCTACCTTTGTTATGCAATTCATAAAGATGACAGCTGTTTTACAGCTCAGTTTGACTGCCATTTCTCAGGCTGGATTCCGTGACCTCAGCAAAGTGAAAAACCTGAGGGAGGATTATTTCACCACTTTGTTGCCCTATGAACAGAGCTTAATCTGCAGTGGATATAACATAAAAGGACGAGGTTGCAAAAAATTCTAAGAGTGGCAAACTTGGTCTGTTTACAACCATTAGAAAAAGTCCAATGGAGAATGCAGTATCACTGGTTGGACAACCACAATCCTCTCTTCTGTCACTCTCTCAAGTATGCTTGCCCAACTCGTTGCCAAAGTCAGTGGCTGCCAAATGTACAAGCTCAATGATGTTATAGTGCAAACAGTAATTAAATAATTTTAGCTAGATTCCCTACAGAGAATGAGAGAATTTAGGCTGGAATTGAAAGGAGAGTGGTAATCTGATCAGAGGAATGCCAGGGCAAGAGACTATTTATATGCTTACTGTTACGAAATGACACAGTTTTACATTAAAAGATTGTGGTCATGCATGAGAACAAGAATGATTTCATAGTGAAACTTGATCCTTTGTAGGTTATAATGTTATTTGTCAATGGGAACATATATTGAAATCACTTATTTTATATTCCAGTTAACAAATGGAATAGTTAAAAGTAGGGATTGAAATATCAAAGGAGAAGAGTAGTTTTCTTCTCAGTATTTAACTTAATGGTTCATAATCAAAGATAAGAGACCGGGGGGGGGGGATGTACGTAGCACCCTCTATTGTACGCCAGTTTATATCAGCTTTCTGAGCTGAACAGCATAATCTCAACAAGTAAGCAGGAACAAATGTAAAATATTATTAATATATTTAAAAGATGCAGAAATTTGTGAGAGGTTCTCACTATGTAGCAGAATAGGAGAATAATTGTCATTTAACTTTTAATATGTAATTAATTATGAAAGCTGAAAGTGTATTATGCAGACCTGCATGTGATATGCAATGTGGAGGAATACTAAAGTATATTTTCTATACAAAGCCACACCCTTTTAGTTTACACAGTGATAATGTAAATATAGTGCATGATGTTTTCATATATAGAATTTTACATCTATTAATTATATATATATAATGTCATGAAATTTGTGGCACCAGCTGATTGCTTTGAATTTAGCTGCCCATTTTTTATCACAGAGTTCGGTTTTTCAATTTTTTCATATACATAATCATTGCGTTTTTGTCTGAATGTATATATTGCAAAAAATTCAGACTAGGGCAAAGAAATATCAGTGAGAATATCACAAATCTTTATTCTACAAGTATTTTTGACTTTTGAGAAGTCTTCACATTTTTAACACTATTGGTGTACTGTGAAAATCACCCAGTTTTCCTGAATTTTACATTCACTGCTTATTATAGTGTGGGAGTCACAATCTGCATTACACAATTAGTACTGACAAGTCTATCACATCATTTCACCAGCTTAAAATTATTTTTACGTCACTTACATATCATGATAATAGAGAAAAATAATTGCCAAATATCATAATTAGAATGTGTCACATTTTTGTTAAGTACATGTACTCTCTAATAAAAATTAGGACAAAGAAACTTGTACTAAAATATCAGTATATAGATAATTACACCATCCAGGGCATGTGTCCAAATGTGGTGTCAAAGAGCTTGCATTGTGGTCTAAATTAATGTCTAAATTAACATCATTACACATTTAAACCAGGTGTCTTCAAATTAAAGAAGAATAAACATTATTTTAACAAGTTGGCCCAACATCAAATGTATAGTGTAAAAAACCCAGAGCATTAACCTGATGAGGGGTGTTGTGTATATACCATGGACTCTAGCTGAGTGTCCACTGAGTGTCCTGCACTCTACACTGTATACATATATACACAGTTGCCTGCACTGTATAGTAGCGTAGTTCAGTAGTGTATATTCTAGGGTGAACCTGTGAGAACCAGAGATGTAGTGAGAGACTTTGTAACACAATAAAGATAAGTTTTCTACAACACTTCTGGATTTGTCTTAATTTTCTTTGATGAATGATTGATAAAATATTTTTATTAGTTTGAAGATTATTATTTCATTATTTATGATTTATTGCATCAGAGTCCTGCTTTAAGGACTTAAGCCTGAAGGTAACAACAAAACGAAACAAAATGGCTGAAGAAAAATTTAAGATCCATTTATTATGATTTTCAAAATCTATTTTCCATCTAAGTTATAAAAGATAGTTTAGTAAACAAAAAGTTTTATTATTGGCTTCCTCATTCCATATTGTATTAATTCCTGCTACCTAAGTTAAAATTCATAAATAATCTGAACTGGTGATGTGACCCACTCATAGCTGGGGAATTTTTCATCACATTCCCAGATTTTCAATGTGATAACATCCCTGTTATATATAAAAATAAAACTCTAAGGACAAAGTTATCTGGACGGCTATTCCCATTCCTAGGTGGGCAGTAACTGACTGACCTCTCTGGACACATGTACCACTAATCTTTAACCTGTAATTGTGGTCAAACACTTGAGCCCCAGTAGAGGAGGAAACTACAGGAATGTTGACTTAATGCCTGTGACCAGTGTGAAATATTGATTATTAACATGTGAGACAATGCCTCAACTAATTAATTATATTAATTTACATTAAAACTATAAAATAAATATTTCAAGGTAAGAAAGAAATTTTACAAAAGTGCTTATAAAGAGTAAAAGAATGTTATAAATATCAAACCATTAAGACTGGGACGCTGGTGACTAGGGGGAGGGAGGGATAGGTGCCACACTTTCATGCTTCTACTACTACAGCACAAGAAATGAGGTCATGAATACAGTCTTAATAAAATGTGTTAATTTACAATTGCATGAGATATGAAGGAAATGATTCCCCCAAGAATATAACCAGGTAGTGCTGGGTACCAATATTGCATTCACCACAAACATGCAATGAAGCAATTGACATTTTCTAGCATTGAATTCTATCAATAATTGCTTCAGTAACTGCCTTCACACAATTATTTCCTCTACATACCTTCTCATACGAGATTTTAAACACCATATTTAAGAGCTGGTCTATATTATGCTCTCATGTGAAGATGGGTTACCTCATGACCACAGTTTAACATGGTTTATGTTATATTAGTTTGAAGTGGACAGTTTAGCTTTAAATGCTTTCTCCTCACACAATGCCATTCAGTATGAATATTAATGCTCAATGTATAGATATATTATTCTAAAACTGAAATGCATTGGTTCACCAATTCAAATGATAAGACAAGATCTGCTGTCAGACTCTGACAATATTCAGACGATATCAAATGGTCCCAATGTTGGTATTACTGCAACATCTGCAAGTCAATCAATCATTCTCCAGAGACTTTATACCATTCTCTTGAATACCCAGAAAGCACTTGTAAGTAGTTCTGTAAGTCCCTGCTTCAAAATTGTTAACTTTCATATTTTTTGTTGCAGATCTTTTGTGCCAAAGGATAAAGTATGTTTCTGTGCAATTCTGAAATAGGCGCACAGGCATTTTTATCAAAATACAGAAACCTGGTCTGTTTTCTTATTCATTTCTGCGAGCACAGAGTTTCATTTTTATTTGATTCAAACATCCCACCCCACGATTGTCAAATACTAGTAAATCTTTACGTTGTTGTTGTATTTACTTTCCTTTTAGCATGCTCTGAAGTTGTTCCGTCAGCCAGTCTATCCCTTCAGCTAAACCCTCACCACTGATAGCATTACTGGCACAGATATGCCATGCTCTGTCCTTTACCATATCCAGTCCCAGCAACTGAGAACATTTCACACTAGACAGCGCATCACGCAAGTCCATCTTGTTAGCAAAGAACAAAATCGGAGTCCTTTTATCTTTGATGTCTGGATGTTGTAACAATGTGTCCAACTCGTCCTTGGCGACAACCATTCTCAGTTTATCACTGCTGTCAATCACAAATATAATCCCGTTGCATTCTTTGTAATAGTGCTCCCACAGACTGCGATACCTGCCCTGCCCAGACATATCAAAGGCTGTAAATTGTAAGGTTTTGGTTTGGAATACTTCCTGTTTGAAGCCAACTGTGGCCACAATGTCCGTCTTGGCTTCCTCGGGCTTCAGGTGGTTTAGTATAGTAGACTTCCCACTGTTGTCCAACCCTACAACCAGTACTTTGGCATCCTTCTTCTTCAGTCCCAGCATCTGAGCCAGCCTGTCCAGAAAACCCATCTTGTGGCTTTTAATACTCTTTCTGGATTTATTGAGTTACTTTTTCCTATGAAGGGGTGACTTTTAATCTTTTCTTGTATTGTGTCCAGACAGAGATATAAACCTGAAATAGGGAAAATGAAACAAAATATATGAAGTTTATTAGGATGGTTATACTCCAAATGTTACTTGCTTCACTTACTTTCAATCGGGGCTATATGAAAAAAAATCCAACATATATACAGTAAATAGACGTACTTAAACTGTGAAGTTCAAAACTTGCCCTAACATTAACAGAATGTGATCGGGAGTTACTGGTTTTGAACGTTGGTGCTTTAGCTACACCATTTCACTAAGAAATATTTGTCTTAAGAATTTGTTCTAAACTCAAGTTCAAGAAGACGAAAGTTCAAATGCCGGTTTGTCTTGTCAATATTACATTTTGGCCATAGCAACTAGACGCTTTCAACCGATGTCGGTTATTTGTAAATCTTATGAAAAATAAAGCACTGATAAGAACTGAGGGCATATAACAAAACTCACCGAGATAAATCGACCTTTCACCGTTTGAATTTGCCGACACCTGAGGTTTATCACCTTTACAGCGACAAACTTGCACTCGAGAAGAATCTATCCCAGAATTCCTTGGTAAGCTTTAAATGCGCAGGTGCCGCAATGGCGGGCTACATCAACTTCCGGTAGGTACAAGTAGAAAGACTATCTAAATTATAAGTGTTCATTTATATTTGTATGGCTTGTGTAAAGTGCATACTTGAGTTCAGTTATAATTACCTCACTTTGCAGACTGATTGACACATAGACATCCCTTAAACGCTGAGTCCTCTCTCTCTCTCTCTCTCTCTCTCTCTCTCTCTCTCTCTCTCTCTCTCTCTCATTCAAACCAGTTCAGTGTTTTCCCATACAACCAAAATTTGCTAATTATCAGACCCCAGCTACGTGCAGATTTTTGTCTGCATTCTCTTATGGATTTTACCCTAGACCCAATAAGTGACTATAACCATTTACAGCTACTAGTAGTTAATCTAATTTAAATACTAGCAATATGAAGACCACAAATTTAAAATAAACAATTTCTTTAACTTATCATTTTAGTGAAAAGAAGAAACAAGACGGATGGCTTGAAAGTCCAAACTAAGTTGCAACAAAGGGCAATCTCATGTCTGTAAAAGAAAATGAAATGCAAATAGAATGAAAATTGAACTTTAAGATGTGATTATGTGACCACCACTCAAAAAAACTAAGTAAGATATTGTGAACTAGTGTCCATCCAATCATGGCAGCCCAGTATTCTCGCAGTGTGTTGAAGGTTGCCGTGGCTCAGATCTGCCAGAACATGGGTTGGAACTCCATCCAGTCCAGTCCTCTAGAGCTGCTGACAGATCTGCTGGAGAGACACCTGCTGCAAGTGGGAAGGACTACACATAGATACTCTGAGCAGTGTAAGTGGGGTGTGGTTAAGGTGTTGGTGGGGTACTTAGGGTTGGGAGGGGGGTGTTTTAAGGGGTAAGGATGGTACACAGGTACTTTGCATAGTGTAAGTGGGGTGTGGGTAAGGTGTTGGTGGGGTACTTAGGGTTGGGAGGGGGGTGCTTTAAGGGGTGAGGATGGTACACAGGTACTCTGCATAGTGTAAGTGGGGTGTGGGAGGGAGCTTTCATGACACTGAGAACAGGACTTGTTTTTACACATTTTAAGTCTTTTTGGTATATAAACTGTCGAAGACATTGCAGATTAAGAAATGTTTATTCAATTATATAATGAATTATTTATTAATTAGATCATTTCTCCAATCCAGTAACAAGTCTTCTCTTGTGTAAGTAATATAATATTGTACAGCTTACAAAAGATGGAGAAGGTTACATTTGTATGTGATTGTCATGTTGTTTTACTTATTTTTCCCAATAATAACTCTGAGGTAATAATACTGGTCTTGTCACAACTATAGTTGGAAGAACAGAACCCAACTTGGATGACCTTGGCCTTGCATTCCGTGACCTTGGCATTGTCCTGGGTGAGCTTGACGAGTATGTGAACAATGTGGACCTACCAGTATTCGCACATGACATCCCAGCATTCCCTGCTCCCAAAGAAAACAGGCTCCAGTTTCCTCCGCGGAAGAGTCAACAAGTGCAGAACAGGGATGAAGCGATTGATGACCACCTGCCGCTGATGTATCCTGACATGGAGGGTGAGTTGAACGGCTTTTCATGATTAGACTTTTGCCTCCATATTATGTATAAGTTGCTTAGATTTCTAACTGAAGGTTTGAATTTTTAGATTTTCATTGTTGTCATTTCTTAAACTTTTTTCTTTGATATCATCTTATGGTCATGGGAGTCAAAAATTATTAATACCTTTTACAGAGATGATCATTGAATTATCCATAACTTTTTGCATTAGAATTTGAAGAGCCTGCACAGACCCCCACCAAGAAGGTGCCTCCCCCTGGTGAGCAGAATGGTGAAGTTTTGCCACCAGATGGCAGTGCTGGCTCAGACACATTGAAGAGAATGTTGACCAGTCCTACTGCAGAACAGCCAGCAAAGAAACAAAGGTAGTTTTATCATCTCCTTTATTTTAAAGGTTCAATACTCATGTTGTATCACAAATAGTAAGAACTTTTCATATAATTGATAAATTTAAATAGAAATAACAATTGTCAAATTAATCTGATGATTTAGAGGTTTGTAAAAAAAAAACATCATTTGTTTCCTGTTTCAGACTGGCAGATGAAGTGCTTGGTTCTCGATATGAAATAAAAAATGTCATCATGACAGACCAGGGACTCATTTCTCCTATGCGGCATGGAAAACTACCAGATGCTCGTACTCCACCAGCGCCTCAGAAACAACCAATCAAATCACAGCCGCTGAGAAAAGAAGAGAAAATGGAGACCACCCCAGAGAAGGCTCCAGCAGAGAAGGTCCAGAATGAAGTTACCACACCCTCCAAACCTGAATCCAGTTTATTGATGAAACCACTTACTTCCCCAGTGGTGCCATTAGCACCATCAGCACCACCTGTGGTGGTGACAAAAGCAGCACCACCTTCTCCTGTTCCGACAGCACCACTTCCTTCACCAACACCACCACCACCTAATGTGCCGAAATCACCACTCACCCCCAAACCTTCAGAAGTTGTTAAGGCTATGTTGAGTTCCAAAACTGCTAAGCCTCCAAAGTCTCCATCTCGATCAAAATCTCCCGTGAGGGCTAAAAGTCCAAAGGGAGAAGGTAAAAGTAAGAAGACGACGCCCTCTTCCCCTGGTAGTGCAGCTGCTTCAAAGTCTTCTCATCTGGCCAAAGCGCTTACTGAAACTACCAAGACAGCACCAATAGCAAGCAGCTCACCACTGCCCCCTAGGGAGGATTCCCCTGAACCTGAAATGTTAGTCATTGATGAGGATGTTAACGTTGCAAAAAGAGCACGGCTTCAAAATTACGATGACAGTATTGATGCAGCTATTAAGAGAACAATGGCAGAAGCTGATAAATCTGACCAATCAGATCAAGAGACACAACCGCCACCAGTGCCAACATGGCGGACTTCTGTTGACGATTCTATAGATGCGGTGATTCGCAGAGCTAATATGGAACATGAACAGGAAGTAGCTAAGAAAGATAAGGAAAAAGAGAAGGAGAAATTAAAGGAAAAAGAGAAAGAAAAAGTTAAGGAGAAAGAAAAAGTTACAAAAGATCCCTATGCATTTGAATTTGATGATAAACCAGCTGAGGCTCCCAAGGTTCCTACACTGACTATTACATCTGGAGAAACTGGGACCAAAATTAAGAAGAAAAAAGACAAATCTCTGGGCAACAAAGATAAGGACAAAAGCAAGGAAAAGAAAGAAAAATCTAAAGACTCAGACATCAAAAAGAAACTAAAAAAGAAATTAAAGCAAAAATCCAGTGGCGTTAAAGAAGACAGTTCCTCAGCAACTCCGGGGTCTCCCCTGACTGGACAGGGGCTGGGAATCAAACTCCCATTAAAAGATTTAATCAGTAGGTCACCTTCTGTCCACTCGTCGTTTTCATCCTCTCCCATGAGGTCGCCATCTTTAGAACCCAGCGTGGTCAAGACTCTGCCACCTCAGCAGCCTCAGGCCTCGGACACAGCCGTCATGGGTCAAGCGTCTAGCTCAGAGTTTAACTACCCGTCTCCAACCAAACTGACCATACAGAGGGTCAGCGGGACAGAAGATTCCACTCTCAAGATTAAGCCTATTAAACTGGAGGGTGGGAAAATAAAGGTAAGGCACTAGGGTTGCTGTCAGGCTGCTGTACTGTGAATGTATAAACTGAGAACTTTCTGGCTGACTGTACATTTTTTTATTAACAAAGACAGTTATTCAGATGTGAGTTTATTGGACAAATCATTGATTGTGTACTCTTTTGACTTCGGTCTTAAAGTGTTTGGGAATATTTTGATGCAGTATGCAGATATCTTTTGTTATCTTGAAAAAATTTGTTTAAATTTGGAATTAAAAGCATGGAGTTGACAAGGAAAATGCATGATTTGGGCTTTTTTTCTGGAAATTTTAATGTAATTATTTTGATTAAGATGATTTGACACCTAAAAAAATGTAAAATTATATCATCTGTAACAGTATAATTTATTTCAGGATAAAGAGAAGTCACACAAAAAGGAGAAAAAGGACAGGAAAGATAAGGACAAGAAGAAAAAGAAGAAGAAAGAAAAGGACAAGGACAGAGATAGAGAGAAGAGTGAAAAGAAAGAAAAGAGAAAAGAAGAAAAGGAGAGAAAGAAGGATAAAGAAAGGCACAAGGACAAAGAGAAAGAAAAGAGAAAGGAGGAGAAATCCAGAGAGGAAGACAATAAGGTGAGAGAGTGAGATTTAACTCAGTGTACATCACCAGCTGTAGTGAATTTGTTTTTAATGAACATGTTCTCAAAACTGCATTGGTGTCGATAGCGAATAGCATTAACTTTCTATTTCTGAGGAACACATTTATAAAAGTAAACCTATGATGCCAGTTATTTTTAACTTATCAAACATCCAACTATCCAATTTAGGACTTCATAATTTTTATGTTCCTTTAAGTTAATTACCAGCATTATGAAAAATCTATGCACAAAATATTACTGGCGACTTAAGAATGGTGGCAACAGGTAACAGTAGAATTCCATTCCATTTTTTTTTTCAAATCTCCCCAGGGGAAGGAAGAACCTTTTGTGCCAAAACTCAAGTTCAAATTGGGCGGCTCAACGCCCTCTGTCAGTTCCTCGCCTACGGCAGCTTCACAGTCAGACTCTGCCTCAGAGATGACAAAGAAAACATCATCCTCGCTACGAGATGAGATATTAACAAAACTGGAGAAACCCGAGATACCAAAACTGTGAGTTGATTCCTTGAAACAGGATTGCATTGTAAAATTGCACATGATTACAATTTTTCTGATTTAAATTGAAATGTGTATTTTATTGTGGCAGTTTTCCACATAAAGTGGACCCCTGCTACTGAGTCATTTCTTACTACTTTTTTTTCTTACAACAATAATCATGTCTGAGAAATAATTTAAATGTTGCTAAAGGTGCTGTAATGAGCTGCCATTTTGGATTGCTTTTCTTTTGTAGTAAAAACAGGTTCTAATCTAATTGCATTAATTATACTTCAAAAAAAATTTTTGGATGATACTTCAGTCCAACATGTGGGCAGGTGGAATGATGACATTTGTACATTGTGTATTCAAGGGTTATCAAGCCAATGCCACCAAGGGATCAGCCACCCCCTCTGTCAATACCCTCACCCCCCAGGGCTGCATCAACCCCCAGAGTGGATAGACCAGAGCCAAAGGCGGCACCCATACCCCCACCCCTCAAGTCCCCCACCAAGGCCTCTAAGACCCCCACCCCCTTCTCACCGCCCAGGGTGACCAGAGCCAAAACCCCACCCTCTGCTACCTCTCTGTCCCCCTTCCACTTCTCTCCTGAATCATCACCCTCTCCACCCCCCTCACCCCCCAGAGTGCCCAAGGCACCCCTCTCACCCCCTGTGGTACCTCCCATGCCACCCCCTGCCCTCAAGTCAAAAGCAGCTGCCCAGAAATGTGTTGTTGTCACGGAAACCATAGGACAGTACCAGTTTGTGGTAAGAATATCTGATTTACTGCTACATTACATTTCATCTCAATTTTATGTTTATCGATTAGTTAACTGAATCCTCATCTATATATCTTGTTGATTTAATAACTGAAAATAGATACTGCCACACTATCTGGGTGGGACCCTGCATTACATAATACTTATTAATCTGTGACATATATTTCTCTGTATTAGGATGAGGCTGGCAATACCATCTGGATTTGCCCCAACTGTAAACTGCAAGATGACGGCAGTCCAATGATTGGCTGTGATGGCTGTGACGACTGGTATCACTGGTAAGTTTTGATTGGATAAAATGACATTGTAGCCATGACAACTGGTATCACTGGTAAGTTTTGATTGGTTAAAATGACATTGAAGCCATGACGACTGGTATCACTGGTAAGTTTTGATTGGTTAAAATGACATTGAAACCATGACGACTGGTATCACTGGTAAGTTTTGATTGGTTAAAATGGCATGACACCAATCATCAAAATCATTGAAGATAGTCCAAGATCCTATGACTTGGCCAGAAATAGAGTTGGATTTGTAGGAGAGGTAGTTCCAGCAACAGGTGGTTTATTACTAAGTAGAAAAGAAAGGAAATAAATATATATGGCATAGCAATGTGATATGGTATTATAAAAAAATCATTCTTTTATTTATTTTTAATATTTTCCTGAAATATGTTCAGTATTCAAGGCAGTGAACTTATTGAAGTTGCTTTATGTTTGAAAATGATGAAGTCAGTTCTGAAAAAGATTGGAAGGAATTTCAAATAAAAACAGGCAATATTCATTTCCAGCTTTACAACTGTCACAGCCAGCATCCAATTTAATATTTCAGGGTCTGTGTAGGTATCGTCAACCCCCCTAGCGATGATGAGCAGTGGTTCTGTAAGAAATGTAAGGACAAGAAGAAGAAAGGCGGGAAGGGGAAGCGAGGGGGTGGAGGCGGAGGACCGGGGAGGAAGAAGAAGAAAGTGACCTAGTTTCTGCACTGTGGTACATGGCACTGGAGGAAGTCAAAAGATGGCAGAATATTTACTCCTTTTGATTAGTTGTCTTGAGGAAGCCAGTAAATAGGGCTCTGTTCACAACCTAGTTGATCATCTGAGCTGTGGATCAAATGGGGTGCGACCCACTTGAAAGCTTGTTGTGTAATCAACTAATGGGTAGTTAGTCTGGGATCAACTTGGCTGTGAACAGAGCCTAGGACTGTAAATACAGTGACAGGCCTACCCAACTACCAGACTCTGCACATAAGGATCCTGAAACGGGTAGTGTGGTCCGATATACCGGTTAATTCGGGATCCTTATGTGCCTAGTCTGGTAGTTGGGTAGGCCTGAGTGAGGAGAGATCATGGCTGTAAACTTGGACTTAATTGATGCAGACATAAGTAGAGATAATACTACAACACTATCTTCTTGTTTTAATTACATGGACAGGGATGTGAATATGATATAAAAAAAATATTTCCAGAATATCAAGACTAGATTGTATTATATCTTTGTTGGAGTAGTGAAAGGAAGATGAAAAGGAATGCAAGTTGAACAGATGAGAAAGGATTAAAAACGAAATGCTTTGTGTTTATACAAATAAAGCTGTCACTGTAGTCCAAGCCTTTTGTGCCAGGGATGTGCACTTGTCTTGTTACTGCAATAATTTTGAAAAGGTGTGTCTTTTTTTACTGAAAATTAGCTGGAGCAATTTGTCATGCTTTAAAAATGAGAGATATTTCTTGGTATTAAAGGAGGTAGATCTACAGGTTTTACTGTAGCTGGATTAAGTTATTTGTCATAGCATAATGCAGGTCAAGTTTAAGATTCAGCAAGGTCAGATTTACATTTTAAGTTTATTTGATTTTGTCATTTATTTTTGCTGCATTACATCCTTGTTTCAAGTTCATCTTTAGTGTTTTTGAGGTGACAATTTGAGGCCCAGTTATCATGTACCTGCACTGTGTAATCCATATGAAGATTTGGACCCAGTAGAAAATGCAGTGGAAATGTACTTCATTTGTCAGTAGATTAAATCTAAATATGATTTCTCTGAATATGATAAATCAAATAACCAATGTCACATAAATTAAAGATGTAAAAAAAATATGATAAATAAAGAAATGGCAGTATTTTTCATACCTTTGGTGTATTTGTTACTGAACAATTATTAATTGCATAGAACTACATTTTTGCCAACTATGGATTTGCATCGTGTAAATTCATGTCTTCACAACAATGTAAGCCAAAAGTAAAGTGTTTATAAAGAGGAGGCACAAAATAATTTGTTCAGGAAAAGAACTCCTAGTTGACATGTTGCTGTCTCAAGGATCCTACACATTTGATGAGCGCAAGGCTATCCCAGAACAACTGAACCTGTGTAAAACAAGACATACTGATATCAAAAACTGTGTCATGATTAAACATTTCTTTAATCATTAACAGGAAAACAATGAGGTACACAGCAGTTAACTACCAGGTGTCCTGGTGACCCAATATTACTTATAGATACCAATAGGGCCAGTTTACAATATATCTGTCCTACTAGCTACTGCATAGTAACTCCACAGATACTCTTGCTGAATGCAATCAGGTGAACAGATTCACACCTCTCGTTTTCAACCTATTAGTATAATCACTAGTTTTTATTGTATTTTCTACTCAACAAAGGAGGCTTGCAATCTACACCAGTTTCCATGGAGTTAGTACACACTAGCTAGTACAATAGATTTATTGTGAACGCACCCTAGTACTGATATCATGGCTTGGGATCAGACAGGTGGTTCTTGACTTGGACTGGGTACTGCTGATGTACTGTGTACATGCTGAGATGTCTATAAAATAGCATCCCCCTGGTCTTAACAAATAAAGTGTGTGCGCTCTGGTTAAAATCTGAAGACATTAATTTTTTTTTAATATAAAATTATCCTGCCTGCATTTTTAATTGTCCCAATGTCATACTTTTTATCCTGAAAAGCATCTTATTTTTACCATTTCCAATTTCCTTAAATATGATCAAACCCGAAAAATAAAATATTTTGATACAAAATCTTGATCATCACCACTTCAATCTATTACAATTGCCAGAGGTGCCAAATTTTATTGCTGATAACATTGTTAAAATATAACCCGATTTGCCCTCTACATCAATATTCCACCAGATCGTGCACAGTAAAGGTAGATTGATAACCTTCATAAAGGTCACGTTCCTTGAGGGGGACAAATAGAGGTGCTGAACACAAAATATAGTTTTGTAACTGATAAAATGGCCAATAAACCATTTGAATCTATCAAGTAAAGGCAGTTTTTAAATAATTTAAATAAATCCAATAATTGCTGTTAATATTTACAACTTGCTGCATGTTAGAACAGTGACATTTGGTAAATGCTGTCCACTAATAAATGCAATATCACTGTACACCTCTTTGTAGCAACCCTCACTTCATGCTCCTCCCCCTTTTACAACCAGCAATACAACACCACCCATCTTCAGAAGTTAGTACTGGGACTTTTCCACAGAAAGAAGATTTTTTTTCAAACTTGTAAAAATTGTGGACAGTTGAACATCTGGTATTTCAAGAAAGTGCCTTTGATTTGAAACTGTGATAGTTTTCAGGTAGCCTAACTGAAAACAAATTTCAGGTATCAGGTTTTTAAGGAGTTGCTCAGTTTACAAGTCTTTAAATTGTCATGTCTGACACAGAAGAGACGGCTGGATCTGCTGACATTACAGCTAAGCCTCAATTTGGCTCCAATGTCTCCCTGAACAGTGAACCAACGGACCACAAGATGGAGCCACCATCTAACTTCAAGGTGATAGCACCGTTCGCACTGGACATGACTGACCGTGATCCTACCAACATGAATGACCATTTGAAGGTATGCTCTGTGATGTGATGTGATGTGATGTGATGTGATGACGGGAAAAGTTGATCATCTGGAACCCTCTCCCAACACATTGCTTTTGGCTTAACCTGTAATCCAAACAGTTTGAAGATTGTATTTAGTCAACATTTGACATCTTTGAATTCCACATTTAAAATGGTGAATCTTTTACATTTGAACTTTAGGTTTAAAAACAAATATCTTAACAAAACGAATTGCAATTCTTCTTCCCTCTGCCAGGTTCTCTTTGAGGATGTGATAGCAGAACCAGAAGGTACCCATAGCTTTCAGACAATATGGCGGACAAGTTTTGCCACCTTCAGTGCAACCAAAAAATGGACTTACCGCATATTGAGTGCCATCTGTGGCGTCCCATGTGCCTTTTGCTGGGGTATTCACTTCGCCTGTCTCACTTTCTGTAACATCTGGAGCGTGGTGCCCTCTATAAAAAGCTACGGAATTCAACTCAAGGCAATTGGGACAGTATTTGGAATGTGCATTCGTACATTTTCTGACCCTTGCTTCGAGTCCTTCGGTCGCATTTTTGGGCGTATGCACCTTGATCTGGTTCGGAAGTCATCAAAGGATACAGTGCTCAATACCTGAGATAAGACAATTGTCAATCCTCCTATAGCAGTCACCTATCACGCGAACTACAGCAAACCCTCAATTAATTCAAACAACATGGATTAGTATCCCCCCTCCAACCCCCTAAAATGTTTGGTTAATGTAATTTATGCCAATTTGAAAGTCCTGAATGAAGTTGTGAATATGAATGCTTGAAAATGATTTTTGATAGTAAAATGTCAGAAAAAGTCAGGTATTTAGAACTTTACTGTACATGAGAATCGTGTGAAAACGTTGCAATCCTTTCCAGATTATCCACTGTGTGACTAGGTATCTTGTCAGCAAATCTTCAGCACATTATAGGAAAATGTGGACAACTTTGATACTCGACTAATGTGTAGTGAAATAATGGTAAACCTTTTTATTATCCAAGGATTTGTCATAGAAAGGTATGACATAGTGAATGTCACAGTAAAAATCAGAATTGGAAATAAATATAGTCAGATTACGTAAAAGGGATCTACATGCAATTACGAAGAGGGATTTTCATTCCTCAACACTCCACAGAAATCCTGTTGAAACTAAGCAAAAATTATTCATTAAATTTTCAATATACTTCTGTTACAAATCCATTTGTTACAGAGAAAATTCAACCAACTATGAAAATAACTGTAACAGATAAAATAAGAATATGACCATTTAACACTATTTAATTTTCATAACTAACAAACAATTACAATGGCATTTGTTATAGAATGCTAAAATAATATGTAATATTTGAATGATAGTAAATAAAACCCAAGTATCTGTATTTCCACGTAGTTTTGTAGTCTTTGAATTAGAAACAAAAGATTTTTTTTTTCATTTTCTAGAATATGTAATTACTGAAGTGAGGGTAGCTGTACAATGGACACCTCATATCTGTCCACTTAAACAATACTTACATGTGAGTACATATGTGATACTGCCATGTGAATACTGCCATGTGAATACAAATTGAAATATGTGAATACTGCCATGTGAATACAGATATGTGAATACTGCAATGTGAATACATATTTAGTGAGTCTGTACAATCAACTGACATGCAAGGAGTCACTGGCACTTGGAATAGTTAATCTCAGAAAAATGTGGGTACTAGAGTACTGAAATTAAATACATGCAAATTACAATATACAAATTACCAACGATATGATACCCAGAAGTTATCTTATTCCAGCTCCAAGCATCTGGGGAAGGACTTGGGAAAACATCAACAGCTGGAAATAAATGTCATATTTCGTACCTTGACTAGGTATATTTCATTCAAGAATAACTTCATTTTCTACCATCTTTTAGGGGATATGGCCACATCTGTCCACCTATAACACATGCTGTTTCTCTATATATAATCAGGCAGCAAGTAAAACCAAGGAAAACTCATGCCACTCTCTATTCTCTAGATCAAGTTACATCCCATACATAGTACCTCAGTACCTTAGTCTAAAATATACCAAGATATATTATCCATTTTTTTCCACCAAACCCTTTTTCTGTTCTCTCTAAGTCTACAGTATTCACATATGCTAGTACTTGTTTGGAAGTCCAAAACACTTCACTAGTTTGTCGTCCTTGTTGATTTTCCAAGTGAACATAAACTTTAAATCCCATACATTTTCCTGGTATTTTCCCTGCATGCCTTAAGGACCTCGTGTGTGGTTACTCCCTTCCACATGGCCACTTCGTCCGCAACAACGACAGCCAGACCAGGGTGCGAGTACTGCATCTCATCTCTCCGCACCTGGAACACAGAGCATACACTCTTAGTGTATATATACTCTTAGAATACTGTTATGGAGAAATACCTAGCCTAACAGAAAACAGAGAAATATCCAACACAGCTAAAACAGAGAATACCCAACATAACTGAAAATTGAAATGTGAAGAAAAATAGGTCCTTCAAGGGTTGTTGTAACTCTTAATAATTTATAAATCGATGCTACAATTTTTATCCATCTGTTTATTTACTCCCTTCAATTATTTACTTTTGTTGTATCATGTTGATCAGGAGAGCGTAATTATGTAGTGTGAGTATTTTCAAAACTTTATAAAAACTTTTCAATGAATCATATTTGAAAGTAAAACAACAAAGATGTCATCACTGACAAAGTTCACCACCTCACCCCATGTGGCACAAAGTACGGAGCGTCCGTCTCCAGCAGCAGACGATCTAAGGGCAGACAGCGGGCCACCTGGTGGACCTCCACTGCCGAACTGTAGGTCACCAGTGGCGTCAGACCCACAAAGAGGTTAGGGAAGAACGCCACCCAGCGGGACGCCTCCTGCCAGTCTCTGGTGAAACAGTGGCGGTGAATCTTCCAGTCTTTTGGAACCATCTAGAAGATGTTACTGACACTGTTATGGAAACAAGATATTTTCACCACAAAGGTCCTGGGTCTATCTAGCAAAGCCAACTTTAAACTTAATTTGGTTTACATATATTTTTTAATGCGAACAAATAAAGTAGCTCATATGTCACAACTGTACATGAAATTTGTGAGAGTCTGCAATATCTCCTGAAGTGAACTCACAGTCTTCATAATCTCAAAGCAGTCATCCTCAGCTTCCCTACAGTGGATGACCAGCGGCAGACCTCTGTCCATCGCCATCTGTAACTGCTTCACAAACACAAGCTTCTGCTTCTCTTTCAAACTACCAAACCTACAAAATAATGAGGTAGAAGATTTCCATAAAATGCCTTGTTTGTAAGGAAGATATTTTTATAAGCAGTACAGACCAGTATTCCATAGAGCTGAAGTCTCAACTCAAACAGGCCGTTGTCTGCTATTTGTAGGTAGTCGACCCACACCAACGCCCTTTTCACATCAAGTTTAGTCTTACCTCACCCAGGGCCACTGGGAGTGGAGTGGAGTGATATGATAACAACAATTATCTTGGTCAGTCTAAATATGTACTTACTTCCCAGAGTAGTCTAGTCCTATCTCCCCCAGGGCTACTGTCTTAGGGTGACGTAGGCACACCTGGAGCCCCTGGTCAGACACCAGGGTGTAGTCAGTGGCACACTTAGGGTGACAGCCAAATGCACCCCACACCCCCTCTTCCTGGACTATATCACGCCATAGACCACCTGAGGAAATAAAATATTCATTAAAAACTCCTACTTAAATATCTGTATCTTTTTCTTTTAAAGATTTTCTGAGATACATATCTATGAGCTCCATACATAAGATCCGCAACTAGTATTTGAAAAATTTAAGTTCTTATTCAGCGACAAAATTTACAAATTCCCTTTTACACACAGTTGTTAAAGGTAAGTCTTTCAATATGATATCAGATTTACCAAACATGTTTTCTTTGCACCTGTAAAACAAAAATAATACACAACCATCATTTTCATACCTTGAACTTTAAAAGAATGTGGTTCACAGAACACTGCCACACATCCCTCGTAGCTGGCAGGAAACGTAGCCTCGTTCTGACATCTATACTTGGCGAATGTCCCCTTGAAGCCTGTCCTTCGAAACAGGAAGTCAATATGACAGTGAGTGTCAATGTACGGAATATCAACACTGCTGAACTTCTTACAGAACGCCTTGCTCCACACCCCAGTCTCCTCTGAGTTCAGAGATGAACTACTTCCAAAGCCCTGAGTCTTTGCCGTTTCCAGATTGGACGATGATTTTGTGGCTGTCCACCCCGCCACAGGCCTCCTCCACACATCCTCCTCCCGTCCTCTCCCCCAGGATTTCCTGGAACCAGAGTTTCCAGCTGCTGTCTGTGCACCACCCACACTGCCAAATGTGACCTGACCTTGGTTGTTCATGGTCATCAGTTGGTTTCTCAGGGGACCAGGGTCACTCATCCTGCCCCCGCCACCCCACCTCCAGTCTTGTTCTCTGTACATACACTCTGGTGTCACTGATGACAACCTCACTGGAACACTGTCCTTGTCATTGTATTCTTCCCAACTGTTATAACTAGAACTATTGTCATTACCATCACCCTGTGTCATTTTTATTTCCGTTGAAGTCCCACCATTATTTTCATTATATTCTTCCCAGCTTCCATATCTGAGTTTGCTATCACTAGTGGCTCCATCTACACTTCTGTAGCTGCTGGAGGTGTTCTGGAAACGTATATGGCGAGAGGGGCTGTCCTGCACCTCAAACCAGTCCACAGAGGAGGTGCTCAGCTGATCAGAAGATTGATCAAGTGATTGATCATGTGACCCATCATGTGACTGGTCACGTGACTGATTATTCACAGGCTGGATGTAAGAGACATTTCTGGACGCTGTACTAGAGTCTGATCTTATCAGGGCAGTGTCGCTGTAAGCCTTCTGTACAGGGACTACCCTCCTTTTGGAATTTCCACCAACTTTGTCTGTCTTTGGCACCACAGTCCATTTATTGTGAGGATAGCCACTACGGTTGGGTGCTGCCCCCAAGGACCCACATATCACACTTCTGGGGGCTGTAGGTTTCAGAGCTGGGCTTATCCTGGAGTTGACCGGTATCCAGGCTGGACTTAGCACCTCCTGGTGGTCAGTAAGCGCATTAAACTGATCAGAATTGCTGGAGTCTTTGTTACTGAGCCAACTGTCATCGTAGCCGTCATTGTCACCGTCTCCAATGTTACAGCGTGACAGGGTGATGTCAGAGACAGAGTGGTTCCTGTCCTCAACCTCTGCATTGTTATTAACTTGTAAACCATGTGCTTTCCCTTCCTGGTAGTGCATAAACTCTTCACATCCATTGCAGTTTTCCTGGCCTGGATTTGCAACAAAATCAACTGGCAGTGTTTCCAAAGTCTGATCTTTTAAGAAGTCACCATTTTGTTGTGTTATTGGGGCACTATTGGCTTTGAATGGCGTACTTGTCTGGAGGCTCTTCTCTCTCTTGAGACACCCCAGTCCACCTTCCCCAGCTCTCAATCTCTGGTGTAGACTGAGCACAGTGGAGGTCTTAGGTTTAGGAGTGCTGGTTTTCATGCTGCCCGACTCCATCAAGGTGCCGTCTCGGATCTGTGCCAGTGGTTTTTTTCCACGTCTGGGCCCCCACTTTGGACCCCATTGTCTCCAGTCCTTGGTAGGATTTTCAGATGGTCTATGGTGTTCTTGTTCGTTTTGTTGTTCACTTTGCCCTTCTTTCTGTTTCACCTGTGGATGCTGACCTTGGACCTGTGCACAAGTCTCCTGCTGTAATTGTACCTGTGGTTGCTTTACCTCACAGTCATGTACTGGTAAGTGTGGCTGCTGTTCGTTTTCGCCCCGTTTTTCCTGCTTTTGATTTCTTTGTTGATTCTGAAACTGCTGTTCTTGCAAATTATGATGATGCATCTGCTGTTCTAAAGAATTCCTTCTTCCGGGTGTTTTCATTTTGAAGCACACTCTTCCTCGGCCAAAACCTGAAGACTTTTTCTGGACAATTAGTCCTTGGCATTGCTGGCCAGATCTTACTGACCCCTGGTCAATTTGGGCAGCCAGCTGAGTGTTTCTGACACTGTCACTTCCATAACTGACCTCTCTGACATCAGGTTCAGGGGGCAATCCACCCTGTTCATGGTGTTTTTTCTCGGTTTTCTTTCTTTTTCCTTTCTTTTTCTTCTTTCTCAGGGTGATAGTTTTAGAGGACGGAGTCTCAATACTACTGTTGTCTCTTGAACTGCTAACATTACTGGCACTGGTATTACAGTCTGTCCCCACTGTATTGGAACTGCTATTACTCACTGATGTGTTTCCACTGGAACTGCCTGTACTGGACCTGCTTGTGTTTGAACTTTTAGTATTTATAAGTTCTTGGTCTATTTTCTCAGCAGATATGTCCATACTTGTTTCCCGATTGCCATGTGAGATGCTTTCCCTCTCTCCGTTAGCAACAGACTGACCAAAGTCCACCCTTGGTCCATTAAACGGGCCAGACAATACAGTTCGAGTGTCTTCAGCATAATCTTGACCATTTTTCAGATGACCTTGACTTCTCTCACTGACAGTACTATCCCTCTCAACCATCTCACAGCTACCACGGTCTGAAGAATAAATGTAATTACATTCTAAAATATCCCCTGTCAAATATATTATAATATATACCAAAGTGTACGCAACTGGTACTTACATTAAAATTTCAGTTTTGATACAAAAAGTTGTTCTGATGGCAAAAAGATGGTATCATAATTAAGTATTTGTCATTATATAAAACTGTGTACTTGTGATTTCAGCTTACAAGCTAAACAATTTCAGTGATTTGTTATATAATTCAGAAAAATCAATATCACACTGGTACAACTTAAAATGAGATGTTTTCCTGCAAAAGAATCATTTTAATTTGCCTCCATAAAATACAAGGTACACACTAAAGAAAATATCTAAGGGGGTTGCTAAATGTATATCCCTGGAATTCTATCAATACACAGTTGTACCTTTATCTGTTGAACTGACACGGAGTAAGGACTTCGGAGATTTGCTGCACTTGAGTTTTTTGTGAGATTTCTTGTGTGACGTTTTATCTGAAAAGAACATTTTTTGTAGTTAAAAATATGTAATTGTCAAAAAAATATTTTATCAAACAGAACTAGTTAGGTTCTAATTGGACATTTACTACTGATAGCTTTTCTGCTTCAAATTAAAGAAATCATTTATATTTCTACTTTAAATAGTACTGGCAAATAAAACAATTTTCTCCATTCCTGACTTTGCTGCATTTGTTAGAACCATTTATTGCTACAGCTCAGCTACTGCAATATTAATGGAATCTTTACAAATGGCAAGAGCTTCAAAACAAAAGAAAGAAAGAAAGAAAGAAAGAAAGAAAGAAAGAAAGAAAGAGGCCTTAAAGAAAATGTTACTCTCAGTTTAGGCAAAAGCAGGCTGAGCAAATACAGTAATTTCTAACCTTTTACAATTTTACTGGAATCTGTGTTCCGCAAAGATTTCCTCAGTTTCATGATGGCCACTCCTAACAAGTTCCCTCCCCTTGGGCGTCTCCCGCGTCGGAAATCTTCCTCGGTCAGTCCAACGCCCCACATTGGACAGGTGACAGAATGCCAGAGTGGACGGTCACCTGTGTCCAGCAGAACCATGTTAAACTGCGGACAAAGATCACTTTTGGACTGCAACAATTTCCTGATGACTCGGCATCTCTTGCTGATCCAAAGGTCAGCCTCCTCCACCTGAGAACCAAGTCGTTCTGCGTCTCTCCCTCGCCTCGCATGCTGGATTTGGCCTGCGAGTTTTTCTTTTCCATGGAAACGTGCTTTTAAAACTTGGTAGGCGTGCTCTACACTTGAGAAATCCTCTCCCTTGTAAGCGACCTGGCACAGGTAATGGTTGGACAACACACTGTACTCCCCAGAGAACAAAACAGGCTCTAACTGGGGAGAACACAGAGACTTGAACATCAGGTTGTACTGGGAGGAGTTTTCCTTGTCAGCCACCTGGTCTTCACTGCACAGCTCCTGTGTTAGAGCCGTCTCCAGTGATCTGATGACTGAAGGAAGCATGGTGTTTGTACTGGTCTCATTGCCAGCTGAGGTGACTTCAACTACTCTTGCATCACCAATGCCATCTACAGTTGAGATCTCTTGATTGGCAGGTGCTTCTTCTACAATTATAATAAGAACAATTAATTAATTTAGAAGTCTTACTCTCATTAATAAAACATACCAAATCTCTTCATTCAACAAGAACAAAAAGTCAATTAAATACAACACTTATTGAACTTCAGTGACCCACATGCAATCTTAAATTTGAATCCAACATGGCAGATGAACAAGACAGAGTTGAAAGATTAAAAAAATTCCCATGCCTTAGAAAAATAACAGTTTCTTTTATTATGCTGAGAGCTTAGATTATTATTGCTGTCCTCACTGCATCAAAATTTGATCTAGGTGTTGGTCAACCAAGGGGCAAAAAAGTTTACTTTTCAAAAAAAAAAAAAAAAAAAAAAAAAAACCTCCACTCTTGCAATTGTTGGTGCAGACCTGTTCTTATTACTGGTAAACAGTAACATTGGGAAGAGTTCCCTATCTTATTCTACAAAATCATGTAGTTCACTTTCTCACCTCCAATACTGGCCCCCGTCTGAGGGTCACATTGTACTGAGTTGGCAGAGGAGGAGGAAGAGGACCACGACCCCAGCCTCTTCTTTGGGCAGGTCGCCATGGAGACAGCTTCACTAGGTTTGGAAATAACTGGGTCACCATGACCTAGATCTACCGTGCGATCTGAAAATGCATGTAAATTAAAGAATTTTAATTAGTTTTTTAGTTAAACTTCATATTGCAGCAAAGTTTGTTTCTAAACAAGAAAAATAATGTATTCATTATAAATGCTATCTTCTCCTGGCTAAAATAAAATTTTGTAACACCCCGTACATCCAGTTTTCTGCCTGCCTGGCTTTACTTTTCAGAATGAATTTTCCTTTAAACTGCTGAACTGACAAATGAAACAGACCATGCTTCTGATCTGTACAACCCCTAACATGCTTTCAGCCTAGTTCAAGAATATAAAGTAAAATAGCCCTGAGAAATTAGTAAAGAGTTGTGTGGGTACACAGCAGAAATCAAGGGTCAGCTTGAAAAAATTGTGTTCAGTTTCTCATGTCCCATATTTGTGCACAACTTTCAACAATTCCAAGATAAATCAGAAGATACAGTCCAAAGCTGCTTTTCTTTTCAGGTTAAAAATGAATTCCCACCTTTCTTCTCTGTTATAAGGCATTCTTGCAGCCTTGGGCTTGCACTTCTCCTCAGGTTTTGGGCAGGTGAGCCTCTCTTCTGCTGTCCCAAGTCCTGTACTGACCGCGAGAACAACCTGGCTGCTCCATGCAGGGAAGCGGAGGCAGAAAAGACAGGCGAGCTGTTTTTCCGAGTCTTGGCATTAGCAGACTTGTTTTTATTTGTGTCACCAGTAGGTGTCTCCATGACAATCTGGAATTGTTTGTATGACGCGGGTAGCTACACTGAAACAGTGAATAACATGCAGGGTTGCAAGGTTAGTTTGATGAGTAATTTTTTTTAATGATTTTGTTAATCATAAATAATAACAGTATATACATGTACTTCATTGGGCTTGAAATTTCTTGCAAGATGGCGATAAACAATTGCGTAAACTACCAAACAAAGTTCTCTAAATAGAAGAGAAATTGATCAAAAACACCACACAATTTAATGTGGCGAAAATTCGAATCCTTGACGTTGTAGGTGGGGAGGGGCGAGAATTGCATATCTTGTTCCAGTGTCAAATACGTCTCATTCTTTGAAGACAGTTAATTGAAACAGTTTAACACAACATGCTTTTGATTGTAAACACTAACCCCTGTAATCATAACGTACTGTTCAATAATTTAAAAAGTAGTTATAATTCAAAGAAAATCTCACCCTTGACAGAACTCGAGCTTTCACCCAAATTTCGCTGCAAGGCAGCCATCACATTTCAGACATCCCACCAATGAAGTCACGTGCTGCAAATTTATAACGTCACTTCCTGTAAAAATGAAAGCTCGGTGGACTCCTACTGCAATCGTATGGAACAGCACAATCTGGCTTGTGCGCTTGAAAATGAAAGCGATATTGTGACCCCCATAAGATGACAGACGACCACTTTCCCTTTTCCAAAACAAGATGGCGGAAGGCCTATTTTCCAGAAATTTTATTCACAATTTTTCTTCCTCATGTTGATAAAAATAATTGTCACGTGTTTAAAAACAATGGCTAACTTTCAGCTGAAAAAATATCATTATCATGTTCAATTATTTGTATCATTGAACGAGCTGAACTTTGGTCTAGAAAAGGACCTACTGTTTTAAGGGATTTATCATTCTGTAGATTTGTAGGATAAATTGCTTCTG
>NW_019775665.1:106074-121004 GCF_001039355.2 Lingula anatina | reverse complement strand
TCAATTATTTAATTGTCCACAATTTATTTAAATTTCCCTTTCTCAATTGTCTCCAAGACCATTTTTAAGTTAATACCTTATTTTCAATTTTATCTCTGTTTTTGATGCCCCCATTTCGTTTTGTTCATACAATATGCGCAACCTGTATGAACAAAATCATTAAATGTTCATCATGAGATTCTTTTATGTAACTGAAAAAAAACATCGTTTTTTTTAAGTTTTCATCGCAAGCACGTATGACACGTATTGAATTACAGACATCTACAGGCATGATGCAGTTTTCATCTGCTATCAGCAGTGCAACGGCCCATTGCTGTTGGCGCCTTACAGTAACCGCTATAAAAATTCGAACGTCTTTACGTCAACAAATTTCATATAATTATGCAAAATTCATTTCACAGTGAGAAAAACGATTGCAATAGTAAGGTTATTAACATAATAAACCATTAAATTGGATTTAAATGCTGCTTTCAAATATAGATGTTCCTGTAATTTCTCTACTATGATGTATGTCTTACTTTTCTGGTATCCAATCTGAATTGAATTTTCACAGGATGGATTAAATTCTGAATTACTTTGCTTAAAAACAGGAAGGGATAGAAACCATCGCCGTTAATGCCGCTGATACCAGTGTAACGTGACAGTTATATATAACTCTAAAGCTTTCTTGATTTTCAAAACTTTAACTTATAACTTTAAAAGGTACTGAAGGCTGTGACGTACTTTGGTATTACTATTGCCAGATCCAATTTGGTAAGAAGGATGTCTCTCTCTCTCCCTCTCTCTCTCTCTCTCTCTCACACACACACACTCCCTAATGAGTGGGATTGTCTTGTTAAAAAAGTGGTCAAAGAACAATTTCAAAAAGATTTCATTCTTGTAATTTATTTTCCTTTGCCCAGCCCTTACAATTAATTTCACGAAAGCAAAATAATTCTAAAATAAGCAAAAGTCAACATTTTAGAATAGCCAAGAAACTTTTCAATGAATGAAAATGTAACCTATGGCAGACTATACTTGGTACGGTTACAGGAGAAGGTGATCACCATTCTTCCATCATTCAAAAATTCGTTTCCGTGCACATAGCGAGGAGAGATCCCACGCGCTACGCCGTCACCGAACTCTGGCCTCGTCAGACTGGTGACATACCCATTGAGGACCACGTAAGTGCCTGTGGTGACGTCATACGCGCTCAGATCAGTGTCTTGACCCAAGGGGATGGGAATTAAAAGACTTGGGACACGGTCTTCTACAAGTAGCTTAATTTCGCTATCGAACCCCTTGCGCCCAGGTTTCATATAGTAATAGTGTAACCCAATCATACTATTTGCCGGAACGACCATTCCCTGATTTCGACCCTCTGTTACAGTAAACTCATTTTTGGTCACGATCAGCCATGCATTATAGCAAATCTGGGAATCGTAAAAACGAACTTCATTGCCACGTGACTCCGAATAAAGTCTAAAATTAGCAGACTGCGGAACGGTCACGATTTTGAAAGTAAATTTAACTGTCGTGGTTTCGAAGAACACAGGGGTTGGATCAACCCCTGACAACGTATCGTCTACAACGCCCACGTCGATGCCGTACCATTCCTTCAAAAACTGTAGGACCTTCCTCCCTTCAGCCGCGATACTAGTGTTCGTGTTCAGACCAAAATATCGATGGTTTTTGTACCACTGCTCGGCAAATCCTTGGCTTCCACCGCGGGTCATACTGCCATGGCTTATCACAGTGTAGACAGCACACATTCTTTCTCCCGCCACCACCATTGGCAATGTGAAGAAACACATGAGGGAAAAGAGATGCAATGCCTGAAAAAGAAAAGAACGGAGTCACCCTTAATACAGTGTCCACAAGATATACACAGGGCTAGGCAAGACATCTAAGTACTAAGTAAAGGTACCAAGACGCCAAACACTCTTAAACTGAGATGTTTTCGAAGGCAGTTTCGACATAAATTCGAGCTAGAACGTGTCGTCAGTTTTCTGTTTCAAACTCTCCCCCCCCACCCCCGACCCAGTGCCAATGATGGTAAACTATTCTCTATGGCTAACTTTGATGTCTAAAAAGATTTTGAGATCTCTGTACATTTCGTGCCAAAAAACTTCACTCTCATGCATAACCTATACTACATGTATTCTTTAGTATAAGGATCAACGCCGCTACTGACCAATTTACACAATATTTGCATATGTTAAAAAAACTGGAGCAAATAGCGAACGATATTCAACCATGCTGGAACAACGTTGTGACGTGCGTAATTCCGTCTTTGAAAATAACGTGCGTAATTTCATTTCCTGTAACATCACCCCCTCCCCCCCGGCTGGATAAAGCACTTCTAGTTGAGGTTAAAATCAAGGCAATTTGTGAGACTGGTGTGTTCTTATTGAAACTGGTATTTTCCTGTGTTTAGTTTTTTTTTAAGTTAACTAATTAAAATTAATTCCTTATTGGTCGGATAGCCGTGACGCAGACAGTAAGTGCAATACCAACAGCTTGTTGGACTAAATGTTAACACAACAGCATCTACATCACTGTAAACAAACTTACCACGGCATCCACTCTGCCGAACACCACTATTCTATATGTATACTATATATAATTAAGTTACAATACTATAAAACAGGTAATATAATCTTTATTAACTATTGCTGTACTCACCATGTCCCTAATTTTCGGTGACTATTTAGACGCTCTTGAAAATGTTTCTCTGGTTTGATCTCTTGGTACACCTTTTCGGTTGACCAGAAAAAGGACAACTGAACAGCGGCTTAGTGCAGTATTGAAATTAAATACAGTTCTTAAAAAATGTTGGTGTCAGCGTTTGGTTTGCGTTACTACGAGCACTGGCACGCGTGATAGATGATATGGGCGTTTTTTATATGTAAACTAAACCGTCACACACTATACAGAGAAAATATATATAAAGATATGTAGAATGAACTGAGTTTTAAAAGCGTACGGTTTAATTGTTCTTGGTCTGCTCATTCAATTTTGCTATTTCTCCTTGCTATTCACCCCATCTCATCGATGAACTTAAATTTAAGCAACTAACAGTAAGCTTTTTTCTTTTTCATTTCAACTATGTTTTTGGTACCTCTAGTACAACTTCATTAAACCCGAAAATATTTTTTTGAGGCGTCGTCGTTATACAACCAGTATAGTTACCTTCATTATCTTCTCTTACAACCTTTTTACAGTTTTTGGCAGGTAGACACAACAGGAAAGTCGTTATTTCCATGCCTGCTTGCCCGTATCTGTAATTATATGCAACACGAAGATTGAAAGCGTCACATTTTTTAAACATTATATATTAAAAACACTGCATGATGCAATACGCAACCATATGTCCAGATATTTTTTGGAGTTATTTAGAAAAATAAGAAGAATGATAACATTTTACCCCCTCAATTAACTCAATATTGAACATAAAAATGATTTATTCTTTTTGGGAGCACATACGTATCAAACAACATATTAAACACAAAATTAACTTGCATTTGTTGTCTATAGCTCAGCGTTTGATATCTTGCACCCCATTTCCATAGATTTTTAGATCGATCTATCCCTGTGGGGAGTCTCACTAGATTACTGTCCGCTTGGCCGGCTTAAGCGTCTGTCCCGCCTACTAAAAGCTGAAAGGGGGTAATTAACTATGGTGCCCGCTCGGCTGACTGCAATTTAGCGTGAACCCCCAGGGAGTTAGGTCGATCTAAAACTGAATCTTTAGGTCGATCTAAATCTCTGGGAAAGCACCCTTGCTTGGATGAAAAGCTTTTATTAAGTTCTCGGTGTGATTGGGTTGTAAGTTTTCTCCTTCAAAGAAAACGGTTAAATTTTTTTTTTCAGATACAATTGTCTTTAACCCTGATCAACACGCCACAGGATTGAGTATCATAACCTTGTCTAATCATTCACACATACTTGTTTTGTGATTTTAATGAAGCTTGCCAAAGAGACAACATAAGTTCGTTAAAGGTAATTGGTGTCACCTTTAGTGAACTGGTGTAGACATAATGGTTTGGTCTTGTATGTCTCTGTTCACAACGTAACTGAGCCACTTGAAAGCACTAATGGACAAGAGGCCTTAAACGAGCAAATTCTGATTCTAAGTGTGTCAAGTTGGTGGTAACGTTTTAATCACTGCAAAACACAGAATTTCCCGATGCTCTTTTATTCACCGCTTATTATTATCATTATCATTATTATTTATTTTATTTTTTATTTTGTCCAACCCTTACAAATTATTTCATGGAATCAAAATGACTCGAATGCAAGCAAAATAATGATATATTCGTATAAGCCCCGAAAAAAACTTTCCAATGTATGAAAAGCTAATCTATGGCAGGCGATTATCTGTACGGTTACAAGAGAAAGTGACTACCATTCGACCATCATTCAGATATTCGTTTCCGTGCACGTACAGAGGAAGGACCCCACGTCCTACGCCGTCACCGAACTCTGGCCTGGTCAGACTGGTGACATGCGGACTGAAGACGGAGTACTTGCCTAGTGTGACGTCATATCCGGTCAGATCAGTGTCTTGGCCCAAGGGAATGGCTACCCGAAGCAGTGGAACACGGTCTTCTGCACGTAGCTTTATTTCGGTGTCGAAACCCTTGCGCCCTGGTTTCGTATAATAATCTTTAAACCGAATCACACTTTTTGCCGGGACGACCATTCCCTGATTTCGACCCTCTGTTACAGTAAACTCATTTTTGGTCACGATCAGCCATGCATTATAACAAATCTGGGAATAGTAAAAACGAACTTCATTGCCACGTGATTCCGAATAAAGTCTAAAATTAGCAGACTGCGGAAGACTTATGATTTTAAAAGTAAAGTTTACTGCAGAGGTTTCGAAGAACACAGGAGTTGGATCAACCCCTGACAACGTATCGTCGGCAACGTCCACGTCGATGCCGTACCATTCCTTTAAAAATTGTAGGAATTTCCTCCCTTCAGCCTCGATGCTGGCGTTCGTGTTTCGACCAAAATATCGGTGTACTTTGTACCACTGGTCGCTGGGAAATCCTTGGCTTCCATCGAGAATCATACTGCCGTGGCTTATCATGGTGTAGACAGCGCACATTCTTTCTCCCGCCATCACCATGGGCAATGCGAAGCAACACAGGCAAGAAAAGAGATGCAATACCTTAAAAAGATAAGAGGGGAGTCACCTTTAATTAATACAGTGTCACGAGACATACACAGGGCTAGACAGGGCATCTAATTACAAAGTGAAAATCTATGTTTAAAATACTGGAACAAATCGCGTACGATATTCAACCGTTTTGGAAATGTGACAATTAACCTTATTCCCTCTATGAAATGCTCAATTTAGTTTCCGGTAACATCATTTGCTGTACCCCCCCCCCCCCCCCCCCCGGCCACTGAACAGTGCATTCCCAGTTGAGGTTAGAAATCAGACAATTTGTGAGACTGATGTGTTTTTAATGAACCTGGATGTTTTCCTGAGTTTAGTTTTTTTTTTTTAATTAAAAATAAAATTTATTCCAGGTTGCTGGACTAAATGTTAACACAACAGCACGTGCACCACATCAGTAAACAAACTAACCACGGCATCCACTCTGGGGAACACCATTAAGTAAGTTGCAATACCATAAAACAGGTCACATACTCTTTATTAATTAATGCTGTACTCACCATGTTCCAAATTTTCGGTGACTATTGAGACGCACAATGTTTCCCTGGTTTTATCTTTACACCTCTTCGGTTGACTAGTAAAAGGCAACTGAAGAGTGGTTTAGTGCAGTATTGAAATTAAATACAGTTATAAAAAATGTTGATGTCAGCGTTCTGTAAGCGTTACTACGAGCACTGGCAAGCGTGATAGACGATATAGGCGTTTATATATGTAAACTACATGTAAACCGCCACACACTATACAGAGAACTAATGATATATATAGATATATAATGAACTGAGTTTTAAAAGCGTACGGTTTTATTTTTCTTGGTCTGCTCATTCAATTTTGCTATTTTACTCCTTGCTTGCTATTCTCCCCAGTTAGACCAACATTTTAACTAAATGATCCAAAACCACCATTGATCAACTAGCTGGGAAGATCTGGGTGAAATTCTGGACAACCAGACACCAAAATAGCAAGAGTGAATTTGACTTCTCAATGGCAGGTAATAATTCCCTCCTATTTATATACAGTTTATACAAATGAATGAGCAGTTGACAGGTGAAATCTGTCCTGTTTTTAGCAACGTTCTTACAGTAAACAGTACACCTTATTTCCCTCAGATGACAATCAGAAATATAGCTTTATATTTGTCTTTTCAAAGACAGGCCACCATCTCTCCAGTATATACAAATTAATAAAACATTGAAAGGGGAAACCAATTTTAACCTTATAATAAGCGACGTCCTAACCTGGGTTGAACATATTTATACACCATAGTCACACTGAAACTAGACAACGGTTGTACTATAATACTTTTATTAAACAAGGCAGCAGAGTAGTAAACCAACCACTGAGTACATCTTTGATAAGATGGCACTCCATATACCGTGACGGCACTACTTATACCGTGAGATGATATTAACAAACATGCTGTTTTATAATTGATATTTTTGTATTTGTTCAGCAGTATCTCATCACACAAAAAGTGTTGTCTGACTTTTTGCATCGTGCATAGACCCACTGAGTGAATTGGCTTTTATTAAGACGTCCTGAATGAATTGGCCATTGCTTTAGTGAAGACACCCTTAGTAAATTGGCCATTGCTTTAGTGAAGACACCCTTAGTAAATTGGCCATTGCTTTAGTGAAGACACCCTTAGTAAATTGGCCATTGCTTTAGTGAAGACACTGAGTGATTTGCACATTGCTGTAGTGAAGACACCCTGGGTGCATTGCACATTGCTTTAGTGAGGACGTCAATGAGTCAATTCGCCATTGCTTTAGTGAAGACATTCTCTGCAAAACGCATTATTTGTATTCATTAATTTGTCTATCTTTTCAATGTATGTTGAGTTTTTGGTGACTAAAAAAATAAAAAAAACAAGATGTAACGTCTGTTGTGAAATTTGGCCTTTTCGTCTGATAGGCAGTAAGGAGAACTGAACGCCGGAATACTTTAAAGGTACATACGATGTACATACAATGCCTTTTGGTAAGTCTCTTAGTTATACTACTTGAAACTATATGCTGGCATTTGGTTGGTTTTTGTGACAAAAATTGACTTTGTATGCATCTTTAATCAAGTGAAAGGTAGTGCATTCCTATACCGCTGGTAAGAAGAAACGTAGTGAAAGACAACTTCTAAGCAAATAAATTATTATGGGTTTTACATCAGAAACGCGTTACCAAGCCTATAACCCCCCCCCCCCCCCCCCCGCGCGTAATGTGTTTGTTTGTTGGGAATCCCTTCCCTCCCCCTTCAGAGGGGACATATTTGACAATCAGTCCAATCATCAAACGGCAACAAAATAACGAACCTCGTATGTGACTTTCCAA
Organism: Lingula anatina; assembly: GCF_001039355.2. The sequence goes on along the minus strand of NW_019775665.1, from coordinate 113,513 downwards.
ATAACTCGTAAATACTTCAACTCTAACATTTATTGTCTTTCTAGTTATATCCCATTTTTGTGGCATTTACACATGGTGACTTAGAAAATAGAAGTGGCACACTTTACCACCATTCTGATTATGTTTTGCTGAAATGGGAGGTGAGTTCGATAGATGCCATTGTCATAGAGAGACGTCTTAATTCAGTGATGATTAGAAGTACAGGTTTCAAAGGGAACTTGAAAGTTGAAGTGGATTTTATGGTAAACGGAGGGATCTCACTCTCTCTCTCTCTTTTTCTCATTCTCTCACACGAACAGAAATATTGCATTGAAGATATCTTGACGTAAAACAGCCCAAGTGCTCTTTCAACGGATTTTTATTTTTCTCTTAGTCCCTCTGTCCAACATTTACAATAAATCCCACTGGATAAGCCCTTTGTCCAACCTTTACACTGGTTCAGAATAAAAACTGAAAACCATGAAGCAAAAATATATATATTCATAAACCCGTTTGTGTTATAGTCAATCTATGGCAGACGGTACTCGGTACGGTTACAGGAGAAGGTGATCACCATTCTACCATCATTCAGAAATTCGTTTCCGTGCACGTAGCGAGGAGAGATCCCACGCGCTACGCCGTCACCGAACTCTGGCCTGGTCAGACTGACGATGTGATGGTTAAAAAGGGTGTAGGTTCCTTGTGTGACGTCATACCCGGTCAGATCAGTGTTTTGACCCAAGGGAATAGGAATTAAAAGAATTGGAACGCGGTCTTCTGCACGGAACAAAATCTCGCTGTCGAACCCCTTGCGTCCAGGTTTCATATAGTAATATTGTAGCCGTATCATACTGCTTGCCGGGACGACCATTCCCTGATTTCGACCCTCCGTTACAGTAAACTCATTTTTAGTTACAATCATCCATGCGTTAATGTAAATCTTGGAGCCGTAAAAACGAACTTTGTTGTTGTGTGACTCGGAATAAAGTTTAAAATTAGCAGACTTCGGAAGGGTCATGATTTGAAAAGTAAAGTTAACCGATGTTGTATTGAAAACCACGGGAGTTGGATCAACCCCTGACAAGGTATCGTTGCCAACGACCACGTCGATGCCGTACCAGTCGTTCAAAAACCTTAGGAACTTTCTCCCTTCAGCCGCGATGCTGGCGTTAGTGTTTAGACCAATATATCGGTGTATTTTGTACCACTGCTCGCTGGGAAATCCCTGGCTTCCACCGTGAACCATACTGCCATGGCTTATCATAGTGTAGACAGCGCACATTCTTTCTCCCGCCACTACCATTGGCAATGCCAAGCAACACAAGAGGGAAAAGAGATGCGACACCTTAAAAAAAGAAACGGAATCGTCCTAAATGCGCAATGCCCATAAGATATTTGTATGGTATATCTTTAAAAAATCACAGTGTAATTAGTAATCTTAAGACACCCGTGACCGAACAGTCTTTGATTGATATACAGCTTAAAAATGAAACTAAATTTTCTGGGTTCCCAGGTCCTTAAGTATTAAAAATTTAACCGGATATATCCTTTGGTTCACTAGCCAATGTTTTCAGATAGAAACAATGCAGACATTGCAAAACGGACAGTCAAACAGGACTTAAAGTTTCCACCACATTATGTGTACAACACACCAGTGAACAAATAAACCGCCGGTGTCTACGATAGCAAACACCATTAGGTTGTAACGCCATAGGACGGACATGACAAAGGCAAGCATCTGATAAAGTTTACTGCTTAACTTACCATGTTTCCAGTCTTCCGCGATTACTGAGACACTCAAATTTACCCCGGCTTTATCTTCTTGGTACACCTCCTCGGTTGACTAGTAAAAGACAACTGAACAGCGGCGTATTCAAATTATATACAGTTTAAAAAGGCATTAATGGTAGCAGCTTGCAGCCATTTTCATGAATATTTTAATGTGCATCCCGTATAAGCATAGGCCTGTCTGTCTTTAATGGAAAAGCATAAAGTAACATTAAAATGAAAATAAACCGACAGTTTGATCAGGAACTACATTACAACTGAATGACCAAAAAACCTGCGTTGATCAACTAGCTTTCAGAAATTCTGGACAACCAGACACTTTTTCCAACAGCACCAAAATAGCAAAAGAATGTAAGAAAACAAAAGCGAATGTATTTGATTTCTCAAAGACAGGTCGTAATCCCCCTCCTGTTTATATACAGTTTATACAAATGAATGAGCAGTTGAAAGGGTGAAATCTATCGTCTTTTTAGCCACGTTCTTGCCTGGGATGAACCGTACATCGTATGTACACTGAAACTAGTCAACAACGCCTACATCGTTTTGGCTAGTCACTATCTATTTCTATATTTTTACCCCAAGCAATGTTATATTATGTTACGCCGTTTAGACACTGAAGGAAGGTCATCCTGGGCGACTTGCATTAAAAACTTTTATTTCATTATGGTTTTGGATACGCCTGGATAGCGAACGATGTCTGGCATGCAGAGGCGTTCTTAAGTTTATTTAGAACTAGAATTACAGAATGTGCACAACAAACTATATTTGCCGATATTAATGTATCACCTAAATGCATCAGTTATTAACTCTACAAAAGCGCTTTAAATCCTGAACGATACCTTTCACTGCCTTTAACCTACAAGCAAAGAAAAATACATGTACTTTCAAATTTTCGTTGCTCAAGTCATGAGCTCATGATCGAAAGAGGCCGTTATACAAAAATCGACAGAGATGAAATGTTTTGCCCTCTGTCTCAGACTAGGCATTCACACAGTAGAAAACGAAATGCTTTTTTTACTTTTATGTCCCTAGTAAGACGAATTCAGATTGAAATTCTTTAGAACTGAATGGACATCCCACTTTCCAAATATATACTTGTTTACAACTAAAATGTCTGACGGAACGAAGAGAGTATTTTCTCACTGGCTAGATTTTTATTAAACGCCTTCGCACTAAGAAGTGAAATTGTAGATAACAATGTTAACCGTCCAGATATGTAAATGAAATACTTGTATATGTATGGTGTATTCATAATTTATTTCTGTATGAAAAGCCTTGATTGTATATGTCTTCTGTGTCTATACAGATTGTAATGTATTGTTGGCCAGAGGCCTTAAACTACAAAGAATAAATCATAAATCATCATCATCATCATCATCATCTATAATATGGATAATAAAAACACTGTATGCCTGTCACGTCAGATTGGCAGCCGTGCCTCACTATAAAACAATCAAGGCAACATTTAAATATCCATATTATGAAATACCATATCAGGCAAGCTCTTATTATGATGCACTCCAAACCAGCAATACCGTGACATGATATTAACAAGCACTCTGTTTTATGGCTGATAAGGTCACTGAAATAAAAATATAATCACATACACATGGCTAATACCCAGTGACTAAACTTGGCCATTGCTTTAGTGAAGACGATCTCTGCAAAACACATTAATTTAGTTTATGGAATTTCTTTTGATGATATTTTAGCGCTTGATTATTATAGTAAATAGGCTTAATTTAATTTCCGGTAATATCATCCCCGCCCCACCTCCCACCCCCCATCCCCCATCCCCACCCCAGCCCCATCCCCCTCCCCCGTCTGGACAGTGCACTTCCAGCTGAGGTTAAAAACAGACAATTTGTGAAACAGATGTGTTCTAAATAAAACTGAATGTTTTCCAGTGATTATTTTTTATTTAATTCCTTATTAGTCGTATAGCCGTAACGCAGACAGTGCAATATCAACAGCTTGCTGGACTAAGGGACCATTCCCATATCCCTATCGTACTAGCAGAACGATCTATCTCCAAGGGGTTTCTTGCTAAACTGCATTAGTTTAAGCTTGCACGAAAGATAATTACCACCCTAGCAGCTTTGTTGGCATGACAGACATTTAAGCCGCTTAAACTGTAAACGATTTAGCGAGAATCCCCTCGGAGTTAGATCGATCCTGCTAGTACGATAGGTTTATGGGAACCCAGTCTTAATATTAACACAACAGCATGTACACCACATCGGTAAAATAACTAACCACAGTATCTACTCTGGTGAACACCATTAGATGGTTATATCATAAAACAGATAATATACGCTTTATTCTAATACAGGCCCGTAGCCAGGGGGGTTCGGGGGGTTCGAAAGAACCGCCCCTTTTGGTGGAAAGGGGTCCACTCTTGGTAAAATTTGATCTAGGTTCATTAAGTTTTTATGGAAAAAGGTCCACTTTTTCAGAAAAAGAACCCCCCTTTTGAAATTGCTGGCTACGGGCCTGTAATAATAGTTAAAATTATTGCTGTACTCACCATGCCCCTAATTTTGGTGACTATTGAGACGCATAAATGTTTCCCTGGTTTTATCTTTTGGTACATGTACACCTCTTCGGTTGACTAGTAAAAGGCAACTGAACAGCGGCGTAGTGAAGTGCTCACACTCACATTTTAACTGAGACGCATTTAGTGGTATTACCGCGGGAGAGGTAACATCGGTATTCAACCAGTATAATTAGCTTGATTATCTTCCCATGCTGGAAAGTCGTTGTAACCATGCCTGCATGCCCGTATCTATGGTTGTTTACAACACAAGGAATGAAAGCGGAACATTTCAGGGTGTTTTTAAGCATAACACATTACAAGACAGTAAGACACTGCATGATCAGGGACGGATCCAGAGATATTTTCTGACAGTCTTCCAAACTATCTTTGTTGATCCGTCCTCCATGTTTGACCGTCTTCCGACAGAAAAAAATTATATACCCGTCAGTGTAAACTTGAGAATTTGACCATCTTCCAGAAGACGGCCTCAATCCGCCCCCTGTGATGCATTACGCAACCATTGGCACGCGGCGCAATTGGCGTATTGCTGATTTGTGTAAGAGGGGGTTAGGGGGTTCGTATTACAGTATTTTAGAGTATTTTTCATTAGGTCAGTTACAGTCAAATTATATCCAAATATTTTTTCAGGTTATTCAATAAAAAAAAGAATGTTAGCATTTCACTCGCACAGTAATTAATTAAGTAACGTTGTCTAGAGAACATCGATTTCATCATAGAAATAAGATGGGTTGACTTGATTTGCCACTTTCAACTATAAATCATATCGTTTTAGAATGATATTTGATCATATGAATGGACATTTTTAAGGTTAAGAGGTGAAAACGACAAATAATGAAATAATGCTGACGGTTTGCCCTCTCCAATTTGCTTACCGAAGTAACAGAAGTGTTGGTAGGCCCGTAGGCCCCCATCCCTTTTGCCGGGGATAGACCGCTTGCCATTCATTGGATAGGAAGCCTCGCTCTATATTTAGACCCACTTAAGTCAGGCTAACCCAAACCATTATAACGAAACGGAAGGCGGACTTTCTGATGCACGAACCCTCAGTTTCGTAACACCGGTCTTTGCTTTAGTATATATATAAAACAGTAAAGCTTTTTGGCTTTCAAAAGGTACTGAAAGTTATGGCGTACTTTGATATTACTCTTGCCAGAGTCAATTTGGTAAGAAGGATCTCTTTCTCTTTCTCTCTCTCTCGCTCTCTTTCTCTCTCACACACACTTCCTAATGAGTGGGATTGTCTTGTTAAAAAAGTAGTCCAAGTACTATTTCAATGAAATTTTATTCTTCTCATATATTTTCCTTTGCCCAACCCTTACAATTAATTTCATGGGAGAAAAATAATTCTTAAACCAGCAAAAACGACATATTTGAATAGCCAAGAAAGATAACATTTCAATGAATGAAAGCTATCTATGGCAGACGATACTCGGTACGATTACAGGAGAAGGTGATCACCATTCTTCCATCATCCAGGTTTTATATTGTAATAATTTAACCCAATCACACTACTTGCTGGGACGACCATTCCCTGATTTCGACCCTCTGTTACAGTAAACTCATTTTTGATCACAATCCACCATGTAATTAAGCAAATCTGTGAATCATAAAAACGAACTTCATTGTCACGTGACTCCGAATAAAGTCTAAAATTGGAAGACTGCGGAACGGTCACGATTTTGAAAGTAAAGTTAACTGCCAAGGTCTCGAAAAACACAGGAGTTGGATCAACCCCTGACAAGGTATCGTCGGCAACATCCACGTCGATTCCATACCATTCCTTCAAAAACTGTAGGACCTTCCTCCCTTCAGCCGCGATGCTGGCGTTTGTGTTTCGACCAAAATATCTGTGAATTTTGTACCACTGCTTGCTGGTAAATTCTTGGCTTCCACCGCGAATCATACTGCCATGACTTATCATGGTGTAGACAGTGCACATTCTTTCTCCCTCCGGCACCATTGGTAGTGGGAAGAAACTCAGGAGGGTAAAGAGATGCAATACCTTAAAAAGAAAAGAACGGGGTCTTAAAAACAGATAAACAAGATAAACACAGGGCCAAACAAGACATCTAATCACAATGCAAAGGTTTACCTTTAAAATACTGGAGCAAATCGCGCCCAATATTCAACGGTTTTGGAAACGTTGTGACACAAAGTGCGTAATTCAGTTAAAATCGTGCCGCAATTTACACTTTTTCTCTCCAGAAAAATAGTCAAACAGACAGACAGAAAAATAGTCAAACGACATCAAAACAACAATTAATTTTGAATTTTACTTTCAAAGACAGGCCACCATCTCTCCCCTGTATATACAAATCAATAAGACACCGAAGGTGAAATCTACCGTCAATTTTAAGCTTATAATAAGCGGCGTTCTAACCTGGGATGAACATATTTATACACCAAAGTCACACTGAATTTAGTCAACGGATACACTACAATACTTTCAAACAAGGCAGCAGAGCTGTAAACCAACCACTGAGTACATCTTTGATAAGATGGCACTCCAAACTACTAATACCGTGAGGTGATATTAACAAACATGCTGTTTTATAACTGATATATTTGTATTTTTTCAGCAGTATCTCATCACAAAAAAAGTGTTGTCGGACTTTTTGAATCGTGCATAGACCCACTGCTTGAATATTGGCTTTTATTAAGACGCCCTGAATGAATTGGCCATTGCTTTAGTGAAGACACCCTGAGTGATTTGCACATTGCTTTAGTGAAGACATCGTGAGTGAATTGCAATTTGCTTTAGTGAAGACATTCTCTGTTAAACGCATTATTTGAATTCATTAATTTATGTATATTCTAAATGCATGATGAGTTCTTGGTGACGAAAAAAAAGATGTAACTTCGGTTGTGACATTTGCCTTATTTCATCTGACAGAAAGTAAGGAGGAATGAGCACCTGAATAAACACGTCTAAGCAATACTCGAATTTTCTGGGAGATCTTCCTTGGTTTGCTGGGGTTAGTGTTCGCATTGAGAGAAAATGAGAGAAAGAGAGGAGGGAGAGAGAGAGAGGGCGGGGTAAGTGGATGAGAAAGAGAGAGAGGGATAGAGACAGAGAGAGAACAAAAGTGGGAGGGAGAGAGGGGGAGAGAAAGAG
>NW_019775665.1:35286-85534 GCF_001039355.2 Lingula anatina | reverse complement strand
ATAGTGAATGATTGAATCTGACAAACTGCAATGATATGAGTTTATTTCCATTTTTGAAACTTTATTACACAATACACGATAACAAGTTTACCATCATTTTTACATAATCAACTAATAATGTTGTAAAGATGCAGGAAATGTCAAACAAACACTTTTACGTATCTTATTAATTAAATAATGAAACTGTTAATGCCTAAGAATTGAATCTGAGGAAATGTGAAAAAACAGCATAACTTCTAAAATAATGGCCCGATTATGCTGATTTTTTTCCGTTTTAGCAGGATTGACCACTCCTGTGAGTTTAATGACAATTGGCCTATCTGTTTTTCTTATATTGTGTTAACAGTGTTGCATATATGCTGAAAAGTGAAAAAAAAGCATAACTACTAAAATAGTGGCCAGATCATGCCGATTTTCGAACTTGACCTGCGTTTTAGTAAGATCGATTACTCCTGTGAGTTTCATGACAACAGGCATATCGGTTTTCCTTGAAATGTGTTTACAGTGTTGCATATATGCTGAAAAGTGAAAAAACTGAACCTTAACAGCGTACGATTTTATTTTTCTTGATTTGCTCATTCAGGTGTACTATTTTATTCCTTGCTAATCACCCCCCCCCCCCAACTCGACTTAGTTCGGCACCCAAAAGTAAGCCATTTTTTTCATTTTCTTTTAAACTATATTTTTGGTACCTCTAGTACAATTTATTTAAACCTGAACACCTGAAAATATTTTTTGAAATGAGCCATTTGACCGCCTTAAAGAGGGGCAGTAGACTGTAGACATTTGCCCAGACGCTGACATTAAACATTTTAACTGGGACGTATTTAGTCGTATTACCGCGGCAGAGGCAGCGTCTTTATACAACCAGTATAATTTAGCTTAATTATCTTCTCTGACAAACTTTTAACAGTTTTTGGCAGGTAAATACAACAGGAAAGTCATTGTTACCATGCCTGCATGCCCGTATCTTTGGTTATACACAAAACATAAGACATTAAAAAATACTGCATGATGCATTACGCAACCATAAGCACCAAGCGCCTGTGTCGTATTGATTTGTGTAAGGGGGGGGGGGGGGAGACTCATATTATTTTGGTAAATATTTTTATCAGGCCGTGATAGGTCAGTTTACAATCAAATAATATTTAAATGTTTTTATGAGGTTATCCAATAAAATAAGAAGAATGTCAGTACTTTACTCCCTCAATCAACTAAATGTAGAACATTAAGCAAAATAATTTATTCATTTTAAAAGCACATAAAACATATACATAAACATATAACACAATAAGTCCAGAGAACATTGCTTTCATCATAGATATAACATGGGATGACTAGCTTTGTCACTTTCACATGTATAAATCATATCGTTTTAGAATGATAATTTGAACAGACATAGTTTAAGGTCAAGCGATGCCAAAACAACCTTGACTCAATGAATAAATAAATAGTTTCTTTCGAGATGAAAAACCTTCATCCGGTCTAGTATTTTACTGAGATGACAAAACAAAACTTTACATGTTAATAAAACATATACATGTACAGATTTATGGTGGGGATAATATGAAAAATTCGAAATAAAATCCAAGAGCAGCATATAGTTTTGAAGGCCTTGTCTTGACCAACATAACAGCGCCACCTCACGTCGTAAACTTCATGTCAGTATGCTTCAAAAGACCGCCGACTGAAAGTAAAACAAACACAACTACCTTAAAAAAACCGTTAACGACATCAGGGTATATCTGTGTAACCATCTCGCAAGCAACTTATACACTGGACACATTACAGTGAATTCTTGTGCTTATAGAGTCAAAGCTGATTTAAGCCTTATAAAAAGCATGTACAGAGAAGAGCAACTCTCTCTCTATCTCTCTCAAGTCACCACTGCTTGTGTCACGCACCTGCTGCCGTTGGGAGTGACGCTGTAGCCGTCCTTTTCTATGTCCATCAAAACTATACTCTGTACAGTGGGCTGTCTCTCTATGGTTTTGATTGTCGTCCCGTTATTGTAGCGCCTAAAACGAGATATATCTGAAATCAGTACGCTAGAACTAAAGCTATGACACCATAGGTTAGGTTTTTACTACAGAACAAACAAGTTAAAAAGTTTTTGAATTAAACTACAATACACTCCATTATTCGCGCCCTTGATATTCAACTCCCTTTTAAAAACAGTTACATTTCAACACTAAAATATTCACCCACCGTATATTTTCACGATCGAAATAAGATCTGTTAACAAAAAATAATAAGGATAATAAATAAAAAGGGATCTCAGCTTATACAAAAGAGATAAGAAGTCTCTGCTAACTCACCTCCAGTAGCAGCATAGAATGAGAAGCGCCATCACCATGAGAATTATCAGTAACACTGAGAATATGCCAACTGTAAGGATGAAGACCCACTCGTCTACCAAAACACCTGGAAAATGTTTGAAAAATTTAAAAAAAGCTGCTTCTAAATATATTATCATATAATAACATAATTAAATCCAAAACTTAAGTAAGAAAAGGTTCTAAAATGAAAATGAGAAAAAAAAAAGAAAAGTATTTAAAAAGATATTGTTGCTGCTAAATCTGGTTCATAGGCTCATTCCCAATGGAACGATCGTTCTACTTAGATCGATCCAACTCCGCAGGGACTCTCGCTGAATGCAATCAGATTACCAGGCTAACACGACAGCACGTTGGAAACAAGAGGAAGCGTGTTTTAAAATTTGTACAACTGTTTGCATTCAGCCAGAGTTTTCGCAGAGTTGGATCGATCCACGTAGATCGACAGTTTTATTGGGAATGAGCTCATAGTCAGGAGAACACACGTACCACTGACGAGTTCATAGTAGTTCTTCACAGTGGTGGTGGTGGGGGCGGCGGTCGTTGTCGTCTCACACGTGGGAGGTGAGCCCCGCCATTGGTTAGTGTTACCCACACAAAGCATAGAGGGCACTCCACTCATGATAGCGTCTGACGTACAGTAATACGTCACAATGTCGCCGCCGTTATACGGACCAGTTGTCACAATGATGGCGTTGGTGACATTTTCGGGGTCGGGGCAGGCGGCGTCTGAAATACAGAAATAATAAAACAAAATGTTGGATTTTTCTAGCTGTTTAAAACGATATAATATTTGCTATGAGAAAAAACGTAATCATGTATTGCAGTGTTAAAAACTTTAGATGTACACGTATTAACTCAAACAATGTTGTTAAAATTGGAAAAAGATCGTGAGAGTTAACATTCATTGAAAATGCGGAGGTATAAAAAAGGAGGGAAAGGACCAAAATATTGTAGGAGTCGGATTAAAGAATCCCCCTGTCCGTGTACGTTAAGTACAGATTGTTTTAGCATAAATAGTTTTCTACCAGCGTCTGATCTTGCCACACCAGTTAACACTTACCTGTGACGTGCCACCCAAGTGCGCAAGCGCAAAGGACACAGGCACATAGCCATGTAGTCATTTTTGTAGCTGTAAAAGGAAAATATCACAAAAATGAAATGAAAGAAAATTTCAATCATAAATCACTACATGAAGGATATGTAGTATCCGACTTAAGAAACTGCTCTTGTCAAAATCCGTGGCTACCGATTTCAAATTCAAGATTAGCAGTGTCTATGTTTGTCATGTTAATCAAAAATTAAAAAAAATACCTGAAAGGAAGTGAATTCACATTCTAAAACCTATCAAAGATTCGCATTTTTACAAGCTGCATTTGGAAGCTTGAAAATACATCTATTACATTATCTAACAGAGAGAGACCACTTGCCACAAAGTTCCTGACTTTCATTACTATCTTCCTATGAAAAATTTCACTTCACGGGCGTGTTATTGGGTCTTTGACTGATCGGATATTTCAAGCAGACCCCTATACTGCTTTGACTAAAACATCGCCTGTCGGATTACAGATTTCATTGAAAAAAAAAACGAAGAGCGAGTGAGAAAGAAAGGAATAGACAGAATAAATCAATTGGATTCAACCTTTTTCTTTTATGGGATAAAACGTAGAAATTAGAAATACCTTTAGACATACCAAGTCTCAAAATATTCAATGTATCTACCCGGTTAATACATGTATTCAGAAGACCACCATCTTGTTTCTCGTCGGCCAGCGGGAATAGACAGGTAAGGTACCAGTCAACTACAGCATGCAGTGTGTTTGATTTACTTAGCCTCTTCAGGGGTCAGAGGTCACAGGCAAACAAATGACAACACACTCCACGTGAATAGAAATGTTTATAGAAACGGGTATACACACACCTGATACCCTAGGCTCTATCATGCGCTCAATTTGGTTTCGGCAACAGTTCAGTGTATTTACCGCGCATAAAAAATCGCAACGCTTTATTTGTTAAACTAATCTGTTTTATTTGGGAAACAATGGGGTTGGAAATTTGAAACCAACGTATGAAAAATGTTTATGGACTTAAACCCGGGACATGGCCGTGGTAGGGTCAAGGCTCGATGGGTCAAATGTCACAGCAGTACGCTGTTTGTCCTTTTAGCGTTTAAAATTTAGAAGAAATATACCAGCCGGTATAATGGACACTTTCATAGACTCGGTGCGTTTCTTTAATTTAACGGTCGTAACCCGTAAGATTAAGACAATCTTGGGGTTACGTGACGGGCATAATGTATTGCCTCTGTCCTCTGTCAACATGCAAGGGAGTTTTGAAACTGAATTGACTTGCTTTTGGCAACTTAAGAACTTTAATGAAATATTTAACACAAGGATAATATTAAATACGGATTTTATTTGCAATAATGTGTGTACTAAAGGGCGTAGTTCATGTTAGATTTCAATATTGCGGATTCCGGTGTCACAGCCGTCATAAGACCTCTTATTCCTATCTTTTTCCTTCGTAATCCCTCTCAAAACTCTTCTCAGATCTACCATTTGTCAAAAAGCAGGCACACACCAATCTAACCTTTGTTCAAAGGCCATCACAATGTTATTGCAAATTGTAGGATAAAGTGGTCCTTATTTTTGGATAAATATTTCGTGATAATTTGAACAAATTGACATTGATGACGCTTTAAATGAGTAAACGGCTTTTAATCTTCGTCGTCAAAACTTTGTAAAGATGATCAAATAACTTCTGTAAATCTACCAATAATAGTTGTGCAATAGACGTATTTGCAGAGGGATAGCATTACAACACCACAGCCGTTTGAAAAGTAAATCCTATCACAGCGTTTAAATATTGAGGCATTAAGTACAATGCATTTCAAATTCGATGGCATTTTAACGTGGGTTTTAATACGGGCGTTATTAGAGTTCTGGGACCATTCCCAGCCCCTATCGAACTAACTGTGGATCGATCTATCTCCAAGGGGATTCTCGCTAAATTGCAATCAAATTAAGAGGCTTACATGTCTGACACGCCTATAGAAGCTGTTAGGGGGAAATTAACAATCGTTTAGCACCTTTAGTAGGCGTGCCAGACATCTAAGCCGCTTAAGTTGAAAGCAATTTAGCGAGAAACCACTTGGAGATGGACCGATCCTGTTAGATCGATCTAGGTATGGGAACCCAGTTGAAGGTTTTTACATCGACATGGTTGAACTTTTGCCATTTTTATCAGCCCATAAACCCGGCACATTACCCCAGAAGAAGGAACGTCGTAGCTTTTTGTCAAAACGATTTGTGTTGTTCAGCTTTAGCAACGCTTGCAATACATTGAAAAAGTCGACGAAGACAATGGAGCTTGCATGTTTCTTTAAATTCTGTATTATCAAATCGAAATCAACTTACAGTTAAAGGTTTAACCTTTGATCACTGAATAATCTATCACGCAACATCGTACGCCAGCAATCAGCGCTTCATTACATCAATGCACTGTTAAAGTTGCAGTGATTTTAAGAAACTTTTGAATTTTGACATGTTCAATAAAGCCTCGCCGAAAACTGATACCAGTTGAATAAAGTTATTTGTGTTGTAATTTTACATACAGCGTTACTGAATACAACGCTTTAATGTAACTCTTTTCAGCCTAAGGATGAAGTTACAAGGCCACAGGGGGATAACGTTAAATTTTAAAGACATAATGGCTACTGGATTATTAAACAGGTGGTTTTACATTGGTCTTGGCTGAGGCCCTGTACAGTGAGGTAGGGATTTTATAAGGGCTATGTATGTAGTTCAATAAAAAGATATTAAACCGTAAATTGTGTAGGAAAATATAATCCATTTATTCACAATAAGGCAAAAAAGCACCAACATTGCAACAAACAGGCTAGACAGAATCGGCTTAAGATTAACACGCGTGTCTGAGCATAATCAAAATTTGGAAATAATTATAAAATTGTTCACCTTCTATTACCAGCAATGTGAAATTTCTTACAATACCCATAGTAAATGAAGGAATTCATATGAAAGTGAACACAATGAAACAATGGCATTTGGAGCCAATTAGTGTCGATTGTCATGCATGCATTTCTACAAGAATATAAGGCGTTCTATCATGCAAATTAAATAAATTCAAAAAGACGAGACAGGCAAATAAAGGCAAATAAGAAACACCACAATTGTGGCAGCATGCACAGAATATAGGCTAATGTCACTAAAGTAGCATGAAGTTATATCACGCCCTTCTTCCGTAGACATGTGCATTTTTATTGTTTCTTTTTGATATTAAATATATTTTTTAAAAAATTGAGCAGCGGTCATTTCGTACTTTGGTTTTCATATCTCACGTTATGTGAATGCGGCAGCCATTTATTTTCTAACTTTTTAGCCGGTTGTTTGTATTTCACCGCCAGTTGTGTGTTTCTTCCTAACGCCTCGGCAATGGTGGCTTTGGTGCCCACCATCTCAGCTATTTTCCTAAACTTATTTTCACCAGAATCCGTCGACGTTCTAGGACTGGTAGCATCCGCCTCAAGCGTTGTATTGTTTTTCTTAAAGTCGGTCATTGTGGAGATATCCTTCGTCTCTGTAAAACGCCGGAAATGATAGTGTTTTTGCCAGTGCGCGCTGCACGTGCAAGGTAGGCGTCCATTCTTGGGAAGAAAATCGTCTGTCACCACTGTAATCCAGCCTCCGTCTTCAGTGGCAAGCGTCGTATTTCCCTTCATGTATTGCGTACTTTCCGGCCCGGACGAATGATAACTCTTAACGTATAGCACCTGCAATAAATAAATATGACAAATATTTCTTCCATTCAAGCAGAAATTTAATTCGATAATTTGTTTTCATAATTTCTAAAAGGACCACTTGTGAATGAAAACGTAAACAATCAAATTAAAAGAATGGCTTTTTTATACAACATTAATAATAATTGACATTGAGATATGGAGATTGGCCACTCTCCTGTTGTACCGTGCATTAGTTGTACGTCCTTACCCCATCGTTTGAATATAGATCCCCGGCAAAATGGACCTTTTCCTCGCGTGGCGTCACAATGGTCGGTAGTGGGGACGACCTGACTTGGTTTTCTCCATGCGACCGCCTGAAATGATAAAATAAGTAATTTAAAAAAGCGGATTTAAAGGGCTTAAATTAAAAGATGCATTTTACTCTTTAAAACAGTAAAAAGACTGAAATGATCATTGGTTAATGCCTTGCTTTTATCATATTCGTTTATCAAAAAACATATGGCATAGAAATCGAAAATTCAAATAAAGCCTAAACTTATATTGGAACCAAAGAATGCGATGAAAGGGAAGTAGTTGATGAAAAATTCTTCACTCTTCCTACTTTAATTTGTAATTAATAAGGCTTCAAATTTTACTTCATCCCTTCTCTTGCTTTATCATAGCATATGTACCTATGTTTTAGAATTCAGAGCACTATTTTAAATTCGACTTACCGTTTAAATACACAATACAGACACGACACAATGACGATAAATATAAGACAAAGCAGTATGAGGCAAGCTGCGACTAGAAATACCCAATACGGGACAACTGAAACGACAAGATTAGAAGAAAAGATTAAAACAATCAAGTAAGATAAACTATTTTCTAATTTCTAATTTAGAAACCCATTGCAAACTGCGCTTCTATTGCATTAATGTAAGTAATGCCACTCGAAATTTCATTTTGATAGGCCTAAACCGCATTTAAATGTTCATAACCAGAAATTAGGGAGATTTCATTTTTTAAAAATAAGTGAATAAAAATCGACTCAACGTCCATATTAAATGCATCGAAGCCAAAGTCGAAGACAGTTGACCAGAAACGTACTGTTGGTGACGGTTTCCGTCGGTTCAGATGGCTGGGTACAGTTAGGGGGTAGCCCCTCCCACTCCAGGGAGGAGTTACAGAGCTGTGACGGTGTACCAGACATCCTAAACCCAGTCATACAGCCATACATCACCGTAGTACCATTCACGTAAGGTCCTGTGGTGATGATAAAGCCATTGGAGATGCCGAGAGGGGTGGAACATGTCGCTGGAATAATAATAATAATAATAATAATAATAATAATAATAATAATAATAATAATGATGATGATGATGGTGATGATGATGGTGATGATGATAATAATACAATTGTCTCTTATTTACTTACCTAAAACAAAATTTTAAAATAAAAGATGATACGATTACTTTTAGAAAAAAAATTACAGATAATTTGTTTGCAGATTCATCTTAAACCTATCTGTTTTCAAACAGGTGTTGCAGCGTTCAGGGGATTTTTTAAGACTGAAACGATGGGATTAGTGAGGATTGAATACAACCATAGCAATATGGTAGTGATAATAGTAATGATAGTAATGGCAATGCATGAATCGAGTAAAAAGAAAGAGATGTGAGAAATGATTGATGAAAAAATTCGTTTATAAACCCAAGCATGCCCGTATTGAAAAGGCATAGGTAGACACAGAGAGTAAGGGTCACAGAATGCGGAGCAACTCGTATTTTTGTAAGGTGAAATAAATATTTAAATACATTAACCCAATTTGGCTTTTAGATTATATATAATCAATTATATAAACGAAAAGGGCAATACATAAAATTAATAATAAAGAGATTAAACCGTCAAAAAGATAAATAAATAGACAATCGATTGAATGAATAAAGAAAGATCCTTCATTGTTTCTCACATTTCACGTGTGGCATGAAATTGTACCTGAGAAGTGACATGAAGAGCCCGTAGCTTAGCCAATCCCTTTATATCGCTTTTATTTAATAAAGAGATACAGGGAAGCCTATGAAAATAAGTGCGTCAGCGTCTGTGCAGGTCTTTGTATGGTGTGGGCTTAATACCCGATTACGTGAGGTACTTCTGCCTCTTTGATCTTTAAGTTTGTCTTTGACTTTTTAAAAAAAATTGCACTTGGCATTTGTTTTCTTAAGTATATAGTTACGATGACGCGGTGACGTGTATTAGTTTGAACCGTCATTAAGGACTATTTAATAGTCATCTTAAGGCCAAACCAAGTTAACTCAACTTAATCTTTATATCATTTAATTTTAATTTTTAATTGTCAGTTGTATTTGATGTACAGGTTGATGGGTGGAACAGATTTGTCAACACAAACAGAGATAACCTTAGGAGTTAAAACGCGGCAACATTTTTTCAGGTATTTTAAAGTAACGCTACAATGACGTTGCAGACGTCAGTCACGTGCACTCAAGGGTTAGGGCGCCTCCGTCAATCAACACACGAGATCAAGACCAATACATCAAGCAGGATGAGTATCCGATTACCTAAAAAAAAAAAAAAAAAAAACGCTTCGCGTGCGTCTTAATATTAAAAAGCTTTCGTCAAACCTAGACTATGACAGTATAACTTTGACCCGAATATCACCAAGACTGAATAAGAATAAAATTTTTTGTCGAAATGACGAGGTCAATATTTTATAAAGGCAGCCTGTCACGGTATATATAGCGTTCATAATGTTTAATCTAGGCTGCGTTTACAACGATAATATTTGTGACACGCGAGACAAGAAGGCTATGAAAACGAAATAAGCCAGTTCAAATCCACTCAAAATCAGCAGAGCTTTGTGTTGCACGACAAAAACTCTACAAAATGTTTTTTTTATAATTCGTGTCTCTCAAATCAAACCATCACCGCGCGGTCTGTGTTGACTCTGAAGGCCGTATTAGTTTACAAAGCAGACCGAGGTCACACAAGACCGATTTATACCCGAAGGTTTATTATGAACCTCCCCAGGCTACGAATCAATATTATTGTCAACAACCATCCCCGGTAGACTTTACTCTGTGGTTCCACTATTACCGGTTCCTAACAAAATATTGACAACATCACGGCAGGTTAGCTGTATAGAAATAATGTTTTGATAAAAAAAAGATGAACAGAAAAATTAATGCGCATCCGTAGGTATTCCTTAATAAAATGTAATGAAGGAAATCGGGTATAAGTCTATATTTAAACGAGTTGGAAAAAGGAACAATCCTCTATTGCTGTTAAATAAAGATTTTTTGCTTACTGATTACTAAGACCCAGTTAACGACGTTGATAAAATATCTAAACATAAGGGAAACCACATATTGGCACGGTTTGAGAAAGGAATAATCCTCGATCGCTGTTAAGTAATATATCAAGATTTATTTACTGACTGATTACTTAGACTTGGATAAAATATCTACACAGCATTTGAAGAAAAGCACAAATTGGCCTATTTTCCCGAATATCCATACCCGATTTAAGATTATTGAGCTATTTAAATAATCCTGGCATTTCTCTTATATTACTTGGTAAACTTGTCATTCAATTTTGTTTGATAACTTTAAGTCGAATTTTTAGCATTCTGTGTATTGGGTTGTGACGCCATTTTATGGGGCTTTTTGTGGGGATATTACTGCTATTGGTTTTATTCTTAAATAATGAACTCTCATTTGAAGTGAGGAATCCTCAATTTCTCAGAATTAATTTAATTTTACAAGAGTCCAGCATTAAGTTTTTATTTGATTTCTTAAAATTATTTCTGTCTTTTAATCGACTCTGTAGACTATACTCCGTGCTTGCGTAAGCGTCAGAGAGAGAGAGAGAGAGAGAGAGAGAGAGAGAGAGAGAGAGAGAGAGGGGGGGGGGAGAACAAAAAACTAGACATAAAGTTAGACAGCGATAAAAAAATCCAACTTACTTGTCAAGGTCACCGTGGTCAGTGAGGCCAAGATCACAAGGCCAAGACCAAGCTTGACCGTCCAACTAGTACTGTACAGTGCCATGGTCGAGATAGTGCTCCAAAACCCAAACTTAGTTCAGATATTTCGCTGTCGGTTTAACTTCCCTGAAACTGCTGAAAAATAGGTTGATTTTGCATTAACGGTTTAAGTTCACAAATCATGATAGCTCCTTATAAAAGGACCCCATGTTGACCTGACCTGTACAGCAACACCTTGCAGTGCTTTGTGAAAATACCTTGAACAGATTAGATCTTATTACAATAGTTTTCTTACAGGTGCCCAAATTTACACCTATAATATTTTTTCCATTTTGTGATAAAACAATTTATCAATTTTCATACAAGAGAATGAATAAAAATCCCTGTAATATATAACGTATCACTGGACATGTTCAGCTAGTCTATTGTATACAGGGGGTCTCGATCTTATTTCTTGTCACCTCAATACATTTGAAAATTGGTGTATGAGCTTTGAACTCTATTTTTTTTCTTTTGTATTTTGTTTTTCTGTTGTTTTACCACGAAAATGGAAACGAGAGAGACATCAACAAATGAGAAATAAATCGGAAGACAATTTGTCTGATTTTCAAGCAGTAACCTGACGGCGATCAAAGTGTTGCAATAGCTCAGGTAGCGCTAGAGTATCGACGAAATTAAAGTTACTGTAAAGTTGTGTTTGAAAGTTTTTGTAAGGTACAGGGTTTAAGAGGGGGAGAAATAATGTGGCCAACCTATCCCTTTCACAAACAAAGTCATCGTAGATTGACACAAGATGCTGATCAAATAAATACAAAACCTTTACAAAAATAATTCAAAAAAAAAAAAAAAAAAAAAACATTGGAATTATTGTAAGATTTTTTCTGTGCTTAAAAACACCTAGAACAGTACTGCATTTTACCATAACATCTGATACTTTCATAATAAAATTTCAATCACTGGCCAAGAACCAATTTTAAACGACAGATAGTCATTTTAAATTTACCTTAACTTGAACAAAGTGAGATAAACTTACCCGGTGGGGTATCAAAAGCCAAGTAGCCATTTCACTTTCCAAGACGACGCCATCCCGGTCACACTACCGCCAACACTGAAGCCACCGAGTCTTTTCTGCACCAGTTAGTCGTCAAGTGCACTTAAGCGAGAAGCACGTCCTTTGCTCACGTTTTAACCCAATACTTTGACCCCGTGCTTGGTGTGCGTGTCACACTGAAGTGGGAAATTAGTCTTCTCCAGGGCGTTCACCGGCCTAGTACAGAGAGCAGCAGTTTCTTTCACTTCGAAACTAAAAATGCCCAAGGCGTTCACAGGGCTAATACAGAGAGCAACAGTTTCTTTCACCTCGAACCCAAAAAGTGCCCAAGGCCTTTGAGTAACCTTGTTCTCTTAACCAGACAACTGAAAATTAAATGAATAAAAACTATAGTCTATTGAAATTGTGGTGTTTACTAGCAAATGGCGTTATTTTTTTCTCTTTTCAATTGACATAGGCCAATGAGTCCGTTGTTAATGTCCTCCAAGGAGCAAAATAGTAAATAACGACAGAACAATGACAGCGGTTCCATTAAAATTACGACGTATTTCATTCACCTTTCTCACCTGTAGATACGACACACCTGAATACCTGAGTGACACCAGTCGCTTTGTGCCTGCGCCCCGTCACGTGTGTGCGTGTGTGTGTGCGCGCGTGCGTGTGCGTGTGTGACCGGGTGACGGTAGCGCGAGCGCGTAAGTACGTATATACTTCCAGACAACTAGAGAACACTTCATGGATCTACAATCACGCGTACCAGTTTTCCATAAAGTATTAAAGTCACCTGTATGTCATGTGAGTGTTATTTTACAAGAACATTCCTTATTCACGCAGGAGCTATTGCATACACCCTAGAGGCATCTTGTGCATTTCTAGGAATAATTTTCATTTTTGACCAAAGTACGGATTTGTGAAAAAAATCAAAATGATGTTACGATCAAGTGACACTGTGGCTTGTAAAATGATATTGACCCTGTGAAATGTATTTAAAGTATTGGTATTTGAAATAACGGTAAGCAAATCTCTTTAAAATGCACAAGCATCGGCATAATTACCTTTTATTCAGGACTTAATTTTTCGCTGTGTCAGTGTTGTTAAGCAGCGTCTGGTCAGCTAATGGCACTGACCCAGCCACAATGTCATGATACCCTGCTCGCTCACAGCTCGCGCCTCTGTTGGTAAACTTGTCTTTATGACACCCCACTAAAGGTAAATAATCTTGTTTGAGTTTGTTTTGGCGACAAAGCCGTTCATTGTGGTTGAACTGCAGCCGGGGACAATAGTTAAATGTTCAGTTAACATTTATCAGGAAACTGCCTTACCCTGAACATATCCGTTATAATGACTTTTGAAAAGGTCAAATAAAAAATAATGAAAAATAGCATTAATGAAATCGCCACAGTAAAGACACATTTGCCGTGAAGAGAAGGACAGTGCATTGTTTATACATTTGAAGTATTATTATTTTTTTTATGAAAGAGATACCCATGTGCTTTTGATCATATGTTACTATTTCTTAACAAACAAGTTTTGTTTCTCATTGTCGCTTAGTCGTCTGGCACAAAACGCTTTCAATAGTGTATTGTTATTGTATTGTAAACGAATTGAAAGTTAAATAGTAACAAACCCAACAAGCAAACGCTCATTTGAAAACATCATTTGGCTCTAGTAAAATTGCTTTTCAATTCTTTATCCTGTAAAATATTGGCAATCATTACATAAGAAAATAACCCAAACAATTTCGCAGATCTTGCTTGCCAGATATACACTGTACGATCCGCAGCGCTAGAGTTGATTGCGCACTTCAGAGAAGACGCTGACAGTGTTTGGGTGGACATTACTACAGATAGGCCGTATATTTTAATAACATTCAAGAATATGAATAACGTGCCAAAGTGGTGACGGACGATATAAGTGATATGATGGAAGACTGTTCATCTAGTTGTCTCGAGCCAGATATTTTGTCGCCACGTGCCCTGGCGGTTTACATCAGCACAAAACTACAAATTTAATGATTGAAAAATTGCATTGTACGACCCAATTCTTTTAGGTGCAGTGTTGTATTCATTAGAATTATTTCACAACCAAAGAAGAAATGAAGCAGATTTATCAAAACCATAAACAACGGTTGGGTCTTTTTCACATTTTTATTTCAATCAAGACAAGAACCCAATTTCTCGATAAAAAATGTAAATAAGCAGTTTATCACAGTCATATGTAAATATGAGAAAAGTATACATACAATTATATATTGGCATATATATATAATCACTGTCTTTAGAGATTAAGCGCTGCAAGAAGCCTAATAAGTGTATGGCAAAACAACAAGGCTGAAAATATCAAAAACTGAAAACGGTGTCAAGATTTCGAAATATTTAACTTTGGAATCTTTCTCCAAAGGTTATAAAAAGATTCTGCAACATAGATGAACTACACACCCATAAGAAAACATTCTGTGGTACCTTCTAACCCACTTGCTTTACATCAAATGGGAAAATGCTTGAGATTATTAAGCCAGTTGCTGTTTTGAAAGCAGCTCAGAGTGGACTCTACCAGCAGTCTACAGTCTCAGAGTCACACTGATCCCGTCAACTTTGGGCCCCAAAAAATTTTAAGTAAAATTTTCAAAATTCCATCAAATACAGTAAAACAGGAACTGTACATTGTCATGTATTTGGCAAGTGTCTTATTTCTGCTATCTCCATGCTGCTCTAGACACATTATTCAGTTTTGGCTTCGTAGTAGATTTGACGGCCGTTTTCCTCTTAGGACTTCCAAGAGCAGACTGTAGATTCCGTCTGGCTGACTTCTGGGCTCCTCCTCCTGGAAAGACAACAACAAACATCAAAATATGGAGATATAATATTTAAGTTAAATTATAAAACAATGAATATTTCTATCAAAGTCTGACATTAAAAACAGCATTTGAAGACAAGTTGTGGTG
This sequence comes from Lingula anatina, assembly GCF_001039355.2. The sequence goes on along the minus strand of NW_019775665.1, from coordinate 70,462 downwards.
GTCTTAGAAAAGACAAGAAGCCTAAACAGGTGGATACAAACTCTAAGTTACCTGTTACAGAAAATGCATTAATTTTCCCAGTTCCTTCCTTGGGAGCAACTTTCAACCTGGAAAAAAGTGACATAAATGAAAAAAACAACAACATTTTTTAAAACCAATAAAACTTGTATAAATATATCTGACAGAATCTGAAAAATTGAACAAAGAGAAGTGACTTTCACAGACACACACTTAGGCACACACAAACACAAACAAACACAGTATAGCCATACCTGTTCTCCTTGTCAGACACTGGTTTGATAGGTGACAGGTTTCCATGTGTTGGTTTAAGAGCCTTAGAGAACAGAGACTGGTATTGTCTGCGGAGAGGACCACTGTAAGATATCAATACCAATTAACAGAACACTCATATCCTGGCTTTCTGTTAATCCAGGTTAAGATTTATAACACATAAATGCTCATTGAAATATATAAAAGCAAAATTCTAACTGGAATTACTCAAGCTCACCAAAACCGTCCAAAAAGTAAAATAGACAATATAAAATGCTTATTCTCCTGACATACCACAATCAGAACACCTTTTTATATAACAAACATTAAATAAAAAAAACTTAGATCTAAAAAAACACATTTTTATAAAAAAAAGTATATTAAAAAACTTCCCCCCTATCTTCCTACCTGAGGTCAGTCCTGGCCACCTTGGGACTGCTGGTCTCTGGGGACGTCTTGGGACGGATAGAATGACCAAACACTGCGGACTCTGCTAGTCTAGATCAGGGTTGAGGATTTTTAAAATAATAATACATTTTCTGAAAGATTGGCATTGTTATGAAAGTGTCTCCCTTTTAAATTATCTTACTATTATCATATTACATGTGCAAAAATTCACCATATATACTGACAGTCAATGAAAATGCATCAGAAAACTTTCTTGTACTTTTTTACTGCGAATCAATTCCAACCATATAAAACAGTACAAATGCACTTGTTTGGTCTTAAGAGAGTCACCTTATTTGACTGAATAATGAGTCATATTTCACACGAAAGCTGTTACTTTCTTAATGTTCCAAAGGAACTTAAAATATTATTTGATAAAAAAAAAATGATGCCTTTTCATTGACTGTCAGCATACTTCACACCATTCTTCAACGAAATCTGTACCCTTTTCATGAATTTTATTTTTCAGCACATATTTTTCTTCATGTTCTTCATGAATACAGATAATATTCTGCCCTTAATTTAAAGTTACTAAAGGATACTGTGCTTTCTTCTTTCTCTCCAGGGCTTTCTGTGTGGCCGCACTCAGTCTTTTCTTCTTCTGNTCCTCTCACACGGTTGAATTGAGCCGAGATTTAATTACTGTGCCCCTGCAGGAACGTGGGGAGGTGTGTGAGAGGAGGAGAGACCATTACAGGATTAAGCGGTCTTCCTTTCATGTAGGTCCGCCATGTTAAAGTCACAGCCTAGCTAGCACTCGGCTCTTCTAGATCTGAGTATGATGATCTTTCAATAAAACACACATTCAGTGAGAGAAAGAAAAGCTCTCGGAAACTTCACTCCATCATTTGTTTCATCCAACAGAAAGCTGGGATGGGGATTGGTCTGTAAAACCCCAGAAGTTTTGACTGTTTGAGAGCAGCCCACGTAAACTTACCTTAATAGTCTGTATAATAGCCTGGACTTTCTCTGTCCTGTACAATCTTCTGGTAAGGTAACCCTTTACAGCTGCTGACAGCATACAGAACTTTCTCTCCAAGGCCGGAGTGATAGCCTGAAGCCAGAATACAGCAGTGAGTTTACCTTGGTTCATTCCTCAAGTTAGAGCAACCTATTATTACAGGTTAACTCTACTATTACCACCTCCAAAATATATGCTTGCCATGGCTATTCTTTTTTTACTTACATTGTATTAGAAGCCTCATAGATATTTATGAAATGTTTAAAAATGAAAACAATTACACAATTGTACATTTAACTTCAGATATTTTAAATCAATAAACTGATTTTTTTCACATGACAACTACAACCGTGAGTATCTGGTCTTATTCTCAGTAATAGTGTGTGTACATGTGACTATGTTTGTGTAAAGGTGTATACAACCACCAGATGTCAGCACTATGTAAATGAGCCCACAAATGTCCTCATTCCCTGCCAGCCTGTCCTCCACTTACCACATTGTGTCTTTTCTCTCCCAGCCTCTGCCTAGGTGACACAACCTTCTGACTCTGCCAATTTGGGGATGCTTCCTTTGACGATGGCCCACTCTGCCGTAACTGGCCACTGGGCAGTGACTGACTGCTATAAAACTGACCACTAGGTAACTGACCACTGGGAAGCTGATGTCCAGGTCTGTTGACAATATGGACCTGGTCCAGGGCTATATCGTCACTGTCATGTCCCCCAGACCTAGTGAGGTGGTGGTCAGTTATGTGACAGCCCTGGGGAGTGGACGGATTGGACATCTGCTGGACATGTGGACTCTGTTGTTGGTTGACCTGCAAAGTGAGAAGTGATGAAACTTAAAATACTATTTATGTTTAACTTCGGCACCCAGGCATATTTTCACATATTAGAAGAAGTTATTTAAAATCTCATACTGAACTTGAGAACTTATGTCTTGTTCACTGAGAATAGTTCATCTGTATTCTGAGTTGGACAACTGAAATCTGTGAGAAGAACACCATCAACTAGACAAAATGAATTCCAGTATTTTATTTTTTTAACACATAATATGTTGATGGATTTTGGTATACAAGATGCAATCGTAATCAACCTGTTTCAGCCACTGCTCAGCATTGGCCCTCTCCATCTGTCTCCCCTGTTGCTGTAGCAACTGTTGCTTAGCAAGCTGGAACCTCTGTTCTTGCTCCACCAACTCCTGCTGTAGCAGCATCTGCTCCCTCTGTTGCTGGAGAAGCAGAGCCGCAAGCTGATGAGAAATAAATTAGTTTTGAAACCATCAATTTAAGTTTAGTTTCTGAATTTTGAATTAAAAAAATTAAGAAGTCTTTCACAATGAGAATGTTAGATATGTAACCTTTAAAATCTATTTGACAAGCACCCATTTAATCATACAAGTCCTTCAAAACACCTCTTCAAAGATCTACTTTTGTCCAACCTTCAAACAAAAATTTTAATTCTTTTTCTTCTGGTTTGAAACCAATTCTAATACCAATGGCCTTGAACTGATGGCTATCACTAGACTGATATTACCAGACAATAGAATATATAATATACTAGAAAAGCACTCCGAGAGCGCAGACCTCCGCCAAGGCAGCAATTTTTATTATTATTATTGATTGATTATTGATCCAGATCACCAACATTAACTAATCACTTCTAAGTTGACCTATTTCTGACCTACCCTGAAAATTTCATCAAAATCGGTCCATAACTTTTTGAGTTATGTTGGTGACAGACAAACAAACAGGCAAACAGGGGAGAAAACATAACCTCCCTGGCAGAGGTAATAACATCAGATATAACTGGAGGATTAGAAAACTCCTCTATTACCTGAGACTTCTGTTGTCCCACCAGCTGTTGTCTGAGTTGTTCAAACTGCCTGGCCTGGTTCTTTAACAATATAATATATAACATCAGATATAACTAGAGAATTAGAGAACCCCTCTATTACCTGAGACTTCTGTTGTCCCACCAGCTGTTGTCTGAGCTGTTCAAACTGTCTGGCCTGGTTCTTTAACACCTCCTCACTGCCCCCACTGAGACCTGACATAGAGCTGGTGCTGAACAGGAACCCTGGGCTGTCCTTGGGGGGCTGTGATACACTGGGCTGGAATATAATATATAATATCAGATATATGTACCACTAGAAAGGCTTAGTTGTCCTTAGGACAGCCCAGTGAACATGTGACCCTTCTACTAGTAAATAGTTTGATAATCTCCAGACCTGAGCTACCAGCTACCGCACCCTCTCTCCCATCACTTACCACCACAGAGTGGTCTCCAGGGGGTGACAAAGTGGGCTGTGCACTGATCTGAGCCACTCTCTCTCTCCACTTACCACTACCGACTGGTCCACAGGGAGTGATACCGTGGGCTGTGCACTGATTTGAGCCACACACTCTCTCTCTCTCTCTCTCTCTCTCTCTCATAACTTACCACTACAGACTGGTCCCCAGGGAGTGACACAGTGGGCTGTGCACTGATCTGAGCCACTCCCTCTCTCCACTTACCACTACCGACTGGTCCACAGGGAGTGATACCGTGGGCTGTGCACTGATTTGAGCCACACACACTCTCTCTCTCTCACTCATAACTTACCACTACAGACTGGTCCACAGGGAGTGACACAGTGGGCTGTGCACTGATCTGAGCCAGGTATCTCTGCAGGTGCTCTCTCTTCCCCTCGGCCTCGGAATCCTGTATGTCCTTCCTACTGGAGCTGTGTCTGTCCAGGCTGTCCCTGGGGGTGACCAGCTCTTCTTCTTCATAGTTCAGTTTCCTCTGTACTGTGCTGGGCTTGTCTCTACCTGAGGGTTCAAAACCTGCAAAGTTATTTTGATAATTTAAGTAAGATTAATGTCAGTTTCAGTTTCACTAAGGGTACCACTCTATCGCACATATACTTCTCCAGTAAACTTAAGTCTAGCAGAGACAGACTAAACACTGTAGCTCATACCACCTGCATGCTGGAGTCTGGAGTGTGATTTAATTTTCCATTTCCTATTTGTATAAGACTACAATTGGCTGAATCACACAAATAAAGTAACACACACTTAAAATATTTGACACCCAAGTTCCACTTACTGCTATCAGTGCCAGCTACCCCAGTATTAGTCTTCATCTGACCATGAGCCATCAGCAGTGCAGGGGACGGGTGCTCCAGAGTGTACGAAGACTTGCGCACGTGTCCCTGACCTGGGGTAGATTTAGTCTCTAAATTAGACACAGGGCTTATCTTTTCCTGGCTTAGATTCTTCAAACCAGCAGTGCTACCTACAGCTTCTTCCTTCAGTGTGAGAGAGCTGGCCATGGTGTCTAGTGAACCTTGCATGTATTGTCTTAGATCAGTACTGGCAGTGTTAGTGGCAGTGACAACAGAGTCTGGGTTTAAAGACTTTTGTGACAGCAACTGCTCTGGTTTACTGGCAGTAGATCCCATCGATGCTTGAGTTATGGACAGAAGAGGTTGATTTTGACTAGAAGAAGGTACTGAGGAGCTAATCACCACGGAGTTGGTCTCGTATGGGATAACAGAGACATCTGGTGTCAGTAACTGCTGATCACCACTATTGGGTAGAGTAGTAGCAGTTCCGGTTGGTGCTGGGGTGGGAAGAGCACAGTATTCTCCCATATAACTCACAGCCTCACTGTCACACACACTTTCTGTTCTGGGACTGCTATTACTGTGCCACTGGTCATTTCCTCCCTTGCCATCATCTGGTCTCTGACCAACTTCATTTACTTTTTCAGGTGTTTTCTGATCTCCTGGCTTCATCACATTTGGCACTTTGTCTGCTGTTTCTCCGTCTGTAGGACTGAGTACAACACGACTCAACAGGTCACTCAGATCAGAGTTAGGAAGATCAGAGTTAGGCAGTTCAGAGTTAGGGAACTGACTGTCTGTATAGTCTGAACATGGCACCAGAGACCCTGTGACAAAGCCACTATCATGACCACTGCTACTGCTCTGGTCTTTCACATTGTCAGATCCAACAGCACCTGTCATTTCTAAAGCACCACCAGCACCATCTAGTGTCTGGATTTTCTCACTGTTAGAGTTGTTTAGAGTAGTGTTTTCTACAGTATCACTAGCACTGTTTATTTTAGACTTCTCCTTCAACAAGGTGCTGGTTTCAATGACTGTCCTATTGAGTTCACTGACACTGCTTCCACTGCTGGCACAGCTACCAGACACTGTGACTGGTCTGTCACTGCCAGTGCTGTCTGTCACATCTGGCTGGTTATCATAAGTAGAAGACCTCTGCTGTGTTGTAGGAGATGTGGTCATAATAGTGGTCGTAGTGGTCATAGTGGCTGTGATAACACCTTGGTTAGTTGGCAGACATTCTTGTTGTGGGGATGGCGTTCTTCTTGTCTAAAATTATTATTGAAAAATATATCATCAGTGACAGTGTGCAAGTGTGTTTATCATGACTATATGGGAAATTGGGTGCAGTATATTTGAGTTGAAAAGCCGAAGTAAAATTGAACACTTTAAATTCAACATTGTCAACATGTTTTGAAATATGCTTTGTTCTATATCAGAAACCATGTGAAAATCACTTCATTTTCCAATAACACAACAAGCAGTCTTTCTTTCAATGAAAGCTTAACATAGATACTAGTTTATAAATCCATATTCTTTACATATTTTACCGTAAGGTAAGCATATGTCAGATCTCTTACCTCAATCTCATCTACAATGGACTGGACTTTGGCCAGCAGTTTCTCTCTTCTTCTGTTCTTCAGCCTGGTTTCTGCTATAACTGCCTGACGCTTGTACTGCTGCATCTCCTCTCTTCTCTCATGTGTCATCTGTAAACAGTATCAGCAAGTATATAAGAGACTTCTGAGATTATCAAGATTTTGCCCACATGTAGATGACTTGGTCTAGATTAGTGTTACAGTAGAAATCCACTTGAAGTCTTCAGTGAAATACTGCCAATATTTTATAAGTCGAAAGCATAAGATGACTAATCATTTACACATCCAGCTATTTTGTTTTAGTGGGCTAAAACATCTTTATAGAGAATTTGAGCAGACCAAATTATTTTTGGTCATAAAGTTAAGACCATTAGTGTAAACCTGGGCTCAGGATAATAGGGGTGTGCCTACCACTGGAGGAAGAATGGGAGCTCCATCCATCCTTATCATTGATTTATATCCTGTATCCAACCCCATGTAGCCTGAGGGAAATAGAGCAGAGTCCATTTGGGAATTCTGGGTATCAAAAAATTCCGTGAGTTCCTCTATCATCATAAGAGTCATCTCCTAAAAAGAATTAGAAACATTACTGAAATACTATCACTCTCTCTGCTGATATTTTCAAAGCACTGGATATAATACAAACAACTGTGTTTTATCAACCCATAAAAATTATGAAACACTGCCTTGTATCCACTATGCACATTTACTACGGTTTCATTTAGTGCTAAAGTTAGTTGGCTTCAGCACCACATGCAACACACACTGTTGTATTTAACGTTACAGGTTTCTGAATTATCTTTTGGCTTTGATCGATGATGGTTGCAGTTTGACGCCAAATTTCGATTCCCCATTTCTACTGTGACCCCCAGGGTGCTACGCGTTGGGGATCTTCTGCTAGCTAATTGCAAGCAAAAGGTAGAATTATGACTGAGTGTGCAATTTCGAATCTTTCAATACTAAGATATCTCACCAAATCTTTTTCGCTTCCTTTGCCAGTGGCGGTGTTGCTGTTGTCCCGCGCCATTTTGAAAAATTTGTTCATCAGAAACATTATCGTGTTATCGATTGGTTAATTCAGCTTGGCTGACCAATAGAAAACGTGCTTGCATTGGAGCTTTGCTTATGCGATCTAGGAGATCAGACGCGCGAAAACAATCGTTTGCAAAGGAGTATGTCTATGGAGAAAATTCGCACGTATAATATTGTCGGTGTTTGTGTTGCGCATTAAAAAATTTTAGCCGAGATTTCTTGCGAAGATAACAATACACTGACAATAAAAAATGTGCACAATTTACTCTTCATTGTCAGTAATAATTTGAAGAATTATGCAATAAGAGATTAGGTACTGAGATGTAATACAGTACTGGAAACGAATTTTTGTTACAAAATTCGTTTTCTTTCTNCTCAAACAGAATAGAGGATAAAATTAAAAAAAAAAAAAAAAAAAAAAAAACAATCAACTGACATCGAATTTCGGAAATGATTTATTAACCATTCGCATGTATAGCAAAATTATCATTTAACCCAGGAAAATTCGTTTTATGAGGCCTTTCCAGCCAAAGTGAAAAGCTTTCATCCCCTTCAGTGCCCCAGCTGTTATTTTTAAACTTTAAAGAAAATAATAAACACATTATTCTTTTCAAAAGATTTCCTCATTTATTCTCAGACATACAAACATGAGATGACGTCTTTTTGATACAACACTAGATCAGTGTTTATATCTTGTTAACAATTATTGCTAAAGAAATGTTTATCTTTCATGATCTTCACAGGTGTAGTGTTCACCCCATAACACGAAAGTATATTTTTCCAGATGAAGTAATAATAAAAAAGTGGCCTAGCTAGAAACACTTTTTATAATAGACCAAGTTGGGCTCTTGCACTATGTCATTATGTATCTAAGTGAAAAAAGAATATTTTCTTTGGCAGCAGCTTTTTTCTTCTTGGGCTGCCCTTCTCAAAAAAAAAAAATAAAATAAAGAAACTAAAATTAAAATTTTAAGAATAAAAAAAATACATAAAAAAGCAAATATATGAACTTTGATGGAGCAAATAACCTCTTGAACTTAATATTAACACAATCTAAAAATTGTCTGATACTTTAAGTGTTAAATATGAGAGTCATCCTTTATACGTGAGATGAAGAGCAATTTTTAGTGAAGATTTTTTTTGGGTAATTTTTTATCTAACCACTTTCTTCATTTCCTCCTCTCTTTGTGATAACAAATTCTTAGTCAGGATTATATACAAGTTATAAAAGCTCTGCTATCAAAAACTAGTCCTATTCATGTATATAAGTAAATATCTAAGACTAAATAGTTTGTACAAAAACATGTTCTTGCATTTTGATGCAATCTTTACAGAATAAAACTATGTTACACCTAAAACTTCTACTTGTAAACCTTGTAGCAACTAATTCATTAACCTGGGTGTAACTTCTCATACATATCACTTAGTCATGTATGTACACTAAATAAAAACAATTTTTTAAAAATAGGTACATGGATATCCTCACATGCACTCACAGGCTATTAATGAGGGGCATGATTTTGAATATCTTATTTTAATTTTACATTTCACACTTGATACACAAGTTCCCTACCAAATAAAAGATATCAGCTGCTGTGATAATATAAATCTACAGCATCAAATTTACAAATTCATCATTATAAGGTCTCTATATATTTTGCTGTTTTCCTCTTGTATATAAGGTATACAGTATGTTTAAGACGCACATCAAGCAAAGAACTGTACATGCTTAAAATGTAAGATTCTATTTTCAGTTGCAGTATACAGATGGAAGTATACAACATGAGAATACTCAAGTTTCTTTCACAATTTGCCAGAGCTCAGTAAAGCAAGTACAAAAATTAAGTTTTTAAATGCACATGAGAGATATTAATGAGAGGTTCTTACTTCTCTTACAAAACCTACATTTGTACCTAAAGGCCTAAAATGGCTTCTTTCCATTCCAACAAAATAGGCAGTAGTAAATGTATCTACAATTAAATTTCTATTTGCAAAAATTGTCCCTAATATACAGAATATTTTTCATTATATAAAACCCCTGTGAATATTTACAGCTTGTCTTGGTCCAACAGTCATGTGATATGAAAGTCACCTGACCAGTCTATCACATGTTCTGGTTGTCACATGACTAGTCTATCACATGACCACATTATCTGAGGAATGGCAGGAAAAAAGACTTGATGGAGTTATGTAATGGAATGGTCCCCAAGAACAGATATTTACATGGAGCAATGGCGGTTTTCTGAAACATAAAAATTATACATATATTTCTTTCTTTCAGATCACAGTTAAAACACAGTGCTAATTATGATTGGTTTTTATAAACCTTTTTTGCTTACTAATCAATAAAAGTCTGAAAAGAATATGTAACCAATGTTTTTCAAATTAAAATCAATTATAATATTAAAAGTACCAAGAGTTATGCACTGACAGCTGGCAGAATACTTTTACCTATAGTAAATTCATAGAATCAAGGATTTCTGTGTAAAAAAAAAAAAAAAACATTTAAAAACCTACCTTTTATAAAATGGTTTTCAGTATCTGTGCTAGTAGAGCAGTCACCAGTAGTAAGACAGAAGCGAGATGCTGACAGGAGCCACACTTTTCTACATAGGATGCCTCAGGGATGATTTGGGTATATGTGCAACCCGATTTAGCTGTAATATTGAATAAAATGTAATCAAAATAAAGATGAGATAAAAATCATTTAAGTATCCAGAATAAATATCAATAACAAAACAAAAATTGTGGGACACCAAGAATCAAATAATTTTTATAATTTAAGTTACAAAATTGACTGCCCACCAAGTTAACTGCTAAATATTTAACTTCAACCACAGACTACATGCACTGTTCCTATATACCATGACAAACTTGCTAACAAACATGAACCTAGTTCTTACCCATGACAAACATGACCATGGGGGAACTCATGGCGCCCTGCCCCCCTCTGCTGTAGCCATAGACACGAAGATAGTAACTCTCTCCTGCTGAGAGATCAGAGATGGTGGCAAACGTGTCTTTGCCTGCATCAAAATCTTTGGCATCGATGATCTTCTCACTTGTGCGCCAGTATTTAACCTAAAAGAAAATCAACAGAAAATAAAAATTTTAAAAGCTGATGGATTTTCAAAATTAGTTTTTCTTCAGCCTACCCTGATTGGAAGAAGACTGAAACTTTCAGATGGTTCACAAAACAGTTAATACGCTGTAATTAAGTAAGGAATATGACTTGATTAAAAGAAAAAAAATTCTCTTCAGCCCACCTTGTATCCCTGTAGCGGCTCCTCGGTCTGGTCAGTGCTGATTCCGCGCCAGCTGACCTTGATGGTGTGAGTGTCCACGTTGTGTAGCTCCACCTCTGTGGGGTAGTCCTTGGGGGCTGGAAAAATCATAGATAATATTCACATCTACTGAGCCTGGATATTTTCATCAGACAACTCTCACTTACAGCATGCATGGTGCCCTTTAGGTTTTTCAAATGATCAAACTGACCTCTACTTTCATTAAGTATTTGTTTAAAAAACTGCTATTAAAAAATTTAAAAAAACATGGTAGAACCTGCATCTGTGGACAAGTGCATATTGAGCTCTGCTGACAAATACCAGGGACAGGATGGAAGCTATCTGTCAACAAGGACACCAACTTTACATTGCTTTCACTAACAAGAATTATTTACAATTACCCAAAGTTTGAACCATTCTAGTAATTCCAGCAAACTTACGTTGTCTCAGTGTCTTCTGAGGATACGGTTGACTTGGTTCTCCATTTCCTGCTTCATTGTAGACCATAACAGTCACTTCGTAGTAGGTGTCGGGGTACAATCCAACGATGAGACCTCTGTCCACGTCACCTGGTATGGTGGCCACCTCTGCCATCAGGGAGTTCTCACGTCCACGGACCCAATAGTTGATCTGATAAAAATGAGTACCAAATACATTAATTTATTCTAATCCTCTAATCTCTGGGATAAAGCCTTATATCCTAAAACCTAACTTCACCTCATAAAACTAGGATAAAACTTTCCCAGATTGCAGTAATTAAATGGAGTAAAGTGTATGAAATATGTGACATTAAATATTCACTATTAAATTTCTACTCACCCTGTATCCAGCAAGGACACCTTTAAGGTTAACAAAGGTGTTTTGTACAGGTATCCAGGTGACCTCAAGTGCTGTGGCGTTATACTGCTCTGCCACAATGTCCTTTGGGACGGCCACTGGCACTGAGGTGAGAGAGGAAAGACAAGATCGATTGTAATCAAAGTTGTTGTAACAAAGTCTCTTTTTCAGGAAAATAAAAAAGAATGATATGAAATGAAATAAAAGGAAAACTATGAAAAATCATTTGAAGACTGACATCCTTTCTTCTTTCCTTGTGCTTTGAGTTTGATAAAAAAGACTATAAGAATCAGGGGCAGATTTAGGCCGTCTTCTGGGTCTTCCAGAAGACGGTCATGCAGACTTTCAAGTTTACATTGACAGGTATCTAATTTTTTCTGTTGGGAGATGGTCAAAATTGGATGATGGATCAACAAAGATATTTTGGAAGACTGTCAGAAAATAGCTCTGGATCCGCCACTGAGAATAATAAATAATAAATATTAGTGGTCAATGTACACTTACATCCCATAGCAGACCTGATCTCGACAATGGGTGAGATGAGGGCGTCGGATGTGCCCTTGACATTCATGGACTGAATCTTGATGTCGTACAGCGTGTACGTGTTATCTACGCCAACCGTGGTCGCAAAGCGATGGCCAGGGTCATCCACAATACCCTGCAAATGTGAATCAATTATCTTATTAATAAAAGTGAGATGACGAGGATATTCTTAGTGACTTAATTTTTTTACTAAGGGTATGTCAGTTTAAACAGACATTCAGGTAGTGTCAAAAAAGGAAGATTCGTCTCCCATAGAAATCATTTTCTAATGCACAGAAATATGTCTGATTTAAAAAAAGTGTACGTACCGTAGACCAGTCTAGATCACTGACTTTGCCCTGTTGGTTTTTCCTGTAGTAAATCTTGTACTTTGTGTTGTTACCATGCTGCTCCCATCTTGGTAAAGGCTGGAAAAAGAAAAAAAGAAGATTTATGATCTACAGGTTATCTTCCACAGTTTTGGTGTATCTTAAGCTACTATTTTCTAATTTTACTTGAAGACCGACCAAAATGCCTGTGTGAGCAAACAGGAAAATATGTATTAAGATTTGAATTAATTTATTCAACTATTCAAATGAAAACCACTGACAAAATTATATTTTCAAAAATACTGATATAAACATTTTTGTCTAAACAGGCTTATTACAGACTTTTCACAAAGTATACAAAAAATATTTAAATTTTACATTTTTTCTTTTTAAAAATTGGAATAGTAAATCAAAACCATCATGGATATTAAAAAAAGAAGATAAAATGGCCATCAACTCCCACCTCCCACTCCACAACGAGGGTGCCAACTTTGGAGTCCACGGCTCTGGTGATATTCCTGACTGGCCGGGCCGGGATGGACTGGGCGGTGGTTACCATGGCTACAAGTAAACAACATCACACATATATCTATAGACAACATTCACCCAAACACACACACACATTTTCTATAAAATTTTACTTCTCAGTAACATTAAAAAACTTATGTTATTCTCACGATAGATTAGATTCAGGCTGCTGGAAAGTTTCTAGCTTTACTAGTTGACATTGATTATTGCTGAACATTTATACAGATGATGAAAAAAAATTATTAAATTCATCCTTTTTGGTCTGTATTTTCCAAGCACTAAATTATTAGAAAAGCCAAAACATGAATATACTGTTGGTGCATTTACAGGAAAAACATCACGACAAAAACAATAGCAATTAATAAACCGACTGAACATGTTTCAGCTACTCACGAGAAGGTTTGCTGGGTTCGCCCCATCCGTAACCGTTCTTTGCCAACAATCTAAACTTGTAGGTACTCCATGGGTTCAGTCCCGTCACTGTGGCTCGTCTGGCCCCTAACTCAGCCTGCGTGATCACTAGAATTCCATAACACCACATTAGAAATTATCTCAATAAGATCTTGGTACCTTTATAATGTTATACAAATACAATAATTTAATAAATCACAATTGAAGAAGTTTTGACAAAGAAGAAAACTTTTGTATTTTGTGAACTGGGCGAGTTCAACGTGCTATGTATTATGGAATTTTATTCTCCATATTTAATTCAAAAACTTTTTGACACATTCCTTAGCAATAGATTAAAGGCATGAATCACTCAAAGGAAAGTCCGTAAAGGAAAAAATAAGGTATAGTGAAAAGTGACAAACAATGAATCACTCACTTTCTGGTTCTTTGGCAGTTTTCCAGATCCCCTCGGCAGTGTTATAGCCCTCAATCTTATACTGCTGTATGGCACTGCGATGATCAGGTCCTGGGAACCATGTGACATTGACAGAACTGGAGTTCAAGGTCACACACTCAATACCTGACGGCTGGCCTGGGGGACCTAAAACACGACAAGAGATGTCCAGGAATGATGGGACAGAGAAATAGTCTTACTGGTGAGAAATGGTTCATCTATCAGTTCCAATAATTTTTTTGGAAATGTGGCATATTTAGAGCTCAATAAAATATTATCATAAAACAACTGTTGACAAAGATCATTCCAGTCTTGAATTTTTCAATCTCAAATAATAAAAAGTAAAAATTCTTATACCTTCAACTCTGAGCTCCACTTTAGCGGAGGCCTGATCGGCAGGTGTTTTAGCTATGCACTCATACCAGCCCTCCACGTCAAAGGTTACAGGGTAGATCAGCAGGTTACCACGGTATTCACCAATTCCCTAGAAACACAGTAATGCCATGTTTTTATTTTGATATAAAAATACAATGTATTAAAATTGTTTTGAATATATTATATAAACCACTATACATTACAAATAGCTAGGTTACAGATTAGGTAAGGATACATAATTCGCTGAATAAAAAAGCTTGGGCCCTTACACAATATGCAAGTTCATACAGCCTTCACCCATACAAAGATCTTTATAAACTACATTAAATATTTATAAAATAACTTCATAAAAATTAAAAAAACAAAGACAAGAGCTCCTTACCCTTTGCCAGTATCTGTCTGGTTCCTCCACACGCAGCCCATACTGGTCGTACTTGCCCTCAAAGTCGATATCGCGGTCATTAAACCGCCATATGTAGTTGAGGTCGAGCAGTGGGTTGACGGTGGCAAGGCAGTAGAGGGTTAGGTTCTGACCTACGTATGTGGTCCTGATTGGAGGAGACTGCTCTGACGGCTTCATCTGGAGACTGGTGGATTCTGATGTATGAAAACATGCAGATTTAAAATAGTGGCCAGAAGAAATTTAAGCACTCAAATGCAGTTTAGATATGGCGGACCTCCGCCAAGGCAGCTCAAATTTCAAGATAAATCCATGAACAAATCACCACCAAGATCTAGTTAACTGATTCTAAGTAAGCCCATATCCGTAAAATTTTGTCCATTACTTTTTCAGACAGGTCAGTTAGGTAGCAACCCAATAATGATAAAAAAAATGGTGGAGGTAATAATTTTTTATTCAAAACCAACACTTTAGCACTTATTAAGGGAGGTACTCACAAATATATATCCCTAAAAAGATAAAATATTTTTTGGAAAAATAATTAAGCAAATTCTAAATAAAACTTTATATTTCACTTAGTCTTAACTTCTTTATTCGGATGAAAACTGAAATATTCTCTTATCTATCAAGCAACCAATTTATAAAATTCAAGTCAAAATAAGAATCAATTAAATTCATGATCAGAATCAAAATTCTCCCTACCTACTACAGTCAGGAACCCAGTACTCTCGGCTGACCCGACATCATTCTCAGCAACACAGGTGTAATTTCCCCTGTCACTGTACTGGACTGAACGAATCAAGAGGTTGCCATTGGGCAGTTTACTGATGCGTCCACCACCAGTCAGAGTGAGGGAGCCACCGTCTTTCTTCCAGGTGATTTTCTCCACTTGGACCTTGGGCGCAGCTTCTGGCTGGCAGACGATGGTGACGTTACCTCCCTGGACGGCAAACTGGTTGGGGTCTACTGGGTTCTTGATGAAAGATGGTGCAAATCCTGGAAGATGAGGAAGGGGTGACATTTCATTATAAATATAATAATGGTTATGTATTACTTAATATTCATATCTATCTGTTCATAGTTTTATCTTGTTTATAGTTTATCTTGTTCTTAAACCACAAGTGTTATTTGTGAAATCAGAATCATAATTATTTCCACTAAAAGTCAAATCGGTATAGTTAATAAATATTACTTGAAAGGCCTAATAAATCATGAAAAAAATCAGGAAATGTTTCCAACTTACTCATCACTTTCAGTTCTCTGGTCAGGTATCTCATTGCATACTGATTCTTAGCCCCGCACTGATACATCGCAGAATCCCACTGCTTCAAATTTTGGATAGTCAGGCGATCTTTTCTCTGAGTCCAGGAGAAACGGCCCACTTCATTGGCAGGTAGGGTGTTTTCACTGAGGGGTAAACCATTTTTGAACCAAAAATAGTCGACTTCTGGTTTTCCATTGGCACGACAGCTCCAACTGACAGAATCGCCTTGGTCCACGAACTCATCCTTCCAGGAGACCAGGAAATAAGGCTCGGCTAGGGAGAAAATGAAACAAAATTTTAAATCTTACAAACTTTAAATAATTCAGTAAAAAAAATGTTCATGACTTGAACACTATTTCAAAAAGAAATGAACAAATAATAAAAAATAATAAAATAAATAAATTGCTCACACAAGAGGATTACTGCCTACCTTCCAGAGTAATAGTAACAGTTCCAGTGGCCGTCTGCCCAAATTCTCTCTGCACTCTACACTCGTAAGTCCCCTCGTCTGCGAGTTCCACGCTGGGGATGATCACGACACGGTTGTTGTCTTTAGTGATAGCACGACGCGGCATGTTCTTACCATCAGTTCTTCCCCACTGGTAGAATAGGTTGTTTCTGTGAAGAAAGAAAAAGGGGTGAAATATAAGACTTGCTGCTACCAAACTGAATTAAGCAAATGATTAAGCATATAATATGTATACATGTTCAATAAGCCTGTTTATAAAATTACAAATGAGGTTGAAACTCAGATTTGTAAATAAAAACATCATTAAGTAAAACTGACCTAGTACTTAGGTATAAAATAATGTCACATAAACATAACTGTCAAATGTTATAATTCCTTTTGGCTAACAAAATGGCAATACATTTTTCCATGTGATAAATAAATCGCTAATACTCTATGGAAACTAAGAAACTTCTAATACTCCAGACAATTTTCACAAAAACAGATAAACAGTTACTGATCTCAGCATTGCACTCACGTTCCCAGGCATTAAAACTTGATCAATTCACTTACGTTCCCCATGCAAAGCACTCCAGTCTAATCTCCATGCCTCTCAGTAAGGCTGTGTTCTGAGGAAACAGTTGAGGAAAACCACTCACGATCTGAGGCTCAACAATACGGGACACTGAAAATAAACAATTGGACAGCCTTGATTACAAAAAAAAAAAAAAAAAAAAAAAAATCAATGGATATATATTAATCTTCTTATTTCAAACAACTGGAGAAAGTGTAAGATTTAAAAGATATTAGCACTGTGAGGGAAAATAACGATAAAAAACCTCTGAGTCACAATCAACTGGAAAACTCACTATAATATCGGTGGAATTCAGGTCCTCAAAATCAGCACCAGAAAATACTTATTTTCATTTGCCACAAACAAACCACATAAACAGTATAGAAATAAAAAGAAACAGCAATAGTTAAATACTTACATCCTTTAGTGACAATGAGCTGGATGGGTTTGCTAAACTTTCCAGTATTAGAGGTGGAGATGGGACTGTACACGTGACAGATGTAGTTTCCAGAATCCTCCTCCGTCACAGAAGAGAAGTAGATGTAGCCAGACTGGGAGATGAAGACCCAGGGTTTGACGTCAGTACGGATGTAGTCTCTCAGAGTATTCTTGTACCACTGATAAATAAGCTCTGAAAATAAAATTGTGTTTGAAAATTTATTGAATCACCAATAACACTATCCTCATATTCAATGATGCAGTAAAATTGTATACTGTAATGATTATGAAAAAATTAAGAAATAACACATAATTCCCTAATCACAGTCATGGTGATGAAATTGAATCTTTAAAAATAATTCTAAAAATGCAAGTGCTGAAGATGGGCAGCAAAAATATCAAGCCCAAATTTCAGGATAAATTCAAAAGACTTAAATCTCTACTACTGAACTGAGAACAAAGTAGTTCCGTCTTACCTCCATAGTGATTGGGTGCGTTGCAGGGAATGGCGGTCCCCACGGTGACAGAGGTTTGTACTGGCTGACGAATCACGTTAGGGAAGTCATCCAAAACTGATGAAAAGAGAAAAAAGGTTTTAAAAAAATGAAAAGAGGCACCTTGTTCTGCTGATCTTTAGAAATTTTATGGATATAGCTCTTGGTGTAAGATTGCCCAGCCTGGATACTTTCAAAGACTTGCCCATTCAGTCTACAAATCAACCAGCTAGGCATAAAATTCTGTGACAAAGCTCTTGATTAAACTGCTACATCTTAATTCTGAGATAAGCTTTCGTTGTAAGAAAAAAAAGGAGGAAAAAAACAGCCAGGTAACCTTACAACTGGGGAGAGGGGGGTATAAGGGCTGCCTTAAGAGAGAAAACTACAAGAAAAAAATTCATAAATCACTGAAAAACATGTCTGTATCAGAGTACACAAAGTGCTGAGACAGAACAAAATGTGAGCTATGTTAACCTGCCCATACAGGGAAAAGACTGCAATTGGAAAAAAGTCAGAAAATATGGCGTGGAGTCCAAAGAAACGATAAATTAAGCCAATGATAATTTTGGCTCCCAAAAAGTCGGAAAAGTATCGTCCCTGCCATACTTACATCCAAACTGCAGTTGGACTTGGTTGCTGAGAACTGAGCCATACTTGTTACTGGCCACACATTGGTAGTTGCCAGAGTCCAGGGTCTTGGACGGAGTGTGGATGGTCAACTTGCCGTTGTTAATTGTGTACCTAGATTATGTTCAACAGAGAGTATTTTAAAAAGTTGCAAAGGTAGTGTGAATTTGTAGTTTTTCGGCATTTTCCATGCTTGGTTTGCCTTCCTGTAATTGTGTTAAAATTGATTCTCAAACTAAATGTTCATTTAGTCATGGATATTGAAACTCATCTTACCACATATGTTAAAGAAGGATTTGGCTCAATCATTTTACTCAGAATTAATGGACTCAAATCTCAATATTTTTAAGTTCCATATAAAAATCGTTCAACACAAAACTGACCATCATCTACCTATAAGGGATGAGACAGCCATTTAGAGAAAAAGTCAACAAAAAAATTATAGGGGACCAGGGAGATGCCTGCAATGATGTCAAAAATGATATTTTTGGCCAAAACAAGGCTTAAATGTGTCGAGAAGGAAAAATCTCATAACAGCATCTTTCCATACCTTGGTTCCTGCAGTGCCAGCTCTGACAGCGGGGTGGAAGACGTCTGCGCTATTTTCCTCCAGTCGTATGTGGCAAATGGATATCCATCAGCATAGCACGAGAATGTCACGTATGTTCTCTTGGATGAGGTATCAAACACGGTGTCTTGTGGCTGCTCAGTTATCTTGGGTCCACGCTCGTAAAACTCTGGTTCTTGGACCGTGGATCCGAAACCTTGAAATGAAAATGTCAGAGGGTGAGGTTATACAGTCAATTAAACAAATGGTTTTTCCATTATGCTAGCTGAATTCAATCTACTTTCATAAAATATTTTTTCTTATCTTATGTCTCTCTTTAACCTTTCAAGAAAACCCTAGCTCTCACCTGCATCACGTTCAGACTCTACAATCTTGTAGATATCTGTGTTGGGGATCTCACAGATAAAGGACAATTCAGCCTGCCCGTCATTTAGTGTCCAACCCCAGCGGTTATCTGGGAAAGAAAAATTCAAAAATGTTCGAGAAATACTTAAAAATAAATAAATAAATAATAACACAGCATATTTATTTTTCAAAATTGAAGATTTTCATGTCTAACCCATATTTATCTACCTTTAGATAATAAGTACCTTTAGTTACTTTTAGAATATTTACATCATGAAAATAAGCAAAATTTGCCAAATGAACACCAAGAATAAAATACTGTAAAGAATCAATAATATTCTATTTCACACACCGCCATACCTCTTTCACATGTTATATCAATTTAATTTTTTTTGTCATAACACATGCTGGCCCATACTGATGTGCAAAGAGAGTGCATTATGAGTACTATACCTACCTACTAACAGCGATAGGGGTTTACAACTTGGATCATATATAAATGTACATTAAAACCAAGAGTTAAAGACAATTTATATGGAGGTGATAAAATATGCAACAAATAAATCAAATGCCTCCCATGCCTTAATTCTCACCTTGGAATGTATAAATAATATAATTTCCGTTGGGGATGGTTGTCTTCACGGTGGTGTCGATCCAGAAGGAATCGGTTGCTATGGTATTCCCAGAGGTGGCCCAGCGGAAGTTGTCCACCTGCTCGCTAGGGTCATCTGGGTCTACGATTAGTTTATCACTGCGTTCACCATCAGTGTAGTAATCATACCTGAAAACCATGACAACAGGTTGACTGAGATATCGCCCACTACAGAAACCATGGAAACAGTTGGATTGGCAAAACACCCATTATGGAAACCATGGCAACAGCCTGACTGCCATAACACCTATTATAAAAACTAGATGTGGAAACCATGGTAACTGACTGATTGGCATTCTGATCAGGAAGTTAAAATCATCCACTGTCAGAGCTTTAGTATGACAATTGCATATGTTCAATCCTAAAAACATGCTTTTTTTAGTTTCTTGTTACCTGTCATATCAATTTTAAAAAAAACACCATTTTAATTATTCTTTGCTCAGAAATCTGACAGTGTAATTTGTGTTAAGAAAACTTACTTTTGTACAACATTTAAAGTTGACAGCACTGAACCTATAAAGTCGTGTTCCTCTTTGTCATCAATTTCTAATAATGTAGCACCATCTCGCTAAAAAGAAATGAAATAAAGTCAGCTAAAAGGCATCCTTCTTATCACTTCTAATTAAATTTCTTAAATTTCTAAATTGCTTAATACTGCACAATTCAAATTAATAAACCAAGCATAAAATTAAGGAGATCACAGACACTAAGATTCAATGGTAACTTGGATAACAAATCATAAAACTCTCTACTGTGTTATTCAGACATGAGCCTAGGTTTCAAAAAAAAAAAAGAAAAAAAAACCTCTGAACATTTATTATGGGACCCAACACCTAATCTTGACGAATCTCAGAAACCAACAGAATTGAAGTAAAAAATGCAGAATTACGCTTTTCCGCAGAAAAAGCTCATGTGTGGTTCTTACCGCACAAAGCTCCTTGGCCTCGGTGACGGCACTCTGTCCCTGGACATGAAACCTATAACAATGATCCTTGTGGGTCTCCCAGCCGGCCGGACAAGCTGTAGAGGAAATAATATATGAATGCTCTGATTTTCCTTCTTTTCTCTAACACAGAAATGTTATTTCTTAATACTTACCCTATCTTTAAAAGGACAAAGGATTAAGTAACCAGTTAGGTGAGATTTTGTCCAAATGATACCACAAAACATTTTAATTTCTATTAATTTTTCACCTTTTTTCTCTGCCATTCTAAATAAAGGGGGCGGGGGATTTTCAAATTGATCTAATGTGACAAGAAAATTTGAGTATGTCTTTTTTTTCAGATTTATCATGTCTTAATTTTATTTTCAAAAAATTAAACTTATTAAAGCATTTCAAATCTTATTGTCTTCATCAAAATCAATTGAATGAACATGTAATTTTATAAATTTACTGAATAAAGAACTTGCATCAATGAATAATGAACTTGCATTTTTTGTTTTCATCTTATGTATTTCAGAAATTATACGTGTTGATCAGTTTCTACTTACCGTAATCTACTCCACTAACTCTGCTGATAGCTAATACTACAACTACTGCTGTTAATATAGACTTCATACTTCCTGGGCCCCGGGAGTTCATCTGAAATTAACACAGGAATAGGATTATTTTTCATAAGAGACCAAAAAATTATTAATTGTTTGTTTGAGTTACCATAAGACCACTACGTGGCTCTGAGCTTTTAAGAATTGTTTTTGGTTTTAGTTTCATGTAGTTTAATTTAATAATCAACCAATAAACTTTTCTTAGTCCATGTTGTGTGTTTGTGTAACAGCTATTTCAAAAGAAGGATTCTTTTTTCTAGTGAAAAAAATTAATATTACAGATTCCTTAGATGACAAACTTGAGAAATGACAGAATTTAGAATGATTTTAGATTCAGGACAGAGTTTTTTTCTGACCAAAGTGGTGAATGTCCGCTTTGGTCAGAAAAAGACCCTCTCCACCTAAGATGGTCTAAGAGCTCTAATTTAACTTTCAAGCTGTTCCCTCAGCATGTTGTACCCTAAAACTACGCACATGATGGTAATTGATTACCAAATGAAAATTTTTGGATAAAGAAAATAATGAATTGTTCATTCTTTTTAGAGCAAAGTACTGTAAATAATGTAAATTATCAAAAGCTGTTAAAAATATTTTACATTGTAATAAGATCGTAAAACATTTATTCAAATACAAACTTGCCTATGCCATACGATCCAATGTTTTTAAAGTATACCATGCACGTAAATTGATTAAATCCAGGTGAAAAATCCAACGATATCAAAATAGAAATAATTATAAATTTGCCTCCCCGTTCATTACGTGTACACTTTTGGTCTTGTAACCTTGTATCCTGTGTTATTGAAAGGCAAACACTCGGCCATTTTGAACATAAAAGTTATAAAATATCTTCCGGTCTTGTCAACGTCTTGCACATTTTCCTTTCAACTGAACCTTTTGAACAAATTGAAGTTTACCTTTTTTCACACAATCGTCAAGAAAACCCCAAGTGATATAAACGGTTTTATTAATTTTCGAATCATTCCCGAGGTTTTGAACAATTCCTTTGGAATGCGGCATCGCTGTTTCTGCATAGTTCAAGTCATGACTCACCTGGGTCGCACTTGGCGGGCACTTCAGGTAAAATTAAATCCAAAATTCTCCAAACACAAAAAAGTCTAAAATTTTAATTAAATTTCACCAAGTCCGTACCAGTCAATAGAATTCATGATTTAAAAGAGGCCTCTTTAATTAATTGTGATCAACTGAAAACATCGATAATTTCAAAGACCTACCTGCATCTTTCACCTGGCCCAATTTCAAGATGGCGGAATTATTTGTGACAAAACTGGGAAAGTAGGTCACACTGACTAACGGCTGAATCTCTGCCAGCGCCATCTCACGGGCAGGTGTGACACCAATCAACAGGTTGCCGAGGACCCGTCTATTGTGTTAAGTGAGATTGGTTTGACTGCAAGCATTGCGTTGGGAGGGGAAACGCAACCAAGTTGCAGAGTACGCCCCGGCTTTTCGTTCACTAGACCCACGCTCGACTGTCATGAAAATTGTGTTTGAAAACTTAGCCAATTTTTATTGATTTTTTAGTGATATGGTAAAGAAGTATGTTCTAAAGTCGTTTTCTGTTATTTTTTTAGTTTATTAACCAGACTGATAAGCCAATCAAGGTGACAGTCGAGCGTGGATGGACGCTACATGCATGTTTATAGACCCAGGAGGTGAATAAATAAATAGATTTAGTTTGGATATTGAGATGTGAATCTTCAGCGTATTTTCTTTGCCACTAATTCAGTTAAAATGTTTGTGCACAGCAAATGCAAATCGCGTATCGGTTGCCAATTACAGAACAAAGTTTATTTGAAAACATTCAATTACATTATGTGAAAAAAAATCAATTTAACAAAACCCACTCAATGCGCATGGTGTGCCTGTCATAATTTAATGTGTAAACGAAGTAATACAAAAATGCAGACCCCTACAAAAATGATTGTCGTGAAAATTTACAACCATTAAGACTTTTAAGTTGTGTTCACACAGTTTATCTAACCCGCCGTTTACATTGAACGACATTGTATTCTAAATCACATGTACTGTACTCGAGCAGTTTAAAGAGCCTCCAAATATATATAAAAAACATTTTGTGCTGTTTAAATTATTTTATTACGTGTTCATTGACAGTCTGCTGTGACATTGTGAATTTTAAAGGAAATTGGCATATAATAATTGGACAATAAACATAGAATGTCGGGTAGAGTATTTTGTTCAAGCATTCTCGTTTTATTAAAATCAATAATCTATTAACACGGAGACATGTTAAATCAAGAGAAACGTGGCAATATAGAGGTAGGCATGTGAAGGCAGAGGGCGTAAAAGGAACAGGACAGGCGGTACACGTACGTTATATTCCACAAGTCATTAACGTCCAAAATGGAAACAGGAGATGGACGCTGTAGCCTCAGTGTGGGTCTGGTCATGGGGGCTGTCGTGTGAGACCCCACCAACCTCGGCCCAGAACAAGTTAAACTCTTGTCTTGAGACTATTACAACTTTGTGGTCGATTTAACAACAATCGAAAATGACCGGCACGCGAAGAATGCTAATAAACGTCAAAATTACAACGAAATTGCGGTCTTCCCAACGCAAGAGTTATAAAATCAAAGACAAATGGCCTGGTACAAAAGACCTGCCCAGCGTCCGTGACAAAAACATATGATTCCTTGGCTATAAGAAACAGTATGCTCTAGCAACGTAGGTTATTTTTCAGTATTTTTACGGCCAAGGATAATAAATATGATCATCAATATGAAAAGTGTCACCAGCGTGTGGTATTATTTCATGGGTTGACAAGACCACCTGTCTTCTCTGACCACGGGCTGGTACGGACACTGGACGCGATCCCTGCCTGGGGTGGGGGCTGGTCATTTTGGTCATTTTGGCCATGTTTGTGGTGGTCAGTGCGAGAGTTGATTGATCGTGTGGTTACTGGTCAGTTTATTGCCCATGTCTTCCCGCCTACTTACTCACCCATTTGTCTGTGTGTCTGTCCCTCTGTCTACCTTTGCCTCTGTCTGTGTGTCTGTCCCTCTGTCTTTGCTCTGTATTTCAGTCTTAAGTAGTTGTCAATTTATCCGACTGTCCAGCCGTCTGTATACCCCACCCCACCCCCCCGGCACACATGCAGTGCCACTCTCATTCTTACAAAAGAAGACAAATGTAAATGGTAAAAACAAAACAAAGACAAAAAACAGTGGAATTTACGCTGATGGATGGTCTGGAAATGTACACAAACTCTGCCTACATGTATTAGTCGAATTGTTTATGTCCACTTATCTCCATTTTTCCCCCATTTTTTAAACACTTGTCCTTCGTGTTACAGACAGCGCCCTTCAATCTACCTGAGCGTGCCAGTGACCATTACAACCATGGTGTTTTCACCATCACTATGTAGTTAATATTCACCTCTCATTTGTACCGTATTCTACAGTAGCTGTCACCTTTACATACCACAGAAAAATACAAGCGTGCTGAGGTCTGGTTTAGCTACCGGTCCGCCATGACCTTTAACTTAATCCCGCCTTGTTATGCAACTTCGTCGGAATTCGTTAAAGCATGGTCGAACGCTGGTTCTGTAAACATCATAGCAAGTCGTGATTTCCATTCCTTCAACCTGATTCTCTGAAATGAAAATGCACCACTTTCAGAACACTATAGAGAGTTCAAATGAACAACGAAATAACCTTTACATTAATAAAATTGTAATTGTTTAAAAAGACCATTTATAAACTAAATATTATGCCATGTACCTTTGAAACACGTAGTAGTTTCAGATATGCCACGAACAAATTCAAGAATATCATTAAAGACAAAACTGGATTTGGAATTTCGTAGTAACTTTTTAAAACTCAAGTATCTGTTAATAACGTTGGTGGTTAATAAACTATGTTATCTAAGCAGATCAAAGATCAAGACATAAAAAAAACTAAATCGTGATGTCGAGAAGCCATTATCCCCACTCCTGTTTCCATGCAGGCAACAATCGGCGACATTTCCGCGTGAGTAATGCTCGAAGTAAGCCGTAAACAGTGCCCGGCCGGCCATTCATCTTCTCTGGTACAATGACTGTTGACTGGAACCTTAAACTTTACGAATAGCTCTGTTTGAAGAGGACGGTAGACTTTAAAGTGAAGAGGAGAAAACTTCGACCTATCTGGAAAAGGAAGAAATACTTTTTTGAAAACAAATACAAATACGGGGGGTGATTTTGTAGGCCGTTACACAAAGGGTACCTTGGAAATGGTTTTGGTGCTTGGTTTAATATTTATCTCAACCATTTTAGTGTAGAAAGGAAGAGCACATATGAAGTCTGCTAAGGGAGGAGGGGGGTGCCTCTCCTGTCCCCACCCCCTCTCTCCTATACTATAACCCACATAATTCTAGTCATGTTAAAACCCTGCAGTATGGGCTGACGGGCACCTGTCATAGCAGACCAATGACCCTGGCGGGTGTCACATAACACGAGGCAGTGATGGATTGAGGCAGACAGGATGACGTAAGACATATCTCCCCGCCTCAAATAAGAATTAAATGATAAGTCTAGTTTTATGGCATTTCTCAACCCCCATTAAACTATTTTGCTTAGAACATTATGTTTTAAACAGAAAAAGCTAAGACGTTTTATAGGGAACGGACAATATACAATACACAATATAAGCACCAGGGATATGGAATACTTGCCTATTGATAAGAAAGTGCAAAAACTGTTAAGACTAACATTTTATATATAGAAACTGATACTGTAAGATTTTGTTCTACATCTTCCAACCCTATCATTTTATTTTTTAATTTAAAAATGAAGCATTCTGAGCAATTAGTTACTCTTTTAGATTAATAAGTTTATGCTTTTTAAAGAAATTTGTAATTTTTTCATAACCTTTGATACGATATGGAATGCGCCATATAAGAATAAATCTTGTTTCTTGGTATACGAACATGTAGAGCAAAACAAGATTATGAGTTCTATTACCTTGTGCGACCCCCAATCTCCCCACCCCAAGTTTAATTCCGAACACCCCAGTGTTATTAACCTCTCTGAGGCTCACACACTGGGCACACCTACCCTCTACCAGGGTGGCAGATTATACAGGGAAAAATGGGAAATCCAGAGATAGTAAAATGACTGTCTATTTATCTAAAGACATATCTGTGAATATCCTGAGAAAAGTCAATCTGTGGCCCTGGTAGAGCACTCCATGCGTTATAAAAGGCTTTTGTGTCCGCCGGGATTTAATCTCCAAATGAAAAAAGACATCACTGTGTCAGATATCCCACGATCTCCAAGTAGTGACAAAGGGGTAGCAAATTATCCCTGGAATATAATCCACCTGAAAAAGAAAGCCTGTTGTCTTTAACTTCGCGCGGGAGGCTCTCTTTTTTCAGCTGCAATTACTAGAATGAATATGCATGAAATAGGAGTCTTTATAATGATGCAGGCCAGGAGAACAAGGAATGCGGGATCACATGCAAAAAGTATCAACGACCTGTTAAAGCGAATCTTCAAAATTTTAATTATACCGTCTATTAAGGCATAAAATGACGTAATCATAACCCAACTGCGACCTGCTTATTGAAGTGGCCAGTAGCCATGCACCAAGTAATATGTATCCTAAGTTTATAAAATTTAACTTTGTCCAAACCAGTATCAGATCTTGAACTTTCTGATATGATCAATATCTCTGTATTTTATCAGCAAAACAATGGACTCTGTCTGTAGCACACAAAGACTGTTGTCAGAGATATAGACACCACTTAGGGACGCTATGTGAGAACTTGACAAATATCTTAATTATGAATCAGCAATTTGATTAATTTTAATTGACGATGATGTATGGAGAATGGTCTGACAGCGTGATTTACTTCACTGTAAAACAGGGTAGTATGAAGAACAGCAAAGATCTCTCTCTCTCTCTCTCTCTCTCTCTGTGTGTGTGTGTGCGTTGCGTGCGCGCCCGTCAATATATGAGTACGTGCTCTTACTCGACATTCAACAATGACAAGCTTTGGATTATTTTCTTTAATGGTTTGTATATCTTGTAGTCGTTCAATGCGAGCACATTTCTCCCCAAATTTTCTAGATTCATTCAACTTCTTGGCATATAAGTCCACTCTTTATTGTCCATTTATCCATGCCCTGCGTCTGTGCGACGCCAAGGGTTTCCGCCAAGACAAGAAGTGTTGTCACAATTTGTCCTAGATGATAAGTGGTGTTGTTGTGCACATTTCACAAGTACCATGTTTTCTCTCGCAGCAAAAAAACAAACTCGATCAACTCGGTTAACAAGATATCATGTTTCACTCTTGAGCAAGGTCAAGGGGATTTAAAACAGACGATCTTCTACTTTTCAAAGGCATCTTTTTTTCTGATTTGTGGAAAGTTTAAAAATGAGAGAAAACGATTTTTTTTTGATGTGGCATAAATTAAGGTTTGTGTAACAAAATTTATGTCGCTTCCCCGAGCCCAATACCATAAATACGCCACAGAAGAACGCACAAACAAGATAGGTACTCTTCCAAGGCACTCTAGTCACTACTGCCCCTCCATGAGAGAGGAATTAACTAATCAAGTAAGAAATTAGGGCACTGCTCAGTAATTGCATAATTGGAAAGACGTGATGTATGGAAATTTTTGTCCTTCATATCATGACCGAGGGTGGTCATCGTCGGTATTGCCCAAGCGCCAGCGAAAATATGAAAATACTTACAGAAGTTACCATTGTTCTAGTTAAAATTCATTTTAACAGTGAGCCTCCAATTAAAGTATATGCCAGCCTCTTTGTTCATTCTAATGCAGTGACACGTTAATTAATACGTGCTCTTGTATTATCACAACATGGCACGATATAACTTTGCAGGCTAGGTGGGTTATCTCTACGTGATAAATGGAATGTTCCCAGCCCACCATTTCGGGTCATAAAAACATCCAGGTGATGTTTTTCTTGAAGAATTCTGGCACGTCTTAAATAATTCATAAAAGCAGAAAAGTATTACATACGGGGAACGTCGCCGCTACGGTTTATAGATGTCTCAAGACGTTTGGAGTACATATCAAAGATTTGCAATAAACAAAGATGTCAATACTTCATATTCACGTCAAATAATAATAATAATAATAATTATTATTATTATTATTATTATTATTATTATTATTATTATTACTATAGTGATGATAATAAATAACGCGTTGAGATCGTTACCCTCACCCCTTCTGTGTAAAATAATGACGTCTTTAACGGTTTTCAACAAACGTGCAGAAATGTCTTGGCTACGTTTGCAAGACACAACAATGAACAGGGGAAAGACTGAAATCCAGCTGGATTTTTGAGAAGTGGTAATCTATGCCAAGAACAAGTGGCAATCTATACTTACAAGTGTTATATATTTTTTTTGTTTTCTTTTTGTTTGTTTTTTCTTTTTTTGTTTTTTGTTTTTTTGTTTTTTCTTTTTTTCCCCCTTACAACTATTACTATATTCAGCAAATGTGTTTCAATCAGATGTTTACGTGAACCTCGGAAGATCTTAGCAAAGATCAGTCGGTTGTTATAAAATGCTGTAGAAAATTACTCTCCTGATTAAATAGACAGATCCTCTGCTCTATCAAAAGGCATGATACCAGCATAATTACGATTACTAGTACAACTTTTTAATGAAATTTGAGAAAGTTCTTTACAATACCATGTGGCTCTCTGTGGCAACAATATATAGAAATACGCCCCTCGTATATATCTAATTTAATGACTGTCTTTGACTTATTTATTAATTATGCGGCAAGATTAGCTCTCCTGTAGATCTATTCTTTATATATGAACAACCATTTGACTAAATTCTGACGTGTTTTACATACATCAACTCAAGCACACTCTTGGGGCTGTTAGACTGCTCACTTTGTGCAAGGAATTATATCTGATATCCGATATAATGCCCTGCTTTGTGTGCCTTACTGAAGTATTCCAAAGACGTTTTGATAACGTTTTACTAAAAACGCAAACATTTTCTCATACGTCTTGGAGACGCTAACGCCAAACGAACGTCTTCAGAAATCATACATCCTTTGACCGTGCATATAAAAGTGTCCTTTACATCAAGATAGGAGGATATTTTGTTTTGCAGTGGGCCGACCATGGCCGTGGTCCTTCAGAGGTCTTTTGTTCTCGCCTCGTGACAAAAACTAACTAGCCATTGTATCTCTTCATTGTCCACTCTTCTCTATCTGATAACATTGGGAGGGCAAAAGGTAATCGGGATGGGAACAACCTAATTCCCAAGTCGTGTGCCATACCGTCATAAATGTGAATCATCCAAGGCAATTCCAACGGGTGCAGTTCCTTATATATACAAAACTATGACTGATGCTTCATGATTATTTAAAACAACATTTTGGATAATTTGTCTTAAATATGAAATGTCTGTTTTAATTTTGGATTTCATTATATTAAATATGAATACTGGCAATAATTAGTTGCAATGTAAAATTAAGGGAATTCATTAGTGAGGTAATAAAAGTGGCCTTAATTGGCCACAATTCTACCAACCAAAACCCTGTGTTCTTTGTTACTTGGTGAGAATGATGGTGCGATATTTGTGGTAATTTGGGGCGGAGCAGTCATAAAGATATAATACACATGTCTTTTGTCTGCGGTTTCGGATAATTCGGCCCAGATCACTGTTATACGCTATGCATCTACTGTTTGTATTGGGGGCAGTATGACATCATTCCTGCAACGTTCCAAGGGCTCTGTCAGTGGTCATCTAAATTATCGTGTCAGGAGTGGAAGACACGGGCACTAACCTGGCAACTTGACAGGCGTGGTTGCACGACGTGAAATAAACCACAATTATTAATAAATAAACGACAAAAAGAAAGGGGGCGATAAATTATGCTTGCAGCCGTGTTTTTGATAGTTAAAATGTATAAATAATAATAATGAGGCATAAATCTGAATCTGAATCCTCTATGTTGACATGGTGTAGGCACCACCTCAGCGGCAGGCCACCTATGATGTGTTCCCTTGTAGTCAAGAGCTGCTACGTCTACTGCTACAAGTGGTCTAAAGGAGACGGTATCTTAGGGTAATGGGCATCATTTACAAAGATTTCGTCTCCAAACCACAATTTTATGATCCTACACCGATAGCTTTATCATCAGCACTATCAATGTGCTGAAGAAGACAAGATCCTATGTGTTTTTCTATACCTTTAAACGCTTACCTGCCAGTTCTAAGGAATTCATATTAAACAAAGGCTATTATCAGTATGTAGTAATGCAAAAAAGTAAATTTATGTTTTAATAGTCTTTTGTTTAAAAATTCGCCGAAGAAGTTGACAGAAGCTTGATCTTCGAAAAAGCATGGGGCGTGTAATCGTTGCGATGTCCATCTGACACATAAAAAAAACTCGCCTCCTAATGGCTACTGTAATGTATTTGTTATTCCTGTGTATCATGACAGTAACGGTGGATGTCATTTGAGGTTAAGGTGTCCACGCGGGCAAAAACACGTAAAAGAAAGAAAAAAGGAAAGAAAAAGCAGGACATTATTTACAAAAAGGAGATGGCACCAGAGGTGTGTGCCTTTCGTTCTTTTTTCACCCAATTTCATGACTATTATAGAGCATACAAAAGTGAAAGAAAGAATTAGAATACGAAACTAATTTGCACCTAGCCAAAGGCTATTTTGAAAAAAGTTCTACTTTTTTATTCCTGACCATATTTGGATTGTCCCAATTGTTTGTGCAATATAGTGAAATGATAATAAAAATGCGTTCTTCTCGTTGGAAGGGGTAAATGAAGGAAGTGACAGACACAATTAACGCCATTGTCAGAAATCACAAATGAGTGAATCAGTAATTATTAAGATATTATCAACAAAGATACTATATTCTAAATGTCACATCTGGGTTAATCTTAAACAGCTAGTCACTTCTGATAATGACGTATTCAAGCGGTCATTTCTACTAGTAGATTAATTGCATTTGGAGCAAAGAACACTCCAAATATTTCGTTTATCCAGAGTTCATGGGGTGAAAACCATTTAAAACACATCTTAAAAATATCAGAGTAGGAAAATGCACGCGAGTAAACAAACAAACAAAAATTATGACAGCTGTCAAAGGTTGGACAGAAGTATGAAAAATGTCGTCCCTCTAAAGGTACAAATCGTGACATGCTAAAAACCTAACGCATATCTGCGTTTTAGAAATTCAACATGAAGTGCACCCTTTAGTCCTCCCTCCTCCCCACCCCACCTTCCCACGCTTTCAATAAAATAAATGTTTGCTGCTTTGACTTTACACAGTATCATGATTTGTGAATTTTAAGAAGTCTCTTCTTCTTCACTTCAGCTACAACCCTCGATATTCTTCACATCGTACAACAAATAACATGCTAACTAACGCATGTCGTTCAAAATACTGATATAAATATTGTGCAAGCCCTCTTCTCATAGCATGACAGAAATACAGACTCCATCACCCCTGGATTGCTTTGAATAAACATGATATGCTAACACGGAGGCACAGCTTGGAGAGCTAGCTGCAGACCCGCCCTCTCTCTCTCCGGACACTCCTTAGCCATTACGCGGCCGGTCAGCTCGCGTGGTCATTTTAATCACCCCCCAAACAGTCACGACGTTGAAGGAACCACGGGGTCACTCATCCCGCCGTGGGAGACCAGTTAATAAAACGGTGGACAAGACTCGCCTTGGTCACTAAAGGACTGACAGTCCGTGAGGGACGGAGGGATCTAGAACGAGACATCGTACCCCTGGACAACGTGCTGACTATTTCGACTATCTGGTTACGTGAGGACTCCTCAAAGACAAAATGGCTCAGCTGCCAAAAGTTGTCGTTCTGTTTCTTGCAGCTGCTTTTTCCTTCGACGGTCAAAGGTACGTGTTTAAAGAGATGTGTTTTTAATGACAAACTGTACTGACGGATTCGACATATTTGAATGTGGGTTTGACTAGCCTTATTAGATGTGGAGCTTAGTATTTTGTCTATTATTATTATTATTATTTTGTTTCTTTTTATTAGTTGACATTGTTTTCTGTTGATAAAAAAAAAGTCGAGTTATGAATATTTTTGTCAATTTGAAGACTTTCTTGATGGTAACATGTAGCTGTGACACAAGAGTTAGAATCTTCTGACAGATATAACAGTGAAAACCAAATTTAAAAGTGACCGGCTTTTTTGTCCTGTTAAGAAGCCAGGTCCTGTTTCACCAAAAAAAAAAAAAAAAAAAAAAAAAAAAAAAAATTGAAATTAAAATTTAAAATTGGACTTTTCTAAAATCTCACTGTCGACCGTGTGAATAGAATCTAAAGCGTGCTGTGAACGATTCACCAGCAATAAATGTAGCTGACACATCGAAATGTGCTTTTGTCACCGCTGACAATGACAATCATTGTCAAGACAATCAGGAGTTGCTCTATAAACGTTTTCCAAACACACAAAACAGTGACCTTGAAGACAACGTTGTTTTGAATTGATTTGAATTCCTAACAAACGGTGTCATGAATTTATTTATTGTATTCAGAGGTAAAGTTTTCATGTGACAATATAATTCCAACAAATGAATAAAATGCTGAAAATCTTGAAGTCCAGTTGACCAATATATAAAAGAAAAATTAAGCTATAAGATGTAATTCTTTGGAGCTCTTATCAGTGACTCAAACCAATGCCCTGAGCAACGCTTTTTAATATAAAAAATTCCTCTTAATTTAACCTGTAGCCCAAAGTGCCGGACCGATATTAAGTGCCTGGACGGATAACCTGTAATATTTAACTTGATGAAGTGTCGTGTTCTTCCCCTTTCCTTGCACACTGTGTTCACCTTGTTTTCCAAATTGAAAAGAAAGAAAATTGAAAGATTTTTTATTCGCCAGATCTATTTCAATGTTCGCTGATGCGATCAAGAGTGGTTGGGAAGCAGTGAAGTATTCGGGATTAAAAGAAAATCGTGGGTATTTATTGTTTCCACACATTTTACTATCGTTCCTCCCTCCCTCTCTCTCTCTCTCTCTCTCTCTCTCTCTCTCTCTCTCACACACACACACACACACACACACACACACACACACACACCTCCTGTGCCATTTATGGTTTGTGCGGTTGGCGGATTTATATAATCGGCCAAGAAACTTGAAATAGTTTACCCCCCCCCCGGGATTTAATTCTCATTTAGCATCGGAGAAACTTTGAGCCCTGGTATGGGTGTTTGGTAGTTTTTTTTCTACACATATCTGCTTTAGTTTGATTGCCATAAATTGGGAAACATTTGGGACAGATTTGCGACACATTAAAAAGTAAGTCACACAGAAAGCTTTGAAATTTCATAACGTCTTGATTGTAGCCGTAAGTGACGTTCGACATTCTATGTCGCGTGCGGTCGCTAAATTCGCGCTTTGCATGTTATTCTCCATTAATGTTATCTTGAGTAGAAATACTATCTACACTGTGCGCCATAATAACCCATTGTTTTCTTTCAAAACGCCGATAATCCTCAACAAGTCCAATACATTCTCTTTGAAATATCTCAAACCACGATTAATATTTCAAAGCCGCAATTAAGAAAATTAAGTGATATTTAGGCAGCCATTTTTAAAATAGCTTAAATGCTGACTGCAGGATTCCGTTCAGTTCATTGATGTATAGCAGGTGGAGAGAGAATGATGGAAAAGAAAAGTAAAAAAGTAATGAAAATGTTAACGTGAAATAATAGTATAAAAATGATTAAACTTGATAGAACAGAATAATGAAAGAAATAAAAATTATAAACCAAAATAATAGATAAATAAGATGTTAAAATGACATTAAAAAGTTATATGAATGATAACACAAAATGATAATTATAATAAAGCATGGAATAATGAAGTGTTAAAAAAATACAATAAAACTTATAAAGTGATAAAAAAAACAAATTAAAGGAAAACATACTCGAAGAGATTTATTGTAAAAATTTAATGGTATCTGATATATATCATTATAAATAGACTTTTTTTCAAAATCAAGAATGTACGCTGACATATTATATTATATTATATTATATTATATTATATTATATTATATTATATTATATTATATTATATTATATTATATTATATTATATTATATTATATTATATTATTTCAGTGTAAACGCACAGGACACGTCAAAGATATATTCAGGTAAGAATGCATGAGCCCGAGAGAGAGAGAGAGAGAGAGAGAGAGAGAGAGAGAGACCCACAAAGGTGTTCTTCAGTTTCGTAAAGGGATCATACAACCATTAATCTATCTTAAATGAAAAATTC
Source organism: Lingula anatina (assembly GCF_001039355.2). Next base: position 35,672 of record NW_019775665.1, on the reverse strand, counting down.
ATAAAAGTTCAATTTTTGTACCATCGAAATAAGTTCCATGTAAACTTCTGTACATATGTGGTCCCCACGCATTAATGACGGAGTTCTTTGTCAATCTCTCTCTCTCTCCCCCCCCCCCAGGGCCGTAGCCTCCGGGGGGGCAGGGGGGGCAGCTGCCCCCCCTGGGATTTGAGGTGCAAAAAAATCGCAATTTCTGACTTCTGATTGAGCAATAAATAACAGTTAAAATGCACCAGAATGCAGTATTATACATACAGTTTTTAAAATTTTTCCACACCGTGGGACACCCCCTCCCACAACCTCCCCACTCAGGGGGCTTTGCCCCCTCGTGTCCGCTTACTGCCCCCCCTGGCATTTTGCTCAGGCTACGGCCCTGCCCCCCCAAA
>NW_019775665.1:22007-35253 GCF_001039355.2 Lingula anatina | reverse complement strand
TGATTGAGCAATAAATAACAGTTAAAATGCACCAGAATGCAGTATTATACATACAGTTTTTAAATTTTTTCCACACCGTGGGACACCCCCTCCCACAACCTCCCCACTCAGGGGGCTTTGCCCCCTCGTGTCCGCTTACTGCCCCCCCTGGCATTTTGCTCAGGCTACGGCCCTGCCCCCCCAAACACACACACACACACACACACACACACACACACACACACACACTATGTATGCCGCTAGCAAGATTCAAATCCAAAACAGATGAGCAATTCGTTAAGGCAAGATTCATAAATACGCATGTGACCAAGGCATATTGTCACAGGTATTAAAAAAGTATTGACCTCTCACCTGTCCAGATTGTCTGTCCTACTTGATTTTAACATCGTCTTGACTCACACATAAATTCAATGTTTTAACATATATAAACATTGTATCTTAACCAAATCTTTACACAAACATAACACATTGATTGTACCCTTTAGGAACCTGCCAGGAGCCAAACGCCATTTATTCCAGCGAGGACTTCAGAGCCATGGTCCGATGCGCCAACGGGATAGCCTACACCTTCCCCTGCGCCCCGGGAACTGGAATTAACCGCAATATTTTGACCAACCCTTCGGCGGACGTTGTTTGTGACTTTGTTGGTGGCCGCCAAATCGCCGCAGCTGCTACCGACAACACCGTGACGACAGGGGGCGCTGGTGGGCAAGCCACAGGGGACGAGCTCTTGATTGGAGGTGGGGCTGCAGGCGGAACGGCCGGTGGCGCTACAGGCACCGGTACAGTCACAACCACGACTACGACCGGCACACAAACTGGTGGACAGGGCGGGGCAGGGAGCCAGATATTTATTGGTGGTGGACGTCCTGGTGGGCAGGTGACAGGAGGCACCGCCACAAATACAGCCACGACCACGACAGGCACGCAAACCGGCGGCCAGGGTGGGGAAGGGAGCCAGATATTTTTCGGTGGACGTCCTGGTGGGCAGGTGACAGGAGGAACAGCCACAAATACAGTCACGACCACGACAGGCACGCAAACCGGCGGACAGGTCGGAACTGGCGGGCAGACGTCAACATCAACTTCTACTACTACTACTACAACAGGTGGAAGAGCACCGACTCAGACAGGTACTTCAACAACAACTACAACCACTGGTGGCAGATTGCCAACCCAAACTGGTACAACAACCACAACCACTGGTGGCAGATTCCCAACCCAAACTGGTACAACAACCACAACCACTGGTGGCAGATTCCCAACCCAAACTGGTACAACAACCACAACCACTGGTGGCAGATTCCCAACCCAAACTGGTACAACAACCACAACCACTGGTGGCAGNACAGACTGGCCCTACAGGTGTTACAGGTACAACTGGTGGAGCAGTTTTCCCGGGCACAAATACCGTGACAACTACTACTGGACAGACTGGCCCAACAGGTGTTACAGGTACAACTGGTGGAGTGGTTGCCCCAGGCACAAATACCGTGACAACCACCGTTACTGGTCAGACTGGACCTACAGGCACTACAGGCACAATTGGTGGAGTGGTTGCCCCAGGCACAAATACCGTAACAACTGTCACTACTGGACAGACTGGACCTACAGGTGTTACAGGTACAATTGGCGGAGTGGTTGCCCCAGGAAACACAGGCACAAATACCGTAACAACTACCATTACTGAACAGACTGGACCTACAGGCACTACGGGTACTACAGGCACTATCGGCGGAGTGGTTGCCCCAGGAAACACAGGCACAAATACCGTAACAACTACCATTACTGAACAGACCGGACCTACAGGCACTACGGGTACTACAGGCACTATCGGTGGGGTGGTTGCCCCAGGTACAAATACTGTGACAACTACCATTACAGGGCAGACTGGACCTACAGGCACTACGGGCACTACAGGTACAATTGGTGGAGTGGTTGCCCCAGGCACTAATACCGTGACAACTGTCACTACTGGACAGACTGGTCCAACAGGCACTACAGGTACAATTGGCGGAGTGGTTGCCCCAGGCACAAATACCGCGACAACTACCACTACAGGGCAGACTGGACCCACAGGCACTACAGGCACTATCGGCGGAGTGGTTGCCCCAGGAAACACAGGCACAAATACCGTAACAACTACCATTACTGAACAGACCGGACCAACAGGCACAACGGGTACAACAGGTACAATTGGTGGGGTGGTTGCCCCAGGCACAAATACCGTGACAACTACCACTACAGGGCAGACTGGACCCACAGGCACTACAGGTACAATCGGCGGAGTGGTTGCCCCAACAGGAAACACAGGCACTAATACCGTAACAACTACCATTACTGAACAGACCGGACCTACAGGTGTAACAGGTGCCTCAACTGGCACTGGCTCCACTACAACTTTCACTGAACAGACTGGAGGGCAAGGAGGACCAGCAGTCCAAACTGATGTTTTCGGGGGTGCTGGAGAGGGTGCTACAGTTACAGGACGCCAGATCGATCTCGCTGGCGCCAGAATTTCCGGCTCCAATGTCGTCACCAGAGATGGACGATCCATTCAGGTTGGAGACTGTGGAATCGCTGGAGCTTCCGCTCGTGAAAACATTGAGCCAAATGGCGACACCACGGTCACCATCCGCTGCGTAAATGGTCAGCCAGTGACGGTTACTCTTGGACCAGTAATTGAGCCACCCGCTGTATCCACTGAAACCACAGGCACCACAGGCACCGCCACCACCACCACCACTGAGACTGGTGGACAAGCACCTGCTGGTGCGACCACTAACACAGCGACCACTACCACTACAAACACTGGTGCCGCTGAGCCTGACACAACCGGCCAGACAGCATCTGGCACTGAAATCATCGTTACTGGCGGAAGACTAGAAGGTGATCAGATCTTCACAAGCCTCGGAAGACCTATCATGATTGACGGCTGCGGTATTGGAGGTTATACGGCGCGCTCTGAGGTCTCTGCCACAGGACAGCCACAGGTGGTCATCCGTTGTCGCACTGGTCAAGTTTTTACCGCAACAGTCGGACCGGCTCCAGCCTCCACCGCTCCTGCAGGCACTTCTACTACTACTACTACTACCCAGACAGGAGGCACCGCAGGCACCGTCCAGGGACCAACCGGCACCCAGACCACAACCACCACCCAAACAGGCGGACAGACTGCCCCATCTACAGCAACTGGTATGCTCACAGTTCCCACCTCCAATGACGTCACAATCACTGGAGCCAGGATAGTTGACAACCAGATTATAGCCAGAGATGGCAGAATCGTCACCATTGGTCCCTGCGGCGGCCCAGGAGCCACTGCCAGAGAGGAGGTCGATCCAAGCGGGCGCCGCCAGGTTGTCATTAGTTGCAACAATGGGCAGCCGGCAACAGCCTTCATTGATGGAGTACAAGTGACTTCGGGCACGACTGGCGTCAACATTCCTAGAGGCGGCGCTGGGGCTGTGACTAACACTGTCACCACTACTACCAACACTGGGGGTGCCGTCAACCCTGGAACTGTAGGAACCGTAGGAAATGTAGGAACCGATGGACAGATAATTACTGGAGGAGCTGGTCAAGTTATCCCCAATACCGGCACGATAAGCACGATTAATGAAGGAGCTGTCGGTACTGTCGGTACCAACCCCGGCACCATTGGCACCATCGGCACTGGCACTACCGGCACTGGCACCATTGGCACCATCGGCACTGGCACTACCGGCACTGGCACCATTGGCACCATCGGTACTGGCACTACCGGCACCGGCACCATTGGTACTGGCGGTACCAGCACCGGTACCATTGGCACCATCGGCACTGGAGGTACCAGCACCGGCACCATTGGCACCATCGGCACTGGAGGTACCAGCACTGGAACCATTGGCACCATTGGCACTGGAGGTACCAGCACCGGCACCATTGGCACCATTGGCACTGGAGGTACCAGCACTGGAACCATCGGCAGTGGATCTGGAGGTTTTGGTGCTGGAACCCTCGGCACTGGAGGCTCTACGAGTTCTGGAGGTTTTACAACCAATACTGGAGGATTTACAACCAATACTGGAGGGTTTAATACTTTCGGTAATGGTGGAAGTACTTTCAATTTTGGAAGGTAGAGGAATGGCAAGCAGGTGTTTGCTGTTTGAAAAAAAATGAACATTGACAGGGTTCAAATCATAAAATTATGATAACTATTGTTGATTTATGCTTATTTTTTATGGTGTAATAATTATTTCTAAACTAAATCAAAGAAAGGCCATAACGATGTTGACTTCTATTGTGTACGTAAGAGGTCAGGGTTGATGAATACTAAACACGATATCATTATATGTCGATATCCTGTTACTCTCAAGTTTAACACCGTCAAAAATAGTACAGCATTACAGCATTATCAGATATGCTTTGACAGTATTAGAAAAGAGGCTCCTCTGCAAAAGATGCCTCGTTATCATCATGTTATCACATTTAATACGAAGTGTTTATTAAACTCTGCAAGCAAAAATATTTTATGTTAAATAAAAATACATAAAAGTGAAAAGAGCGTGACGTTTTTGTTGTTGTTTAAGTTGCTATGACGCAGGGGCGGATTAAGGCCGTCTTCTGGGTCTTCTGGAAGACAGTCAGATTTTTAAGTTATATATACTGACGGGTATCTAATTTTTTAAGTCGGAAGACGGTCAAAAATAGGGGATGGACCAACAAAGATAATTTGGAAGACTGTCAGAAAAGGTATATGGATCCGCTCCTGTGACCCATTTGTTTTAATGTATAAATGGAGGTGGTGGGCAAAAAATAAACACCATGAAATGGTCTTTAATCGCATTTTTAATAGTTTCCCTCGATGCCAACCGAGATTTATATCACTCATGTATTTAGACTAGCGTATCCAGTATCCTTCTTCTGACCGTTTGAAATAATTTGCAGTTTTCACACAAATTGCCTCTCATCACCACACCCTGCAAGTAGATAATTTCGATGTTGTTTTTACATTATATGAATTTAAGATATTTCATACAACGCATATATTTAAATAATATCTGTGTGCCTATAACTTTTTCCCAAGCATATTATCAAAACGTGAAAATGTGAACGTGGTTCTTAATTTTTAAATTTTACTGCATGGTTTAACGGGCTGTCAATTAAGCAAGAATCCTGCCCATTTGTCTCTGACTTCCTGGTTTTTACAAAATTAATGCAAAATTAAGGTATGTCAATTGCTGTGGGAAACAAGTTCATTTTAAAAGGAATTATGGCGGTTTGAGACTAGAATTTATCACTCATTTGCAGCAAGTACTACTGTTCTAACACACTTTGAAACCATTTCGACGCTCACCCAACCCTTCCAGGGCCGGAAATCTTGGTATACATCACAGAGCAGCTTTACTACATGTGATATTCCCCAATTTATCACGCAGGGGGGGGGGGGGGCATTCAGTGGCTATAGAATTTAATCAATAGTCGACTAAGTTTCCTCCGGGGCAAAAAGCAGTGTTCAGTGAATAGTCACCGTGTATGACCGATAAAACTGACCCATCCTCACCACTGCCCATGACCGGATGACCGAGTGCTGGTCCCCAGATGCCCTTGCTGTCAGCCATGTCAGGTGCTGGTTCACGGTGTGGTTCCAGGGTTGGTGACAGAGAAGGTGACAGGGAATGCGACGGGGAGGGTGACAAGGAGGGCGACAGTAAGATGTCAGGGGGGCGCGACAGGGTTGGTGACGGGGGAGGGGGGGGGCAGGGTTGGTGACGGAGGGGGGTTGCGACAGGGTTGGTGACAGGGTTGGTGACAGGAAAGGTGAAAGCGACATGGAAGGTGACGAGGGGGGGAGGAAGGGGGCAACAGGGTTGGTGACAGGAAAGGTGACAGGAGACCGACAAGTTTGCTTCCAGGGTTGGTGACAGAGAGAGTTAGGAGTACATGTAGAATTGTTTATGGCTGTGCGACTTCAATTTCTTCCCAGCCATTACTCTGATCATGCAATCCCCGATATTATTTTTTTGCAATTCTAAATTTTAGCATACTGATTTTTAAAAAGTTCGTTCTTAACTGAATTATTACAAATGAAATTAAGAAAATGAAATCAAACTAGCACTTATTAAGTATCATAAACACCAAAATATGATGCAGCCGCCCTCGTTTTGCTCTTTTTCTTTATCTTTTTTTCCTTCGTTTTTCGGATGGGGGGTGCTATTTTCATAATTTGTCAAAATTATCTTTTCAACGTTTTCCTACAATATTAGCAATGATCATATATTATCTAGTGGACCTGAGATCTCTGTCATTTTAAGACTTCCCCACAAAACCATTTAACGCTTGATGGAATCACCTTTTTATACTGTGTTTAAAATTAATGGAATAAGCTAATTAAACTCGGAAAGTATACACGATCATATCCGTTTTAATAATGTATTTCTCTCCAGTAAATCAGAGCGTTTACCTTGCAACATGTATCTGATAATAATAAGAAAGCATAAACTATATTGAGAGAGTTAAAAATGAAAAATAACGCGATTCCTGTATGTTAGATTTCTTCTAAGAGACAAAAAGACAAAGGGATTAAGAGAAAAATATATGATTAATATACTGTAAATGTATGCTTGCAGTCAATTATCAGCTGAGGGAGAGAGAGAGAGAGAGAGAGAGAGAGAGGCAAGTGACCGATCTCATAACGTAGACAGGTGCGATCCAGTGCTATTTATTTTCCCAGATAAATTGCTCCAACACAACTGGCCCCTTGGTACCGTATGGTATCCACAGGACGCAAAAGACACAAACAGATACGAATGAAAGATGAGGAAAACAAATATCTGAAATTTTTCAAATATAAATGAATAACTAGAAGAATAAATAAGTGACCAAAAGGGAAGAAAGATAAATGAATGAATAACCTCACTGTATCATTTAAAAGAATTAGAAATGAATAGATTAATCAACAGGTTGCGAACAGAAAACATTGTAAATTTATCGTCATAAAAAAGAAAAAGAAAAGGAAATAAATAAAAACAAGACGCATAAGAACCTTGAAATAATAAATCTACTTTGTCCAAGAGAAACACTTCAGATAAAAAACTTTTTTCTCACAGAGCTTTTGAATAGTTCAGTTTTAACATACAATCGTAGAATATTTTGTCTACTAAATGAACGTGTCATCTTCACAGCTTCACGTGGTCACTCAAAAGAATGCAAAATGTCGGTGTATAAATTTCATGTTTTAAAGATCAATCCTATGTTTAATTTTTCCTGGCTGAGAATAAAAACGGCATTGTGAAGAAGACAGGAGAGAGAGGAGAAGCTATCGATTTGACTGTTTCTTTGCTGAAATATCATGATCTGGTAAAATGCTGTGCAATTCCTGTTTAACATTTTCAAAAATTATCCAATTGCTTGATTGGATAACATTCTGTTTGCATTTCTACCAGTATTTAGGACTTATAGACCTGATAACTCTATTTCTCATGAGCGAGGATATCAAGTCAGTCGTCCTCTGCAGCGGTTCCATAAATAATCGCACCTTCAGTCTAATTAAACCGGTGGGCAATCCTTTCTCACCTGACAAAAACGAGCGGAAATAATACACTGACAAGCTGATTAATTAATCATCCTAAGTAATTATGTCCAGAATTTCAACGCCCCAGACGAGACCTGCTCCACGGCACCGCCACCTCCATCTGTCAAACCAGCGGCATGACGGAGAAGACGCGAGGCCTGTTCACACTGGTTGAGTTCGCGTGCGGTCCAGGTGCGGCGTGGGCATGTTTAGATAGTCTGAAAAAAAGCAAAAATAAAAATAAAGGAAATAAATAAATAAAGCAGTAGGACCAAAATGAGAAGGTGGGATGAATTTTAAGGATATGATTTTATCATTACATTTGATATCTGAAATAAGCATAGTGAAGACGTTGTGTAAACATCCTAGGGCCATTAGCCCCCACCCCACCCCACCCCCAAAAATAAAATAAAATAAAATAAAATAAAATAAAATAAAATAAAATAAAATAAAATAAAAAAAATGATTTAAGTAAAACGCAGGTAACTAAACTTTTTGTCCCCAAATCTAGTATTCACATAATTCCTAGAAATAAGAATTTAATGCCTGATGCGAATTGATGTCTCTTAAAACATATATGCTATGGTACACGTGTGTCGTAGTTGATCTAGGATCCCGGTGTAGAGAAAAAAGACGAGTGAATCAGCCCAAACATATGAGTATATACCCCGGTTTGTGCATTTAAATAAACATCACACTTGATATTACCGGCAGAAGTGTTAGTGGACCGAGCAAGGAGCACTGGACGACTGAAATACGGGGATATTTTAGTGGGTGAAGACGAGGGTCTTTCGGGGGTACAGAGAGGTAGGCCATGGCGGTGTTAGGACGAGTGACATACCTGGCGGTCATCGCTGTATTACTGGACATTGTATGTGGTCAGACTGTCACTAGGACATCAGCTGGACAAAGGTAGATAAAATTTAAAAAAAAAGAAAAGATCTTGAAAGTTACTTGATATGATTCTGGTACGTGTTTGTTCGCGAAAATACCTTCCTCGCGAAATCCAAAATGCTCCTATTTTGGAAGCAAATTTTATTTACTTTTAATCAAAGAAGATAGAGAAAGTTAGCCAAATTGTAAGCACTTGTCGAGTCAAGAGTGATTTTTTTTTTTTTTTTTTTTTTTTTTGAGAAAAATATCAAAGGCATCCAAATTTGCTACTTAATTTTTTATTATCGGTAAAACACAAGGCGCGTATTTTGTCTTTTCGTCTGCCATTTCATATGGTTTTTCGAATAAATTAAAACTTTATCATAATGAACATATTTCATAAGAAGACCATTTGTATTTACCTTTTCAGTGACTCAGCATCGGGCGGCGAGCACTTCATGGGTTTCCGTATGTCAAACGAGGCCGCGGGGTCGGCGGGACTTCACAACCCTTTTAACATGAACCAAGCCACGGTGCAGCAGGGGAAAGCGTTCGGAGGCATATTTCGAGGTTCGTGATCCCTGTGTCAATGAAATGTTCAATATTATTGGCATTTACTATTTTTTATTTCAAAATATGTGTAAGCTTAAAAACTAACGCGCTGAAACTTTTGACGTCACGAACGCAGTAAAATACGGGCCTCTGATACTCTATTTCGGCACAGTTTTGCTAATTTAGACACGGAAGACGTTTGTATCATAATTTCTGTGGCACACTTAAAATTTTCATTATGCTTTGCTTAGATTTACATAGACAAAAGCTAGCACAATGGCCTTTTATCGTACTAACACAAGAAAAAGAATCTTCGCCAACAGGTGACGTTTTGATTTTCAAATGACCAAATGCCAGACCTACAGCACTAAGTTCAAATGTTTTACTGATTAAACTCGTTTTGGCGTCCACGAAGTTCACACGATCACTAATTTGAGTTTCGTCTTCATTTCCAGGATCGTGCGAGTCTCCAAACATCATCTATGCTCACGAAGACATGCGCTCTCTTGTTCAGTGTTCCAATGGTTACGCCTATAAGATGCCGTGCGCTCCAGGGACGGCTATAGACCCAGCCAGCGTGACAGGTTCCGGCCCTATTACGTGTGGGATGATCCTGGAAGGCAACACCAGTGCCAGGTCAAGAGTACTTGTTAACTCTGCTTTACTCAGTGCACCTGTACAACAACTCTCAGCCGCAGTGATACGAGAACGTCCAGCTCTTGTGTTACAGGGAGCCTCAGCGTCCGCTGGTACCGTCCTCTCGACAGCGGATTCTGTTTCTAGAAGCTCCAACCTGGTTACCTCTTCAAGCAGGCGAGTCATTCGTGTAAGGGGAGGTAGTGTCTCTGAGGGCGGGGACAATATTGCTATCACCGGCGGGAAAATTGTTCCCGATACTGATTCCATAATCACAATCAGCGGTTCAGTGAGCGGCGTCCAGCCTGATGGGACAGTGATAGTCAATCAGGGTCAAGGTCAAGGTCAACTGACCATCCGTCGGGTTGGCGGCTCGCTGAGGGTCACACAAGATCGAGGGGGTTCATCGACAACCACTGACGGCCGGCAAGTCATAATAAATGGAGGCCGATTGTTCAGTGGAGGACGCGTGATCACGCTTAACAGAACTCTGGTAGAAACAGCAGTGACTGGAGGTCAAGGTCAAAGCGAGGAAGAAGTTGTCATTGTCCCGGGGTCTGGAAGCGACGTCCAAATGGTAGAGGGCAGTGTTGCTGTAGACGAGGTACCTGTGCCTAGATTTGCTTCCTCACCCCTCAGAGGTGGCGCTGTACTTAATGGAGGTTCGGGAACTTCTGTCTCTTCTCGCACTTTCAGCTCTAGCTCCACTTCTGTTTCTAGCTCAAGTTCGAGCAGACGACAGATTGTAATAAGTGGAGGAAGAGTTATCACTGGAAGGCTCATGATCATAAACGGAGGGTTGAGAATCATACGGATCTCTGGTGGCGGTGGTGGGATCAACGTTTCACAAGGACGCTTTATTGTACGCGGTCTTACGTCACCCACTCAGGAATTTCTCCTAGATGGCGCTCGGGTTGTTGGTGGGCGGGTGATCACCAGTGATGGGAGGCTGGTGGAAGTGCCTGGCTGCGGCTCCACTGGGATAACCATCAACAGAGAAATACAGACGTCTGCAGGGAGGCAAATCTATCTCAGTTGCCGCCGAGTGATTAACGGAGGAACCGTGACAGCGGGCGGAAGTCGACGAGAAATCACAGTCATTGTAAATGGACAGCGCACTACTACTACTACTTCTGGTACTTCTGGCGGACGATTGATAATCAATGGCGGTTTCTCCACCAACAGAGAGTTTTTAGTAAACGGCGGTAGAGTGAGTGGAGGACAGATAATTGCAGGTGATGGAAGGCAGGTGGTGGTGGAAGGCTGCGGCAGCGCAGGGGTGATCACGCGCGAGGAGACAACATCCTCTGGCAGACAAATTTACATCCGATGTCGCCGTGTTGTAACTGGAGAAACAGTCACTGGGGGAACTCGTCTGGTTCTTAACCTTGGATCTCTGACCACGTCAACTTCCACTGGGTTGACAGAGAGAATAATCAGTGGCGCAAGAATTATAGGTGGACAAGTGCTGACGTCAGATGGCAGGCAGGTGGTTGTGCAAGGCTGCGGCGCGAGTGGTGCGCTGACACGTGAAGTCGTGACGTCATCAGGACGTCAGGTCTTCATCTCGTGTCGCCGCGTTATATCGGGCCAGATTGTGACAGGCAGTACATCTGTAGAACGCAGAACGTCCATCGACATTAACGGAGTCCGAACTGTAGTGACTACCACGAGGACTACACTTCCTAATGGTCAGACTAGAGTCCGTGAAGAGACCACCGTAGGAGGTCAGTCATCAACAGTTATTATTACAGTGTATGGGGCAAATGGAGAAGTCGTCGACAGGCGAGTAGAAGGTAGTCCCATTGTTGTAACAACGCCCACTCCACCAGTTCGTAATGTTTCAACGTCCGTCGAACGGAGAACGTCAACGGACATTAATGGCATTGTAACTGTAGTAACTACAACACGAACCGTTGACAGTACCGGTAGATCCTATGTTCGAGAAGAAACTGTAGTCGGAGGACAAAGGACCACAGTTATAATAACAATTATTGGAGCGAATGGTCAAGTGATTGACAGGCGAGTAGAAGGTAGTGCCATTGTTGTAACAACGCCCACTCCACCAGTCCGTAATGTTTCAACATCTGTAGAACGAAGGACATCAACGGACATTAATGGCATTGTAACTGTAATAACTACAACACGGACCGTTGATAGTACCGGTCGAAGCTATGTTCGAGAAGAAACGGTAGTTGGAGGGCAAAGGACCACGGTTATAATATTAATTATTGGAGCGAATGGCCAAGTGATTGACAGACGAGTAGAAGGTAGTCCCATTGTTGTAACAACCCCCACTCCGCCAGTTCGTAATGTTTCAACGTCCGTAGAACGAAGAACGTCAACTGACATCAATGGCATTGTAACTGTCGTAACTACAACCAGAACTGTTGACAGTACCGGTCGATCCTTCGTTCGAGAGGAAACTGTAGTCGGAGGACAAAGGACTACAGTTATAATATCAATTATTGGAGCGAATGGCCAAGTGATTGACAGGCGAGTAGAAGGTAGTACCATCGTTTTAACAACCCCCACTCCGCCAGTTCGTAATGTTTCAACATCCGTAGAACGAAGAACGTCAACTGACATCAATGGCATTGTAACTGTAGTAACTACAACCAGAACCGTTGACAGTACTGGTAGATCCTTCGTTCGAGAGGAAACTGTAGTCGGAGGACAAAGGACTACAGTTATAATATCAATTATTGGAGCAGATGGCCAAGTGATTGACAGGCGAGTGGAGGGTAGTGCCATAGTCGTAACAACGCCCACTCCACCAGTCCGTAATATTTCAATATCGATAGAGCGTAGGTCGTTGTTCGACATTGATGGAGTGTTAACTGTGGTGACGACAACCAGGACCCTGGACAGCGCAGGGAGAACTTACGTTCAGGAAGAGACCGTTGTAGGAGGCACAACTAGAAGAGTGGTCATCACCCTTCTTGGAGCAAATGGTGAAGTTATCGACAGACGCGTTGAAGGGAGTGGCAGCTCTACCACTGAGGCTGAACTCGTTCGTAATATCTCGAGATCTATAGAGCGAAGGACTTTACTGGATATCAATGGAGTCCTGACGGTGGTTACTACGACCAGAACTCGAGACAGTGCGGGGAAGACATATGTTCGTGAAGTAACATTGGTCGGGGGAAGACAGACCGGGGTTCGTCTCTCGGTAATTGGCGCAAATGGTCAAATTCTCAGTAACAGGACAGAGGGGACAACCGTTTCAATCAGTGGGCAAGGCACTGCGACAACGGGAACAACTTCCAGTAGAGAAATAATCATAACCGGCGGAAGGATATCTGGATCACAAGTGTTCACAAGCAATGGAAGACGGGTTCTGATTCGTGGATGTACTTCAAGTGAGATTTTGCCGCGAGAGGTGGTGACGTCATCAGGGAGAGAAGTCATCATTGGTTGTCGCAATGGTCAAACTCTGACAGCAACAATTGCTGGGCAAACAGGTTCCTCCAGTTTGATAAGCGGGCAGGTCGTTTCAGGGGGAACATTATCCGGGCAGACGATAAGGGAGACACGGACAGTGACTCGGACGGAGAGGATTGAGGGCGGTCGGCGAATTGTATCAACGGTGACAAGAGGTGCCGAAAACCAGGTGCTTGGTCGTATGGAAGA
>NW_019775665.1:0-21756 GCF_001039355.2 Lingula anatina | reverse complement strand
GACATCAATGGCATTGTAACTGTCGTAACTACAACCAGAACTGTTGACAGTACCGGTCGATCCTTCGTTCGAGAGGAAACTGTAGTCGGAGGACAAAGGACTACAGTTATAATATCAATTATTGGAGCGAATGGCCAAGTTATTGACAGGCGAGTAGAAGGTAGTACCATCGTGGTAACAACCCCCACTCCGCCAGTTCGTAATGTTTCAACATCCGTAGAACGAAGAACGTCAACTGACATCAATGGCATTGTAACTGTAGTAACTACAACCAGAACCGTTGACAGTACCGGTAGATCCTTCGTTCGAGAGGAAACTGTAGTCGGAGGACAAAGGACTACAGTTATAATAACAATTATTGGAGCAGATGGCCAAGTGATTGACAGGCGAGTGGAGGGTAGTGCCATAGTCGTAACAACGCCCACTCCACTAGTCCGTAATATTTCAATATCGATAGAGCGTAGGTCGTTGTTCGACATCGATGGAGTGTTAACTGTGGTGACTACAACCAGGACCCTGGACAGCGCAGGGAGAACTTACGTTCAGGAAGAGACCGTTGTAGGAGGCACAACTAGAAGAGTGGTCACCACCCTTCTTGGAGCAAATGGTGAAGTTATCGACAGACGCGTTGAAGGGAGTGGCAGCTCTACCACTGAGGCTGAACTCGTTCGTAATATCTCGAGATCTATAGAGCGAAGGACTTTACTGGATATCAATGGAGTCCTGACGGTGGTTACTACGACCAGAACTCGAGACAGTGCGGGGAAGACATATGTTCGTGAAGTAACATTGGTCGGGGGAAGACAGACCGGGGTTCGTCTCTCGGTAATTGGCGCAAATGGTCAAATTCTCAGTAACAGGACAGAGGGGACAACCGTTTCAATCAGTGGGCAAGGCACTGCGACAACGGGAACAACTTCCAGTAGAGAAATAATCATAACCGGCGGGAGGATATCTGGATCACAAGTGTTCACAAGCAATGGAAGACGGGTTCTGATTCGTGGATGTACTTCAAGTGAGATTTTGCCGCGAGAGGTGGTGACGTCATCAGGGAGAGAAGTCATCATTGGTTGTCGCAATGGTCAAACTCTGACAGCAACAATTGCTGGGCAAACAGGTTCCTCCAGTTTGATAAGCGGGCAGGTCGTTTCAGGGGGAACATTATCCGGGCAGACGATAAGGGAGACACGGACAGTGACTCGGACGGAGAGGATTGAGGGCGGTCGGCGAATTGTATCAACGGTGACAAGAGGTGCCGAAAACCAGGTGCTTGGTCGTATGGAAGAAGAAATCCCTCTGTCTAGCAGCAGTGGCGGACGTTGCCGTGTCATAACGGAATTTGTTCCAACACAGGATCCCAACCTACCACCAGAGATCTCGAGACGAAATGAAATCTGTGACTCGAACACAAGCGGTACCTCTGCAAATGTCGCAAGCTCTACTGATACCTCTCGTACTATCTTGTCTAATATCATCAACTCTCGTACCCTCTCGTCAAGTACCGCCAACTCTCGCACCCTCTCGTCAAATACCGCCAACCCCCAGGTCACAACCAGCCGCAGGGTAGAAGCAGGACCAGATGGGACGCAAAGGGAGATCACAACCACACGAGAAACGTTTCCAGATGGCAGGTATACGATAACGGAAGAATCTACCGTAGGGGATCGTCGGGAAGTGTTGATAACAAGATACACCTCAGACGGAGTGGTCATTGATGTAGTATCGCAGGTTTTCACTGGGAACTCGGCGATCAGCAATATATCGTTTGGCCCTGCGTATCGTGCCGAAAGCCCCGCGCCATCTGCTGGCGGATAATGTGTTGTCTCATTGAACTTTGTTTTTATGCCTTGTCAGTGTACATCGTGACACAGAAGGAAACGTGATATCAGTTGCTGAACGGCGGTCCATAACTTTGCAGCAGGTAGCAAAGGAGTCTATGCAAATAAATGAGAGTTGTGGACAGTGAAATCTTACCACTTATCAAATATATTTTAAAACCACAACACATTAACGCCGTAATACCTTTAAAAATGGCCCTCAATCTATGATAATTTGTGTTCATCCTTTTCTTTTTCTCCAGTTTGATTGGACAGAATATAAAAGTGAAAGTGAAAGCGATTAAGACTGCAGGGAGTTGCCTATGTGCGATTCTTCGGCTGCTTACTGAACTGTTTGCACGTGTAGTTAGCAAAGTCGGTGTGCCAGAATGCCTCTATAATACTTGACGGACAAAGTTGTTTAAGAAGCAACTGAAAAACTCAACAGGTTGATGGCATTCTGTTGCTTTTTTGTTTCAGTTTGGAACGCATGGAATCCTTACTTTTTTTATACTTTTCCTTAACTCGTATTTATCGTATATTTCTTAACATAAAGCTACCCAGGATATATAATATCTAATTAACGTATGACTTATAAAAGTGTATCTATTCTGATTATTTACCTTTTTGAATTATATCTTGTATATTGGAATCGTCTTTTCCATATTAGCATAGCACACTAACAAGTGACGTGCAAATGAAGTAAAACTTAACCTATCTGTATCTTGCCAAGTAAAGACAGAAGAGAAAAAGAAAAACACTCGAATGTTTGTACCGAGAGACATGTAACGAATATAGGAGTGTACCTATTAAATCTCAATAAATAATAAACAAATCTTTGTACCGAGAGACATATAACGAATATAGGAGTGTACCTATTAAATCTCAATAAATCATTAACAAATCTGACTCCCGTTTTGTAAGTGTTGATTAAAATTTGACAATGAAACAGGTGGCTTCTTTGAAACATAAAATACAATAGTATAGGTATTTGTAGTCCTCGAAAGCAGCTGTTGCCTTTTGGATCATAAGACCTAGTTTGGTTCGGACCTGGCAGAAATCCAAAAACCACAAATATAACAGTGGCTGTTTGAAAACATATGTCAGAAAATACATCAGCTTTGTTCGAAACCGTTTTCATTTTTTCCTAACAGAATGGGAACAATGAATTTTACATTTATGCCAAATGTACATTTTTTATGATGAAATGCTGGTACCTGTATGTGCCACTACTGCATTTTAATTTCCAGTGATGATGGCAGCTGTCGGGCAGACATTCTATGACCTTATCCGTTGCTTTTCAAAATGTCCTATACATTTTTGTATGCTTTAACCTTTCATCGAGTACATCAAAATACCCGTATGTTAGCAGGTGACTTGTCTCTCACTATAATTTCTCAGAAAAAGACTCGAGCGAAGCCTTTCTAGTAGATATTTCAGTCGGAGAACTCCACTCCTAGTCATCGCGGTTTTGAAAATTAGCACCAACAAGTAAGTTTTATATTCATATTCAAAGAGATTCCTCGATTATTGTAACAAAACAACATTTCTATTTTTCATCAATTGTTCTATTACATTTCTATGGCTTATTTCGCTTGTTTAAACTTTGTGTAATATAACAGCTTTACCACGAGTGTCATGTTAGAATTACATAAACACTTTAGTCCAATCGAAAGTTTATTTTTGATGATCAATCATACAAAAATTTATATTATTAATTATTAATTTAAATTATATATCTGATCATTTCGTCGTCGATATCGGTTATCTCAGCAAGGATTTATGTACCATTTTATACGTAGTCTCTGCTTATTTTGAGGGATTTTTAAATATGTTTTGAACTGTCATTGATGCGTTTATTTATTAGAAGATAATCTAACGGGGGGGGGGGGGGGGGGGGGTTGTATCTTGTGTGTCAGACCATGGTACCCTGGCATCCAGTTGAGTAAATATAAGTTAAATATGCGGGGCTCTCGTTGTCTTGAACCCATTTCCTATCTAGACAAATTCTACTATATCCAGTGGCCAAAGATTTTTATTTCAGTGGCGGATTTAGAGGGGGGTGGTAAGGGGGGTCCTCATCTTCACCTTTAGCCCTCTAAAATACCAATTTGGTTTGGGGCCCAGTGAACCCCACGGTTGGGGGAGAGGGTCGGCTTCGCATTCGTGGACCTTTAAATAATCCTGGATCGGCCCCTTCTTTTGCATTTTACATGAATTGAAAATACAAAAATGAATAATTTGTGCAAAATCTTCACAACAGTGCGTTTTTTAGTTGCGCTTTAAACTCTGAGGTTCAATTATCAGCTGAAAGTGTGAACAATGTAATAAAAAGTCAAATTTAAAGCGATAGTAGTTCGTATGAGATTAATGTTTCCCAACAAAATATTGTAAACAACTCGGAGAAATAATATAAATTCCATTTTTCTACCAAAACAGCGATTATTGTAATTATTCTGGAATCTGTGCTTGTCATCAAACGACATGGACCTTCGTAGATGGTTATACCCCCGTAATAATCTCTTAAGAGATTAATAATGAGAGATTATTACAAAAAGCATTAGAAAAAACATAGACTTACTTTTAATGTGGAATAGATTGGTATCATTGGTAAGTATGGGAAATCGTCTTTTATCCCAGGAAAATTTATTAAAATTCATTAAAAAAAAACATTAGAAATTATAAACATGTCTCACTGTACTTTTATATATATAGTTGATATCTAACTTCTATTCAAGTACACCAAACTGCAGAATGAAGTTGACGTTGGTAATCGTGGTTCTGTGTGTTGTCTTCATGGCGACGAACATGTAAGCACTTGTGCTTATGCTCTCTCTCTCTCTCTCTCTCACGGCATTTTATTTGCTGTTGCATCAAAACCAACTGACATGATTTTCAAACTTTTCCAAATTCAATCACAATGTAGGATGGTTGTACTTTCAATCAAAAGGGTGATTTTGAAAAACGTACACATAAGCATTGCAGTTTTGACATTTTTAATGAAATACGCGTACATATCTTCTTGAACACAGTACATACAGTATTTGTAAATACCCAGCAGAAAGATTATTTGAATTAATTTCAATCATTCTAGTCACTGTGCTCCCACAAATGGCGAAAAGCCTCAGTTAACAGCTGCGGAGATTGGGAGGATGGCTTGCCAGTTCGCGGACACTAATAATGACGATATTATCACAGTGTCTGAATGGGCTGCTGTCGTGGCTTCTGCCGACATTGATCGTAAGTTGCAGCATGTCACTTCCGTAACGCAGTATGTCTTATCTGCAACGGTTATAACACCGCAACAAAGCCGAAATTTGTCACTGTATTTTTCTGAAATAAACTTGATATTATACCTGAAAATTAACATGACACGTTGCATAATAACCAAATTCGTGGTATAATTTAGAATATTTTCACAAAAAACCCTTGAATTATGAAGTCACTGACAACAGCCCTTGCCAATATTCATAGCATTGAGATAGTGGGTATTTTTTAATTTTCTACAGTATGAAAAGTATGGCGAAACTATGAACACATTGAACTTTCTCTGAAAGAATAATTGTACGAAGCCATGGAATAAAACAATGCTTAACCGATAATGCTCAACATTCTTCCATTTTGTAGACAATAAGGAAGTCACAGAAAGTGAAATGCTGAAGTTTAATGTCAAAATGAATCCCACATTTAAACCGCTATGGTCTAGTGCACTCTTTGAAATAGTTGATTTTAATGGAGACGGGGCACTGACAGAAGATGAAGTGTCTGACTTATTGACACTAGATACCAATGGTAAGTGCTTTTTACCCCCGCCATAACAGCGTTCTTCAAATACCTGAAGTATGAGTTAGTCTTCATTTTGTGACAAAAAGTACTCGACTAAGTCATATTAATAATATGTATGGTTCTTCCTCTTTTATATCATTAAACTTAAATGTCAGTGTAGGGACTTGTGCTTGAATTATCCGACATCCCATAAAATGACTGTTGGTTTCTATTTCAGGCAATGGCCAGGTAGAAATGGACGAATGTGTCGAGGCGTGTGAAAAGGTCTGTTTGAGTTTTAATTTTAGGAAGATTTCGCAGGCGATGAAGTACGAGTACGAATATAAACAAAAACCTAGTTCGCACTTACTACTTTGTAGGACTGTTTCGCGTACTTAACGAAGTACGGCCATATCCGTATAGGTGGCGTTTCGAAAGCAACGACATTTTTAATCTTTGAAATTAAGCATGTTGGAGCTATGTATCTCATATAAAACGTTTGATTAGCTCATCAATACTAGAAATTGAGTACCTGACAAATAGCAGATACATGTAAATACGAAAGACATGTCACCTTTGGAAAAAATTCAGATGATCTTTACCTAAACTATGAACAAGCAACCCTGAAGGTTAGCACGTTTGAATGCGCAGTGCTGCCATCTGACGAATACGCACATCACACTTTTTAATGAATACTCGGAAACTAAAGCCGTTTGTGACAGCAAACTCAAAAATGAATGTTGTATAATGATGATTCGATCATATACACTGCTACTCGATAAGTATAATCAATTTCAGATGTTGAAAAAGTACGACCCTACGCTGGAGTAAATAGCTACCACAATATTTGCCATAAAATTGGTAAGTTTTGAATGCGTGACTCCTTCATTTTGTGTATCGATAAATAGATAGATATTTGTCGGAATATTTAACGTATGCAGTATTAGACTGAACTCCCCAAAGCCTAATAACCATGGTTTAAAAGAAGAATGATGCGATGTAGTCACGCAAATTCAATAACAGACGATGAGAGTCAATGTAACACGATTTTTTTTTTTTTTTTTTTTTTTTGCATGTTCAGCCATTGGGTTGGTCTAGTTAATATACTTGTTTTATTGAACATCATTTCTTCCCTTTTCAGTTCGTGTTTTTAAGAAGACTTCATGACAGGAAAATATTATAGTGAATCATCAGTCTGAGAATATTTTGTTCAACTCCACTCGAGCAATTTACTAATTATAAAAAAATTAAATTAGTTTGGTGGTTAAAAGGTCTTCATTATTATATCCCTTTGTAATAAACCTCATAATCAAACAAATTACTAATATACACAACATTGGTCAAAAAGATGCGGGATTTTGGAACACGATTTACGTGGCTTAAAATTTGAGTAGCTAACACAGTAAATTGAAAGAAATTAACATAAGTGTCGAATGTGTCATTTTCCGTGCTAACTGTGAAGCGAGAGATACTGGTAGACTCGATGGCACTAAAGTGTTTTAGGTGTTTTATAGTGTCAGACTTTCAATATATAACAGTGCTTTTTAACACTGCAAACACTGATACTAAATAGACTTGTTTCATTCAGTTTTTTTTTTCATTTCACTTCCTATTTTGAAGATATTATTAGAGAAAAGGTAGATAATTCACGCGTTCAAAGAAGAAATTGTCCAGTACAAACGGCTGCTAATTGTTCATAAATATTAAAATATAGTGAGTTGGCTTAAATACATTACCTGATAGAAATTGTTCTGTGTAGTAGTGTTGTAATATACATGTAAAAAAAGATTATAAACTGTTCAGTTACACTAACTGCTTTCGTCCAAACACTTTTGACTTCACCAGTCACATTCTTTCTCAGCATGATTAAATGCTTTTTTTATTATATTCATATGTATGAAATACATAATGGTCAATTGTATAGTAACGAAAAACAGGTTTTCCAGGAAGACTGGTTACCAGGAATAATTTTGTACAGGTGCAAAATAACATCTGTCACAAACCGTATTAAAGAGCTGATGTAACGACTTTTCAATTAAACGATGGAAGGGTTGAGCAATCTTGTTTTTTTTCCGATTTTCATGATGATATACTGGTAGGCTTATGAGCCACTACTGCTTTTTATTGTATTTCTGTTGATTTATTACATGTTGTCTTTTGTCTTCATGGGTTTTTAAACATGTAATTAAGTGATGCAGGCAATAGTCGTACGTGACCTTATCAGATGCTGTTGGGAATTCCATATATATATATATAAACAAGAATATATATATGCTTTAAACAGGACAGAATTTCCTTTTTACTCGACAGAATTTCCTAATTACATCTGTATGCTTTAAACAGGATACACAGATTGCTCTCACACAATTTTACGTAAGCAAAATATCCTTCAGACTAAAACAAATTCGACCTCACTCTCCCAAGACGGACAGTCACGTCGCACGAAAACTGTTAAAGGGTTCATTTACAATGTACTTTCACCTTTTGTCGAGTACGTCAAATCCCCGTATGTGAGCAGCTGACGTGGCTCTCACTAGAAATTCTCATGAAAAGACTCGCGTGAAGCCTGTTTTGTGGATATTTCTGTCGCAGATCTCTACTCCAAGTTGTTGCTGTTTTGAACATTAACATTAACAAGTAAGTTTTGAAATTATATTTCTATCGATTGCTCGATTATTGTATTGACACAGCATTTATATTTTCATCAATTGCTCTATTACATTTCTATGACCTATTTCGTTTGTTACACCTTTGTGTAATATTACAGCTTTAGAATTATAAAGCTTTAGCTTTAGAATTATATGAACACTTGGGTTCAATCGAACCTCTAACTTTATTTTTTATGATCATGATCTAGTCATACCTACATGTAAAACATGATACCTGATCATTTTGCCAGCGATATCGTTTATCACAGCAAGGGTTTTTATACCATTTTAAACATTCTCTGTTTATTTGAGGGTATTTTAATTTGTTCTAATTTTATCATTGATTAAATTCGGGGATATTTATTTCCTGTGATATATCAGACCATGGTACCCTTCAAGTTTTCTACTGGTATCCACTATGGTAAATATTACGTTAAATGTTATGTGGGACTTAAGTTGTCTTAAACCCATTTCCTATCTATACAGATTCAAATGTATCCAAATCTTACATGTACGAGATTATTACAAACAAACTTATGAAAAAAATAGCGTGGACTTACTTTGACGGAATAGATTCAATAACCATTGGTAAGTATGGGAAAATCGTCGTTTACCCCAGGAAAATTCGTTTCTTGTCCAAAACGACAGTTGTTTTCATTAAAAAAACATTAGAAATTATTAACAGGTCTCACTGTATTTTCTTATATTTAGCTGATATCTAACTTCTATTCAAGTACACCAAACTGCAGAATGAAGTTGAAGTTCCACGTGATAATTGTGGTTCTGTGTGTTGGCTCCATGGCGACGAACATGTAAGCACTTGTGCTCATGCTCGGTTTCTCTCTCTCTCTCTCTCTCTCTCTCTCTCTCTCTTGACATTTTAATATGCGTATACATCTTAAACACAGCATATACCTGCAAATACCTTGCAGAAAGATTATTTGAAATAATTCACACTATTCTAGTCACTGTGCTCCTGCAAATGACAAAAAGCCTCAGGTAACAGCGGCGGAGATTGGGAAAATGGTTTGCGATTTCGCCGACACTAATAATGACGATATTATCACTGTGTTGGAATGGGCAGCTTTTATTGCTTCTTCTGACGTTGATCGTAAGTTGCAGCATGTTTTATTTGTAACGGTTATAACACCGCAACATAGCCGAAATTTGTATCTGCATTTATTATAAAATAAGCTTCCTTTAATACAAGAAATGTTAATATTACACGTTGGAAACTAACCACATTCGTGATATAATTTATAATATTTTCACAAAATTTCCCTTCAATAAATTACTATGGTGTCACCGATAGCAACCCTTGCTAATATTCATAGCACTGAGATAGTGGGAATTCTTTATAAAATTACATTTAATTTGAGTTCTCAATAATCTAGATCTACAGTGAGAAATATAAAGCGAAACTGTCAACACATTGAACATTTTCATGGAATTAAACAATGCCTAACCAACAATGGTCAACATTCTTCCGTTTTGTAGACAATGATGAAGTCACAGAAAGTGAACTGCTGAGGAGTTTGACCAAAGGGGATCCCACATTTAAGCCGCTATGGTCTCGTGCACTCTTTGAAATGGTTGATTTTACCGGAGACGGGGTACTGACAGAAGATGAATTGTCTGACATATTGATACTAGATACCAATGGTAAGTGCTTTTTACCCCCGCCATAACAGCATTCTTCAAACATCTGCAGTATGAGTTAATCTGCATTCAATGACAAAAAATACGAGTTTAAGTTTAAAAAAGATATATTCATTAAAACAAATTAACTGTTGGTTAATATGGGCTTTCTGCTGCTTGTTGTAAAACTGACGTAAATTCAAGAAAACCACTCAAGTTTTCTTCTTTATTGAAATTCACTTAAAATTTTTTTGTTATTTAGTCAACGATACCAAAGTTATTTTTATATTTTCATCATAATGTAAAGTAACACACAAGGGATATTATATTCTGAAATTCAGTCTTTCTGATTGAAATCTCCACATATTACAAGTGAAAGAGAGTATGATCACGGCTTTGATAACGTTGTATTTAGACCACATGCTTTCTTTACTATAACATACAGACACAGCTTCTAACAGCAATACTAACTCATTTTAGAGCTTGTAAAATTCCTGCCGTTCAAGTTTCATTAGCGATATCGAAACTATTTTTAAATACATAGTTATGAACAAAAAATGCCGTCATTAAAGTAGCAGATGTAACTTGTATTATGGTAATCAGCCACAGGAGCCAATAATTTTTTACACACAGGTCTGAAGTATTATTCCTAGTTATAATCATGTATGGTTCGTCATATTGTATATCATAAAACTTAAATGTCGAAGACATGTGCTTGAATTATCCGACATCCCATAAAATGACTGTTGGTTTCTATTTCAGGCAATGGCCAGTTAGAAGAGGAGGAATGTGTTGAGGCGTGTGAAAAGGTCTGTTTGAGTTTTAATTTGAGGGAGGTTTTGCAAGCGATGAAGTGCGAGCACGAATATAGACAAAAAACTAGTTTGAACTCACTACTTTGTAGGACCATATCCGTATCCATATCCATATCCATGTCTGTATCCATATGTATGGCGCTTTGAAAGCAACAACATTTTTAATCTTTGAAATTAAGCATGTTGGAGCTATGTATCTTATATAAAACGTTTGTTTAGTTCATTATACTAGAAATAAAATACCTGACACACAGCAGAAACATGTAAATACGAAAGACTGCCACTTTTGGACAGAAAATTCAGACTAGACTGCAACTGGCTAAAGCCAGTGGCGGAGGATTCCCCTGCAAAATAGGCGTGGAAATGCTCTTACAAGGTCATGTGAAGGTCATGGGTAAAATTTGATCCCATATTCTGAAAGAGCATATGCGAATTGGGGGGAGGGTCAACAAAACATCACTTTTAGCCCACGTCAATATTTCTCCATGAAATAGCTGAATGACCTTGAAAATGAGGGTCAAGGTCAAATTTGACATTTGATTTGGGGGTTTTGGGAATATGTTTGGGGTAGTTTACTATAGCATGCTATGACCAAAAAACAGTGTTTCATGGAGAAATTGCCAAACTCAAGATTTCTGCAATGTCATAAATATTAAAAAATTTATATTAAAAAAAAGTTATTAAGCAGTTGCTACCAATTTACAGCTAACCTAAGATAAATATATAGGACATCATTTGCCACTATGATTGGGGCTCTGGGCCTTCCGGTTTTTTGAGATCTCGGAAACAAACCTTTTTTGAGCCCGTTTGGCCATTAGCGACCTAGACCTTGACCTACTTGCATAAAAGTAGGTCAATATGTGGCGATTTGGCTCTGTATCATTATTTTTAAGGCACTTAGCCATATGGCTTATACTTAAGGCCTAATGACAATTTCAAATTTTACAAATTTTGCCTTTCAAAGCCTCTGTGACCTTGAAAAGTAGGTCAAGGTCACTGAAACTAGGTCTGTGGCATATTCTTACCATAGGCTACCTATGTAAATTATTTCAGATTTTTTGCGAAAAAAAACGCGCGGAAAGAATAACTATAATAATAATACCAAAAACAATAGTATTCCCCTATGGGGAATCCTAATAATAATAATAATAATAATAATAATAATAATAATACCAAAAACAATAGTATTCCCCTATGGGGAATCCTAATGACTTTTGCCTACACTATAAAGAAGCAGTCCTGACGGTTGAATGCACAGTGCTGCCATCTGACGAATAATGTTTTTCTATATAATGATGAGTGTCCCAGAAAATTTCGTTCATATCCACTGTTACTCAATAAGTTTAATCAATTTCAAATGTTGAAAAAGTACGACCCTACGCTGGAGTAAATAGCTACCACAATACTTGCCATGAAATTTGTAAGTTTTGAATGTGTGACTCATGGAATTTGGTCTATGCGCAGGTATAGATAAATACATGTACATATATATTTGTCGGAATATTTACTCATGCAGTAGATTACGTAAACAGCATTAGGCTGAACTCCCAAAAGCCTAATAATCATGGTCTAAAAGACGAATGATGCGATGCATTCACACAAATTCAATAACAGATGATGGGCGTCAATGTAACACGTTTTTGGGAAAATGCTTTTTTTTTCTTCTCATTTTGAGCCACTTGACTGACACCTCTGTGTATCATTAGATTGATCTAGGTAATATACTTGTTTATACAACATCATTTCTTTCCTTTTCAGTTCCTGTTTTTAAGAAGACATCATGGCAGGAAGATGTTATAGAGAATCACCACTAATTTTTAGAATATTTTGTTCAATACCAATTGGGCAATTTACTGATAATTATAAAAATAAAATCTAGTTTGGCGGCTTAAAGGTCTTTGTTATTATATCCCTTTGTAATAAACCTTATAATCAAATATATTACTAATACACATACAACATTGGCCAAAAAGGTTATCCGACCCCCAATTCCATGTGCTTTTATTAACAAATGGTCACGTCACTGGTGTAAACTGTTCTAAACATTGCTTTTTATTTCAAATAACATAACTTTCATGATTAATCGTTCAGAAAATTCAAAATAGCGGAGAAAATATCTATATATCACTGTGATTTCCACTGAGGTAAAGCAGCGTCTGTTAAATTAAAAAGACCCCACCAAATATCACCAAATTTACACACAATTAGCATTAGAATTTGCTTATTAACGGTCACGTGTCTAATAGCGTGTGTGTTTACCGCGCACTGCAGTTATCTCCTGTAGGCGGCGCAACAAGCCTTCACCAAGCGTAACAATCTTGTTTTGTGGGACATTGTCCCATTTTTCATAAAGAACTTAGCGAAGTTGGTCCAGATTATTTGGGGATTGGTTCTTCTCTGCATTGCACACTCCAGTTCATGTATGTTCTAGTTTATTCATGTAACTTCGGAATCAAAGAGTCAAAGGAACCCGGCACGAAGTTTTGTGAAAACCGTATTCACAGAAAATTCTTTAAAAAAGCATTCCTAGCACACATTGAAAACGAAAGAAAAAAAATATCCTTTTCTTTAAAATGAAATTTCCCTTTGAAATTGACGCAAAATACGCTTGTCTACACCTGTCAGTCATTAGTGCAGCACCCTGATCATATGTCAGGTTTGCTAATCCCAGCAGCACATGAAATCCCGACCCTTGTCTCTTTTTTCTACCAAACTATACCCTCTGTCGTGTTGTAGAGCGGGCGCTTTCACCAGATATGTATCGATATATATGTATTTCCGTGGTTATTCACTAGCTGTGCACATTTCTGTATTGCACAACTTTTTACGCCATCGCTCAACTGAACTCGGGCATTGTGAATACATCGCATTTAGTTTCAAGCAGAACCCGACGGTCATATCAGACGAAACCACGGACATAACACAATCAATCAAATTTATATCCCTTTACCCCGCTTTATTGAGAAAGATATAATACTAAATGAGTTCATCAAATGAAATCAATATACACGAGCTTTGTGGTGAGGGATTATGGAACACGATTTATGTGGCTTAAAATTTGAGTAACTTTTTCCTAACACAGAGAATTGAATGAATTTCACATTAGTGTCGAATGTGTAATTTTTCGTGCTAACTGTGAAGCGTGAGATACTGGTAGACGTGTATGGCGCTTATATGTTTTTAGGTGATTATTTATTATCTGTCAAACATTCAATTACGCTTTTAACACTGCAAACACTAATGCCGGTATCGTTGCCATTTTACGTCCTCCTTTCGTGATCAAAATAGATTTGGCTTTTCACAATTACGTGTGTATATGTTTAAAAACGGCAGGCGTCAGTCATGTCTTACTATACATTACGCAATCGATTCAAGCTTTAAAAATCCCCGTATTGTGCTGATGGCAACAGTAGGGGGTTCCTAGTTGACATTTAAGTCGAAGATCGCCACTGATGTACATCGCTGGTGAGAATTCAAGTAAGTTTTGAAATGAAATCGTTCATTTTTGATAGCAATTGCTAACTACTTAAAATTTATTCAAGGTTAGGGTGAGGACTACCTTAAAATCTTATTTGCGAATACTTCTTATAAAGTCATAATGAGGTTTTTAAAATGTTATAAATACAAAGAATGTTTTAAGTTATATTTGATGACAAAGGTCGACGTCTTTTGATACAAATGTCTAAAACGCCAAACCAGTATAAGTACTGTCTATTTTTGAGGTCATATAATTGGAATTAGACAACTCCAATAAGCCCATGAAATGGGTGTTATTTCATTCTGATTATTTTTAGAGGGAATTTTGTGATGTTTTTTCAATTTTAAACTTTAAGATTGCAAAATGGATTATTATTTTACCACCAGCGTAGGCGCTGGCGATACGCATGGTTTAAGTCCCGACCTGTCTCGTCCGCCGGCTCCGCCGCCATGGTAAAAAATGAAATTAATTTCATGAAATTCGAACATCTGGAATTTCTGAGCACGTCTCACGTCCCTTTTCTTTATTTCAATTAATTTCTTCTGTAAGGAATTTATGGCAAATTACCGTAACTCCAAAAACATTTTAGTCCTTTATATCGACAAAACTGGCAGAGATAGGGCCATAGTTACTATTGAAGTTGAATAGGAAGACATATACTGGCAATCTAAATGTGACCCTGAGATTGACCTTGGACCTACTTTTCAACATGAACCGACTTTTGCAAGATTTCTTTCCCTAATATCTCCAAAACTGGTAGAGATACTATTGAACTATAGTTACTGTTGAACTTGCATAGGAAGATATATATTGGCAATCTAACTGTTACCTTCAAATTGACCTTTGGTCTATTTTTCACCATGAACTGAATTGGACAACTTTTTCGTTCCTTATATCTTCAAAACTGGCAGAGATATGTCTTTAGTTACTACTGGCTACCAGGGACAATTTTGTGCAGGTGCAAAATGACATCTGTCACAAACCATATCAAATTGCTGATGTAACGACGTTTCAATAAAACCATGGAAGGACAGAGTGATTGAATGTCTTGATTTTCCGCTATTCATGATGCTATACTATATAAATGTACATGTGCCACTACTGCATTTAAATTTATTTCTGTTGATTTAATATATGTTGTTCTGTTGGCTCCATGGGTTTTTTAACATGTAATTAAGTGATGCTAGCAGCTGTCGTACGTGACCTTATCAAATGATATTGGAAATTATATATATATATATATATATATATATATATATATATATATATATATATATATATATATATATATGGATCAATACTTCCTTTTTATATTTGTTTGTCTTGAACAGGGCAAACTTGTTCTCACACAATTTTACGTAAGCAAAACATCCTTTTGACTGAAACAAATTCTACCTCCTTCTCCCAAGACGGACAAAAACGCCTTAATAAAACACTTTTCAAGTGGAAACTGTTCAAGGACTCATTTACAGTGTACTTTCACCTTTTGTAGAGTACATCAAAATACCCGTATGTTAGCAGCTGACTTAGCTCTCACTATAATTTCTCATAAAAAGACTCGAGCGAATCCTGTTTTGTGGATATTTCGGTCGGAGAGCTCTACTCCATTGCGTTTTTGAACATTAACATCAACACGTGAGTTTTGAAATTATATTCATATTTGTATCAATTACTTCTGTTCAAGTACACCAAACTGCAGAATGAAGTTGAAGTTGATAATCGTGGTTGTGTGTGTTGTCTCCATGGCTACGAAAATGTAAGCACTTGTGCTTATGCTCGGTTTCTCTCTCTCTCTCTCTCTCTCTGTCTCTCTCTCTCTCTCTCTCTCTCTCTCTCTCTCTCTCGGCACTCAGGGGTCTGTCTATTAAAACCCATTGGCATGATTTTCAACTCTTCGAAATTCAATCACAACACAGGATGGTTGTGCAAGACACACAAAATCAAAAGGATGCATTTTTTACATTTGAAATGAAACATACGTACATCTTGAACATAGCACATACTTGCAAATACCTTGCAGAAAGATTATTTGAATTAATTTACTTTATTTTAGTCACTGTGCTCCCACAAATGAGGAAAAGCCTCAGTTGACAGCGTTGGAGATTGGGAGGATGGGTTGCGATTATTTGGACACTAATGATGACGATATTA
Source organism: Lingula anatina (assembly GCF_001039355.2). Next base: position 5,444 of record NW_019775665.1, on the reverse strand, counting down.
TCACTATGTTGGAATGGGCTGCCGTCATGGCTTCCGCCGACTTTGATCGTAAGTTGCAGCGTGTCACTTTCGTAACGCAGTATGTCTTATCTGTAACGGTTATAACACCGCAACATAGCCGAAATTTCTATTTGTATTTTTAGTACCAGTAGGTTAGCATTAAACGTTGCAACCAAACCAAATTCGTGATATAATTTATAATATTTTTCACAAATAACTCTGGAATTATGAAGTCACTGACCACAACCTTTGCTAATATTCATAGCACTGAGATGGTGGAAATTCTTGAATAAAATTAAATATTAATTGCTCTCTCAATAAGCTACAGTATGAAATATAAGGCGACACTGTGAACACATTGAACATTCTCTGAAAGATTAATTGTACGAATCCATGGAATTAAGTATTGCTTAACCGACAATGCTCAATTTTCTTCCGTGTTGTAGACAATGATGAAGTCACACAAAGTGAACTGCTGAGGTTTTTGACCAAAAAGTATCCCACATTTAAGCCGCTTTGGTCTCGTGCACTCTTTGAAATGGTTGATTTTACCGGAGACGGGGTACTGACAGAAGATGAATTGTCTGACTTATTGACACTAGATACCAATGGTAAGTGTATTTTGCCCCTGCCATAACAGTTTATTCAAATGTCTGAAGTATGAATTAGTCATTTAATGACAAAAAATACGGGTTACAGTTGAAAAAATAGATATTCATGAAAACAAAATATGGATTTTTTGCTTCTTGTTGTAAAACAGACGTAAATTAAAGAAATCTACCCAAGAAGTTCACTTAAAACTTTTTTGTTATGTGGTCAATGATACTAAAGTTATTTTAATATTTTCATCAAAATGTAATGTAACACACAAGGGATGTTTTATTCTGAAAGTCAATCTTTCTGATTGAAATCTCCACATATTACAAGTGAAATAGAGTATGTGCACGGCTTTGATAATTTTGTCTTTAGACCTGATGCCGTCTTAACCACAATATAACATATAGACACAGCTTCTAATTCAATTCTAACTCGATTCAGAGCTTGTAAAATTCCTGCTGTTCAATTGACATTAGCGATCTCGAAACTTTTTAAAAAATACAAAGTTTTATGTCTCCTTGATCTAAAGGTTCAATACGATGCCGAGAAAGGAGCAATAAAGTGACAAACACAAGTATGATGTTCGAAACTTGGCCGATGCCGGCCGCTTTTATTGTGAATCCTTATACTAAAATGAATTAAATTTTGATGTTAAAATTAATTAATTGTGACAGTGCCAAAATACGTAATTTTTTACGCCTGAAAAGACTATTTTATATATAATTCCCAAAGAACATAGTGCAGACGTTTTAATTTGTGGGGTTGCAAAGAGGCCGAAAAGAAATCTAGCCAACGACCGGACGAAGCACGTCGATGTAAACTAAACTAGAGGACAAGCTAAATCGGCCGAAACGGTGGACGACAGATAAGCTGCGGCGTGCTACCCAACCCTAACTCCCTCATTTTGAGGGAGGGGGAGGTACGCTCTTTTCCTTATGATAGACGGGCCATACAGCGAGGAGTAGAGCTCTCCATTCTGTCATCCTTAGTTAGAGAAATTTAGAATTAGAAATTTCAAGTGTGCCCGCCGGTCTATTATGAATTATGTCTACCAAAAAACAGTAACTGAGCTCCTGAAATAAAGGGTATAATGGAGATAATAAATCACTGGTCAGCGTGAATTGCTGGACCGAACAAGTTACAAAAATTGAATGGGAAATTAAAAATAAAAGGAAACGGATGAGAATCTGCATGTCTTGCTAGATCTCTGAGGGGGTGGGGGGGTGAGGTCCGCATGTCTTGCTGGACCCAACAAGTAACGTCACTTGAAGTTAAACATATAAAAAGTTAAACATATAAAAATAAAAAGAAATGGGTGGGAGAGAATCTGCATGTCTTGCTAGATCTCCGGAAAAAGGGGTGGGTATGAGGGCCGCATGTCTTGCTGGCCTTCGGCATGAAAGCGAGATTGAATGTAAAATGATAAATGATAACTAATATAGCCTATGGACAGTGTCACTATGAAACTTGTGAAAGTCAGATTTGATAAATGTCACTAAACGTGCGCGGGTGAATCCTCCGTGCAAGTATATCAATGCGCTAAATAGTCCTATTCAAATTGTCCAGTTGCTTGGCTTGACCATAGTGTTGGAGTGCGGATGTATTTCTTGAAAGAGTCCGAGTTCCAACGACCGAGCCGTCTTATCTGAGCGTCCGACAGGTTATTCTGCACCGCCAGGGAAGCGGCTCCTATTCTGAAACTGTGTCCTTTAAAGCGCGTAGAAGATGAAATTCAATGTAACACTTTTATTTTTTGGGGGGGAGGAGTATTTCTTTGCATGTTCAGCCACTTGAGTGACACCTCTGTGTATCAGTCGGTTGGTCTAGTTAACATACTTGTTTTATTCAACATCGTTTCTTTCTTTTTCAGTTCCTGTTTTTAAGAAGACATCGTGACAGGAAATTATCATAGTGAATCATCAGCAATTTTGAACATATTTGGTTCAATACCATTTGGGCAATTAACTAATTATTAAAAAATAAAACTAGTTTAGTGGCTTAAAGGTTTTCGTTATAATATCCATTTGTAATAAACTTTATAACCAAACATATTAGTAATATAGTATATAAAACTATATAATACAATATAATGTAATAATATAATAATACAGATATGCCTGGCAACATGATTTGCATAAATAACGGTGTGACGTGATCTAGAGACCCCCCCCCCCCCCCCCCATGTTCAAGTAAACCTAGCCCTAGATTTTGACCCACTTAGGTCAGACTAACCTTAACCATTATAACTTAATGGAGTGCGGACTTTCTGTTACACGGACCTCCAGTATCGTTACAATGGTGTAGAAAACTACTTCTGTTAAAACTAATACCCAGATTTTAATTTAATGTGTCCCAATAAATGTGAGGAATGTGATGAATGTTGATATTTCATAGGCGGTACGATTTCCTCTTTTTTCGCTACAAAACATAGTTAACGTGTTCTATATGACTCAGAAGTTTTGGGGTGTCTCCATGGCCACATTTACAAGTCTTTTCCAAGAAAGACAATAAGACAACCGGTTTTCAAGCTGAGTAAATAAAAAACAGCTGGACGTTTTGCATTTGTGACGGTAAAGTATGTTCCTTTTTGGAGATAGACGATGAATTATTTTTTATTATTCATGGTTCCATGAGAGTGAAACTTTGATACAAACTTCTTCCTGTGGGACCCTTAAATAATCAAACACAGATTGCAGTCTGTGCACTAAATATTTTAAGAGCATGCCTTTGACCTCAATTACACCTTTATATTGGGTTTGAGTGTAGTACGGATTGTATATATTGTAGTCAGTTCATGGGACCATTGTGTTTTGGTGGTATGGGAGTATAATACAGCATTTGTTTGGCAATGACCCCATAAATTTTGTCACTTGTAAGCTACTAAGGCAACTAAGTCTATAAAAGGAAAGTTTGGCGTAGTCAAACGATATTTTATGGCGACAACAATCTCCAGAGCTTATTTACGCACATGCGCATTCTGCACATGCGCAATTCTACCTAGAGGGGTGGTCCCAATTCAGGCACATGTTGCTACTTATACCAGGGGACGTCACTGCCTGACCCATTTTGCGCTCATTCTGTTGTCGCGCACGATACGTTGAAGCTACAAGTTATCTCCGACTTTCAACTTAAACCTTCAGTTCAAAAAATTTCATCGGCTTTTCCTTCGATGAGACCTTTCCAGCAGTTCATCGATATTTCGAACCGTTACAACACGTTTACAGCATATTATATCAGCGTAAGATTATGTACAAGTTCAAGCAGGGAGTAGCTGTACATGTACACTGTACGTAGTACATCTGCCGACTATTAGGCTACATGAAGGCGGTAAGTTATTTTCTCTACTGATTTATCAGATGCCGTTGACATAATCCATTTGTTCGTGACTTTCTGGTTTGCTCTAATAATGGTCACGGCGACTGCACTATAAGGCTCCTTGCGTATCACCTATTCAATTTTTTAGTTATCACTGAAGTTACCGTTTATACCTACTATTTATTAATTATCTTTGAGTTGCACATTTACGACTCCGTTTATAAGTCTTCTGATCACGATTGTCTTATCAACCCCCACCCTTCACACATCTTTAATTTTGGGGTTCACTTATGCTTAGGGCACTACAACTGATAAGTACACATAGTTATTAGCTTTTTCCTTCTACTAAACAAGATCATGTTACATGGATATTGCAAGAATAGTACAGTCACGGAAGATTTTGTGAAACAAAAATACTTATTGAAGCATATCGCTTTTAGATTTTTTATATTCTATAAGCCCTATTCATTTTCTGGGGTCTTTTCTCTTTCAGCTTTCAGTGGATATTGTAAAACTTTCCCACCCTAGTTAAGCCACCCTGTGTTCCTGCCCCAATTTCATTTCACAAATCTCCAAGAAGAGTTTCCTGTTCTCTGATTTTAATTAAAATTACACCCAAGCTTAACGTTCCTTCTGTGGCCTATTAAACGAGTCTGGCCCCCTTTTATTAAACAGTTCACAGAGGCTTACGATCCCTGGCCTTACTGCCGAGGGTAATTATGCCCTCACCCAAGCAGTATCATCCTGGCCACCTGTTATGATAGTGATAAAGGCTGACAGCTGCCTAGTAGTAGTTCTCATAAGTTAAGTTCGAGCTATAATGATGAACATATACGTTGGATTTACGAGTTACTGGCTAAGTGTACACATTTAATATTACTTTAATCTTTCACCCACAACAAGAAAAACAAAACCTTTGGGTCTCAAAATGCAAACTAGCTCAGACACGCTTTTGAACTCATAACGGTTTTAAGATCAGAGGTTGATAAAGAAGGACACAGTTTATAATAAAGGGCAATTTAATAATTATTTTGGGTATCGATTATCTCACAGCCAAGCATGATATCTTGCCGTATATCTTAGTATTAATAATCTTCCAAAAACAATGTAAATGGCCTCATCCTGGAAATTCAGTATCCTTTGTTGTATATCAGGACCCATGATTCAAACTTTCATATAATGTTTACCCCATAGTAAAAACACAACAACCACTTTAATTTGCTAAGATAGGGATTTATTTTAGCTTCACATACATACATTGAATACCCAATCAACTAAACTAAATCAAGTACACCTGTGTTAGTAAAACAAAGGACTTCCTAACCCTGGGGCGAACAATACCCAGGAAATCACACCTCTAGATATCTGATCGTGGGCACCTGGGCCCTTGCAAGTGATAGCCCTTAACTGACTGCAGCTGAGTTATTGTTCTGTGTTTACTTCATTGCAAACAAAATGTTCATATAAACTGCAGTCTTAGAACACAGACAAGAGTCTTACATAATCCCATACGTACACCCTGACAACCCTTC
>NW_019775664.1:244966-255710 GCF_001039355.2 Lingula anatina | reverse complement strand
CCCCCCCCCCCCCCCCCCCCCCCCCCCATTGCCCATTGCATCATTTTCTTTGCCATGTCATCTTCTTCTTCTATTGTGAAGTGCATGCTTTGGTGTTGTGCATTAATATGTTCAAAAAGTGCCTGCACATGCGTCCTCTTGGATACCACTCCTGTGTCATCTACATACCGGTATCTGCCCCAGAACTTGGGTGGATTGGGTGTTGTTTGGAGTGCTTTCATTTCATATTCTTCCATGAAGATATTAGCTATGACTGGTGACAGGGGGAGCCCATTGCTGCTCCATAGGTCTGTTGGTAGAATTTTCACCTCATGGTGCTCCAGAGGGATGCAGAGGAGCCCCGGGGGGAGGATGTAACAGTTACAACACAAGGCCAGTGATTAGGGGCAATTGACCTGGATTCTCATTCCAGGTGAAATGACCCTAGTCATTTACTCCCTGATGATAGTGACTGACAGTCACAGAAATATTGGAGGTAATACCCACATATGTTATAAGCTCTTGATAAAAAAAAAACTATAATTTAAATTGGTACATACAGAGCTAATGAAACTGTTCTCTCAACCTTTTAAAAGACTCACTGGATGTGAAGTTTCTGCATAATAATAGTATCCACTGCCTGAAGTGTGGTCACTGGAAGGACCTGTGCTACCACTAGGGGTGCTGCCCTTGAAAAAGTTCCACATGTGGTTGACACTGCTTGTGTCAACATCAGTAATGAAACCACAGCTGTCACTGTCAAAATTGCAGGACAAACTTGTGACAGCTGAAAAACATTTTATTAATAATTTATTTCAGAACAAGTGCATTTTAAAATGACTATAACCTTGCAAATAAACTATTCATTCATAAAATGTAACAATATATTATTTTTGCCTCCAGAAGGCAAGAAAATATAACCTTTATTTAAAAAAAACAATTTATTATACAACATAGAAAACAAGAAAAATTAATAAAAATAAAATCAATACTTCTGATAAAGACATCAGTTAGTATTTGTGTTGTTTTAAACATAAGAGCTATAATATTTACATAACTGAAATTAAACACATGGTATGGCACTTCCAGGCCACCATACTTAACAAAACCTTCTACCGGTATAATGACCATTTTCACGTTGGCACCATCAAGTCACAAACCCAAGGCTGGAAATCATGAGGGCTGTTGCCTTTATAAGGCATAAGAGAGATCCCTGATATAGGTTAGCTTACGTCAGGTTACTTTGAAGTTCGAGTTTTACATAAACTGATGGCCTTCGGCCTTGTAATAAAAATCTATTATTGAGAGAAGCTAGGAAACCCAATATATAAATCATGGTATTTTTGAGCAAATATGACGTATATGGAAGCTGTAGTGTTGAACGTTCTGTTTTCACCTACAAATTGGTTTGCTACATTATGTAGTTTTAACTTAAAACACCCTAACGCAAAAATTAAGTTCATGGTTATGGACGGAATTTGATAAAATGTTCAGGATAGGCCATTAATGGGATAACTTGGAATCAATTTGTTTTAGCCACTGATCTATTGATAAACTTTAATTCATTGAAAATGAGAAATGAGCTGCCTTGATGGAGGACTGCTTTCTCTTAATACTTTTCTAGTTGATATTACTCTAATTTTCTACCCATGACAAGTGTTTACTCACCGACAGGGCATTCTTCTTGAGTAATTACAATATCATCAAAAGCTCCATCTCCGTATGGATAACTGGAACTGTCAAACTCTAGCCACCACCCAATCTAAAAATTGTAACAGATAGTTTGAGTTATAATAATAGAAAGATACATTCTCTTAATATCACGTCTCTATGGCAGTTTGTTTTTTCTTTTTCTGTAAGTATGTAATGATTTTACTCATAATTGCACTTTCAATAAAATTTAGATTATTTGTGCCCTTCCTTTGGCCCACAATTAATTTTAACACAACTCACTCTCACAGATGGAAAGTACAACCCGGGACATTACCTTGAAATCGGCAGTAGCATTGAAAATTGCTTCAAACATAATCCATTCGTCTCTCGATATTTTCCACAAATATAATATATTCCTTTTTGACCCATCCATGTTGACATAGGCGCCCATATTTGTTATATCATCGTAATACACTGTATGTGTGTGGTACCAAAATTGTACCTTGACCATAGAACACGAGTGAGTAACGGTCAACAGTGGGGTCTCAAAAGCTGACGCGTGGCCGCTACCCTGAAATAAGTAATATAATGTTTTATTTTGCTTAAAGGACACTAGCATTTACAAGGCAATTTTTTAATGGCGATAAGGCGAAGCAGTTTCTATAAAACAGATATCATGGTTCAAACCAGAAATGTCACAGTCGAGATTCAAATCCAGTTTGTTAACAAAACGCCCAACTGTCTAACTGTAAGAGATAATTCAATAGCAGTAGGGGCAATTGGCATAAAAATCCATCTACTTATATCAAATTATATTTTAGTCACAAAGATAACTGAATGAAGGTAAAATTATTGACAGTCTTCAAGACTAAACAATATCTATTGCAGTCCCATGATTTAATCAAATCAAACCAAATATCGGTGAAATGCGGGTAATGTTGCAGATGGACACGTGCACACTCCTCTTACCGCACTGTCGCTTTCAAAATAGTAGTAGTATCCTTGCGCGGTCCCAAGCGTGTGGTCCACACTGGGTCCAGTTCCCGATGTTGGCGTGTCTCCTTTCCAACGCACCCAGTAATCGCCATCGTCATCAGTGGCGTCTAACAGATTGCAAGCGTCTGTCTCAAAGTCGCAAGTAAAAGCTGTTGAAAAATGTTCAGGCAAAATGTAAATAAGCGTGGTGGGTAAGGGCTTATTCCCAATGAACCTATCGGTCTATGTAGAACGATCCAACTTCGTGGGGACTCTCGCTGAATGTAATCAGTTTAACAGATTAACACGCCTCCTCTTGTTTCCAACGTATTCGTTCTTCTCAACACCAGGAGGGGGCGTGTTAATCTTATTGCATTCAGCGAGAGCCCCGCGGAGTTGGATCGATCTACCCCAGTACGTAGACAGATAGATTCATTGGGAATCAGCTATAAACTTCACCGTAAAAGATGATTACGTGAAATGTATTGACATGATAGAAGTTTTCTGTCCTTAAAATTGTAGTTTCGTCATTACACAGGAAAGTGAACATTTGAGCCACGTCAGTGACTTTCACATTTTCCGTAATATTTGTTCAGTTTTGCCTTGGCCCGTTTTTGTCGCTGTTTTATACTATAGTGCCCATCAATATGGAAAAAATAGTTATGTTAATATTACACGAAATGTGTGCGTCACTGATGTGACCTTAGTGTTCACTTTTTGTGGAATGACCCATAAGAAAATGTTTAGGACTCTCAAGGCACTTTGATCCTCGACGAATAAAACCTACTCGTTTTGCCAGATTACTGTCGACCTATGTAAACCAAATTATATATACTAATCCTCTTTGATATATCAAAACAAAAAAAAAATATTAGTTCCGCCAAACTGGTGCCTGTGTTGATAGTTTTCACGATGTTATAAAAACATCATACATTAAGTTTGATAAATTTCTCACATCTATACTACAGTATGTTGCAACACTTGTTGATGTCTAAAATTGGTTTGTTGATGGAAATATAGCAGTTGCATTGATATATATATATATATATATATATATATATATATATATATATATATATATATCACTTGACATTAAATATGGAATATTTCAGTTTCAAAGGTATGCCTAGGTAAAAATGCGTTCTTTTTTCAAAAAAGTCAGATGTCACATAAGATATGTGTATAGAGAAGTGTGTAGTCAGGTGTGTCGCTACCAATTAACTGACTACTACGTGAGTTGCGCCGCTGCATTGTATAATATGCACGGTGAGATTGCTGGTTCACACAAAGCACATTTAATAGCAGATAACTCACAGAACCAAGGGAATAAGCAGCTACCTTAGTCATCAAAATCGCCATATTTGAACCACACAGACAATGTGTGAGGGTTATTACTCGTCGAATCAACGGCCTACATGTCCTTCAACAAAAGTGAGCCAAATTAGACAAGTTTTGACCATTGCCTAAAATGTTATTCCAGATTAAACTTTAAAAATCTATCCCAAGGAATGCCAGCCGCTTGAGAGCCCTGGTAGAAGCCATATGGGGTCAGGCGTAACAGCGATAGTTGCTGTGACTAGACACTGACATGAAGGTCCTTTGTAGGGAGTGTAACTCTTTTACAGATGATAATTTGGAAAATATGGAGATCGAAAAAATCAATTTTCATGGTTTTCGTACGTCTTCACTGACGAATTAAGTTAATGAACTGATTTCACAATGACATCATGGAGATTATTAATAGTTTTTAAAACACGATTTTAATCCTTATTTTAATTTTTCATTCAGCAAAGTAACTGATTAAAATGCTTTGGAAAAAAATATTCCATATTAAATGTAAAATATATATTTTTTAAAACATGAAAGAAGGGACTCGGTAGCGCCAATAAACAAAACCATATATTTTTATTTGTTTCAAGCCCAAAATTAATACTGCCGTTGAACTCTCAAACCTAATATAAAATTCCAAATATTGAATGAATTCGCAATTGTATTCAATTTTTAAAATTTTTAAATTATATAATTTTTTTTAAATATATATGTGCACAGAACAAAAATCCACGGCTGTCGCAATTTTACATCTACATTAAATTTTTACCATTCTATACATTATATAAGGAATCTAAATTGTAATGTATGCTCCGGTAACGCATGTTCCGGGCCATGCAATTAAAATTTTTATACGACCAAAAGTGAAACTCCATTATGAAATGCGTTTCTCTTTTTTTTTTTTTGTAACAGTGTATATGACGGGCGGGGAAGTTAGTCAAAGGTGGTCAGAGAGTGGCCTTTGCGCTGTACGACTTTCCGCATGACCAGAACTCATTTGGAGACAACAGTCAATTTTGGTTTAAATGTTTTCGTAATGGAGTTATGAACCCCTAAATACAGATTTTTGTTAAACAAAGGCATTATTTTGCTTTATCAACGATAAAATCTGAACTAAGATTTTTAAGAAAAATCGTTTGTACGATAGGGTTTTGGAGTACTGTAAAGATCTAACTAGTGTCATTAAATCGGGCGTTGAAACGGTAATTGTGGTTGCTTAGGTAAAAGAGAAATTTGAGAAACCGATTTTGGGTTTTCCCCCAAAATCGTGATTATGAGATCACCCGTAAGATGACATATGTGTAAATGTTAAATAATTTAGTTTAGTCACTGAATACTGAAGAATTTTAAAATTATTATCCAAAAGAATGTATCTAAGGAGTTTTGGGCAAAAGTGAAAATATCCTTAAATTTCGTTTTTACTTTTTATACATGTGTATCGCGTTACGATATATTTTGTAGTGATTCTGTCATGGTAAATTATACATGGCGATTCCATGGTGATTCCATGATAGTTTGACATTTCTGATACAATTTTGGACCACGAATGGCAAATAGTTTAATGCTCTCTTTACTGTCATTGGGTGAAACCCCCTTTTATATATTTGGTGAGAAGCAAACTTACGTCGCTCAAAAAAATTAACTGCTCTATGTAGAAGATTATCATATTTTTTCAACGTTATGCTTGTAGGAGATAAAGAACAAAAACAGTGATGATTGAAGTTTCAGTGAGTAAAACGTTTCCACATCTGGACGTTTTGCATTTGTGACAGTAACGGACGTTCCTTTTTGGGGTGAGACGAATTATTTTTTATTATTCATGGTTCCAGGAGTGAAACTTTGGTAAAAACTTCTTTATGTAGGACCCTAAAACAATTAAACATAGTTTGTAAGGTGTGCTCTAAATATCTATATTGGGTGTGAAACACCTTTTACACCGTGCTGCGACCGCTTGGAGAACGATTTTGGTCCCCTCTCACAAATATGTAACAACAACAACAACAACAAAAATGCCCCAAGTAACCGCACGCCCGGTGAAACAGGAATTCATCTTCCTCTTCGATGAGCGGCTGCATTTTTGAGCTCAAATTTGAATTTTGCTTCGAATATTGAAAGCCATTAGACTTACTTGCTGCGCCAGACACTAGAAGGACATTGGTGGTGATTACACAGACCACAAACAACAGCATGTTGAACATTTCCATGTTGCCTTTGGTCTTTCAGTCCATTATCTGCTCCTTCGCAGACCACGCCACTCTCTAAATGTCGTCGACGGATATATTAATAAAATAATCTGGGGATAATCTTATTAACCTTAAATTATTTATTGTATTTGCACAATCCCCTCTATATGTCAAGATGCTTACAAAATGCCAAAGGTAACCCTTTTCAGATACCGATTCGTATAATGAATTTAGGGTCGATACATGGATTCATGAGAGTGGACCTACTTTGTGAGAGAGTAACGCACGTGTTTAAGAGGTATTATTGATTTATCTATAAATCAAATGTCACTATGTCGAGATGTTTTGTTTCATAACGTTGGGGTTATTATTGTAAGTAGTGGGCCTTGGTTGTCAATTATTGATCCTTCGATCATTTTTGTGCTATAATTTAACTTCTTATATCACGACTGGCGCTTCAAATAATAGGATAAATGCATTTGTATTTCGCATACAGGCTGCCTGTGTTTCATACGCTTCACTGCGTTCCATGCTACCATTTACAGAAGTTGGTTCATAAATATCAGTCACACTTGAACGATATTTACTCCTACTGGCACCCCAAACATGCTTGAATAAAGCAAAAAAAAAAAAAAAAAACATTTGTGAAATATTTCCACTTAAAATGTTACAGAAATTTGATATATTATTAATCTGTGTCATCTGAGAACACTAATAGTGTGTGTGTCTGCGTAATTCCGCAAACCGAAAATTTCAACTAACATATTTTAATGACATGAAAGTCACATTTATTTTTCAAACAAGGCTACTGTCTTCTTTTAAGTAATATTAAATTCATTATTTTGATTTAGCAATCATTATTCATAATGATTAAATATTGCCTTTGAGTAATTATTTAGGGGTGATTAGCCGTGGTATAAGTCGGTTGCAACTACCCGTCGTCCACTGTATATACAAGAGCTCTTACACTAGTGTAAGTATCGAGTCTGCGGTACTGTTTTCTTAGGTCTTCTGTCTGCGACACTTATGGCGTCCACTCAATTTTGAATTTCAAAGGCACTGGTACCATGCATGGACGCTTTTCGTAGACTACCGGGCCCCGTTCCAAAAGTAAAAAGCTTATATATCTATTTCCTAGGACTACCATTCCTGTCACAACGGCAGTCAGTTCCTGAGTTCCGAGGAGGTGATTTTTTTTTTTTTTTTTTTTTGAGAACAGGTGAAAATTAATGTGCACAAGGATGTCATCCGTAAAATTTAAGCAGTGTGGCCTAGAGGAATTGGTGTCTGTGAAAGATTGTGACTTGAGAAGAATTCTGCTGATTGACATAAAGGCGCCTGTAAATCATTAAGTGGAAATCTGTTGCTGGCGGTCTTCAGGAAAAGTAAAATTTACCTCTCTATATATTTACATATTACAAATGAAACTCAAACGGATTTTCAACCATTCTTATAATTTAACTCTAGCAAAACCTCTTGTTTTCATATTGCCTTATGTTAGAGGATCACATTGCACACATTGCTGAAAAATTTAAAAAAATTATACCCTCTTTCGATAAAGATGGTTGAGTAATCGATCATTCTGTCAAGCATTATGCTAAAAAGTAGAACACCACACAACTTAATTGCTGAAGCAGGGACGTAGATAGGCAGTTAAAGTATTTAACTTTAGTAGCGAAAAGGCGATAGTGCATTGTTCCAAAGGAAAATCAATAAATCAATTTGTCCACTTCTTTCATAAACTTATCGGGTCATTCTGAACCCGTATATAAAAATCATCAACACAGCTTATACAGGTACAAGAGTTATTAGATTATATCGAAAAATTCAAAGCGCTTTTATGAGAATTAACAATTTAGGGCCTTAAAGGCCGGTCGGTAGCAAATTAATCTAACCCATTCCTTTATTGATTGCCTTTATTAATATTTAAAGATGGATATTAAGTGAGTAGACATGTCCAACTATTGTCACAAAACACGACCAAATGATACCATATAGTTTCAAATAGTAAAATCTAAAGAAATACACCACAGGGTCTCGTTTCAGTATTTTCTTTCGTTTCAATTTTCATTTTATAACGAACTACAGGGACAGACAAGTTGTCAAGATTTCCTTCCTTCCTTTATCACTGAATTCCATAATAATAATAATAAATGTAGACACCGCACACTAAGCTTTTCCACTCTTTTTTGTAATGTGCCAGTACCTGGATTTTGGAGAATCTCATGTTTGTCCATCCTTTATTGTTGTCTTTCCATAGTTTCTTTTGTCAAGTTTACGACTACAAATTTGAAGTACATGTGGATGCAGTTTTAAAGCCTTTATTCGGCTAATCGAGTGATTGATTTGGGTTGTCTTTGGCATATAGTTTTTACTTGAAATGTTTTAGAAACTTGTAGTAATTTGTATACGTTGCAAGGAATGTACAGAGCTGTCCGCTCGCTTGTTATGTGTCTTTAAAATGTTGGCTGAGTTAAATGAATTATACCTTATCTTTAGCTGTTTATTATGTACAGAAGCATCGTGTCTGTAAGACATTAACTTTACAACAGCACTTTACCTGCCAAAATGAAGAGTTGTTATCCTTTTATTACTTAAGGTAATTTAAACGCACACGTTGCATATGTTGACGGAACTAAATAGGGTGTTCCGATACCCAAGTCTTGCAAAGTCAAGTTGATATTATCCGTTCAGTCAAATCAATATATTAAGCGCTTTTTCATGTACTAGAGCGATTTTATAATCTCGTTCGGTTCAAACAAAGTTCATTACCTTGTTCGCCTTGTACTAAATCAACTTCTGATACATTTCTTTCACAAATAGGCCCAATGATGTTTAGGGTGTTTGTGTGTGTGTGTGTGTGTGTGTGTGGGGGGTGTTACCTTGAAAATTATTTACAAAACAACTGCTACCAGGCACAAATGCAAGAAATAATGGTTTGGATTACGTAAGAGTTGCACTTTGGAGGTAAATACAAGTAAGTCATTTTCGGCTTCAGAAATTATTCGGTACCCAAAGCAACCGTCAGTGATGTCCAACACAACCCCTGAAAATTCCAAGATTGCGTCTCAGATGGTTAGCAAATTACCCCAAAAGTCACTTTAACTCCTTTCCCAACAATAATTGAAAAGTGAGAAAATTGCCTTCTCTCGCGTTTTCTAGTCTAGGACAACGTCACGCAGTGTTGAAGGTTTCTCTTAAAGCTACATCATTTTAATTTTTGGCGAAAACGAACTAATACCCCGTCTTAAACCTTTGAAAATGATACACTTAAGACACTAAATACTAACTAAACATTTAACTTGCTTTCTTATGACTAAAGAAAAAACTGACACCTCTATACAGAGATGAATTCATCATTTTGCTACATCTTGATTTTATGAAAACAAAGACTAGAAAAAGTAATAAGTAATTTGTATATAAGATTCAATTAGTTGTGTTTTTATTATATATTACGATTCATTAAAATCTCAATAGGTTGCCAACAAGTGGAACTTTTATTAGATATCACGTGCTTCACTTTAGTCTTTGAATGAAGGTTTTTGTTAAGGATCCTTTATCTACCAGGATAAAAACCAGATCAATACCTTTTTCCTATATATTGATCCAAAGACCTATCAATACGTCAATAACCAGGATAAAATTTAGAGATTGCACAATTTGAACTGGAAATCACTATGACATCAACATGACCTACGTGCGGTAATCTATACTATACTTTCGGCACTCGTGCCAAACACTAATTGCAAAAGGTTAATGGTGTCTTTCGGAATAATTCCTAATTATGTAACACCTCTGTGAAACAATTTAAATTCGATTGACTTTTATCAGGCGGGTTTCCGCCATTCATTACACACATTTGACAAGGTTTGTTAGTCACGTCGAACAAACGTATGACCTTGCAGAAGCCATACAACCTTTGAGTATGTAATATTGACTTGTATTGATGAAATACAGATAGTCAGGTTGGCAATTAATTCAATTGTACGTAAATCGATTACACTTTCTGTAACAGCATCCAAAACAAAGGTTAAATGAAATAAATGTTTAACTCTTTGGTTTGAGTGCAGTATAAATTTTATTTCAATAATTGACTGATCAATTTGATTAAAGACAGTGTCTTAAAAAGATTTTCAAGGCCAAGAATCAATTATTTTCATAAGCCTTTCGACCAAAAATTTTATAAATAAAGGTATTGATTAAAAACTCTGAAACTGTTTACTTACTCTGCATGTCATGAAATTAATTTGCCCATATCTCTACTTGAAATTTAATTATGTTTATCTTCTGTCTCGTATTTTTTCACACCATTTCCTCTGCAGTTTAAAGAAGGCACACGATAAGTACATGCGTATAAGCACTTTAAGTAAAAATTATATAGACACACACACACACACACACACACGGTGACGGATTTAGAGGGGGGTCCTGGGGGTCTTGACTCTCCCTTCGATTTCTGAAAAAAAAACACATCAAAGGTCCCCTCTTCAAATTTGAATTTTTGACTAGCTTAATCAAAGTTCTAAACCGTACCAAATGGCACAGTTCACCCTATAAAATACCACAAATTTTCGGGGCCCGCCAAGGGGGGGGGGGGCGGTCGGTTTCGCATCCGCGGACCCCCC
>NW_019775664.1:226927-244511 GCF_001039355.2 Lingula anatina | reverse complement strand
CCCCCCCCCCCCCCCTTCAAATAATCTGGGATCCGCTCCTGTGTATCAACACGATTTGTCAAAACCACCAAGCTATACCATATCCAGGACCGTTAACAAAATTAATATCCTTAAGCCCATTTGGGGGTTCTAAGTTCACGTCCTAAGATTTATTTTCAATCGGGACGATTAAAAATGGTAAATTTAAACAATTTTGAGAAGAGTACGAGATAAAGGAAAATTGCTGAAATGTTAAGGAAAATAATTTTTCGTAATTTGCTATACGAAAGGCTAAAATTAATTTGTATTTCAGAATAAAATATCAAGGATGAATTGGATACAGTGAACATTTTTTTATCCTTTATGATGAAGGACCAACAGCGGAGTAAGACGGGATAATTTCATACTTAATACAACTAACATACATGTACAAAAAAAATAAATAAATAAATAAATAAATAAAATAAAATAAAATAAATAAATAAAATAGAATAAACACACACTAATAGGTTCTGACAATGAAATCATGCGAGATGCCATAAAACTATTTTGGAAGCTTGAAATTTCGCATTAATCGGCACCGTCTTCCCCGTTATTGGGGTTCTACCTTACAGGCCTACTAGTATATACTAGTCAGGATATCATAAAAATGCACCCAAACAGTTGCAAAAATACTTTTAAACAGGACCGAAAACAATTTAATATAATGCAATAGTAAGCAGCATCAAAATGGCAATGATTTGAGCGTGGTCGGTATGATCCGGTTGTGGTCTAGTCGGCACCAGTTGGGACCGGTTAGCGTGTAGTTGGATCTTTTCAACGTGCTTGTTGGTTTTCGCAGGGTTTGCCGTACAATTCCAAATCCATTTTCTGTGAGTTTTAATGCAGTTTTTAATATATAATTTAATGTTGTTTTCAAAAACTGTGAAGCCGTAAGTGAGATCATACACTGTCTAATTTATATAACCTACTAGCCCGTGTAGGCTACACCTACGGCAAATACTGTTTTAATATTTTATCGTCCTGTAGGCCTACAGTAGTTTGAAGTCTTCCGGTCTGATAAAGTTTCGATCAGACTTTATTTTGTGGTATCAGTAATTTTTGTTTTAAAAGAAGTGTTGATTTAAAAAAAATTCAGTGGTTTTTCATTGCAGAAAACAATTTTGAAATGCTCAGACCATCAAGGCAACGAAGAGGAATACCAGTGAATTTGGCTTATAGGAAGTCGAGACATTCAAGGCAGCCAAGAAAAAACTCTATAAATTTTGTTTTTAGAAAGTCAAGAGTATCCATAAGGCTAAGAAGAAAAATGCTAAAACTTTTGGTGCTATCAAGACCGGGCCCTTCTTTTGCACCAAAGCAGGACACCAGGGCGGCGCCACAGTCTGGTGCCTTTTCATTTGATGAAGCCAACCAGTGGAGACTTCTGCGACAATGTATTGGCAACGACTTACTTAACCAGAAATCTACCACTTGGGTCACCAATAGCTACAAGAAAACTTTGAAGCACCTGAATTGCTCAGAATCTCAAGATATATATTCCATTCCACCAGAAAAGAAACATGGGTATGAATATCAAGGTGATCATAATTATGTTAAAGTTACTCTTCCTGAGAAAATCATACTCTCCCATCCAGCAACTGATTGCTCTGCAGGAGGTCATTTTAGTGAACAAGAAGAGATGGCAAAGAATGAGCAAGAAGAAGATCATATGGACATCACCTCAGCTTTAACAAATTGCAGTCTTACTGGTTTGTCTCAGACAGATCAACATAAAGTTCCAAAAAGAAAAAGCTTGGTGGGACAAAAAGAATTAGAATCCATTTTAAATGGTCAAGATAGTTTTATGCCCACCAGAGGAAGACTAAGGACAAGGGACTTGTCACAACCCAAAGAAAAAGAGCCTAGTATTACCCAGTTATTAAAAGTAAATTTTTTATGGATATTCTATTTTTTTATGAAAATTGGTTACATTATTTTTTTGCAGTTAGGTATTTTTTTTTCAGTACATTTTAATTTTGTAAAGGTTTTTCTAATATTTTAGGAAATTTTATATTAGTATGGTATTATGTATATTTTTATAAATTTATCTTTATTTATTATTTTGTTTTATTGATTTGTTCTGATTTAAAACTTTAATTGATGAATAAAAACAAAACAATAATTTCCATTTACACCAAAAACTGTTGAGAAAATTCAATTTTATCAACAGTTTTGCAGTTCTAATTTTTTAAACATTGGACTGACATTACAAGATTACATTACAAGAATGACTCAAAATAAAGTTCATAATTGTATATTGATATTTAAGTAAAGGTGTATACACTTGCTCTCTCTCTCTCTCTCTCTCTCTCTCTCGCACGCGCACACACAGGGACAATGATTTTTTAATTTTTTGTGTCTAGAAACAGCCAGAAAGAGGTGGCAGTAACATGGCCTATAAATTTAGACCTACACCTGCCAAGGTTGAGAAGTTTGTGATAGACTGGAAGAATGCTACCGAAACCAGTTCCTCCTGGAACAAGGGAAGCCTGCAAATAGAGAATGCTAAAGTAAAGAACCTGCATGATGGTGAACATTTATCAAGTTGTGAAGTCAGGATTAAAAGGCTAGACAATAAAAAGCATGGGGATGTAGGTGTAAATATTTATATTAGATTTTTTATTATAAAGGTGCTTTCATTTGAGAAGAATTTGTGTCTTGCTCTGTCACAAATTTTGAACTTACAGTGCTTATTTGGAAATTTTTCATCATTCCACATTTTGAAACTTTTAGTCATGTTGAAGACACTAAGTCAAAGGTATTGAAGCCAACTCACCTGTAAAGTATATTTAATAACCCTCTCTAATAAATTCCTTTAGGGAAACATTGAAAAATGTATTTTGACATAATTTTGTTTGAAGTTTTTAGTGAACATAAACAGATTACAAAAATATTGTTGTATTGTATATTTAGTTATATAAACACAGGTAATATATTCTTTAATTTTTTTAAGGCCTATATAGAAATTACTATTCATTTTATCAGTTGTATTTTGTAATTGTGTTATGTTTAAGTGAGTTGTCATTGTACAAAATTCAGTCATTCTTTTATTCATATGCTCCAGAGACCACAAAAAGGAGCAGAGCTCCCTGTCTCAAACAGTGTAGCTGAGGTGACAGCAGATCAGCCCATAAAGACAAGACACTCCTCTAAAACTGTCACACATGCCGAATCCTCTGTCTCAACAGAATTCGATGGCGAAAGCAACACAGATGACATAGGTCAAGTAGTTTGGGCTAAATTTGGAGGACAAAACTGGTGGCCTGGCATGATTATAAAGGGAGCGTATTGTTCAGTGAGGCCTGCCAGACCAGGCAGTGTCTGGGTCTACTGGTTTGGGGATCATCTGATTTCAGAGGTACAAAATGGCATGTGTATGAGCGCATTCAGAACAGCGGACCAACATGGGGATCAAATATGGCTGACACACTTGAATGCTTGTTGGGTAATCCCCACAGAAAAACCCTTCAAGTCTAATAGGGAATTAAGCGACAAGCTTTATAGTGGGTTGACATATTTTATCGCGGATCTCTCCGTAATCCATTGTTATGAATGCGTTCTATGTGTGCATTGAATTGGAAAGGGAATTTTTTAATTTAAATCAGCTGAACAAGTTTTTTTAAGTGTATGCAATCTTGGAAACTAAGGCATGTAAAAGTGTGTGAGCAAAAACATTTTATTTTTCTACACAAAAATGTAAAAGGTATTTAACACTTTAGATTTGATAAAAGGAGAGTAAACAAGTTAAACTACTAGTAAGAGAAGCAGTGGTGTGTGAGTGGATGTGATGCTTGCTCGTAATTGGCACATACAAACGCATGTAAACATGTTCTTATCCAGTTAGCATGCAAACACGTAGTCCCTTTCACAGAGGAGTTTTCTCGGTTGAACAACCAGTGCAGCAGAAAATTGTATAGAAAAGGTGTGATTGAAGCAATTAAGGTATGTTCAAAATAACAAAAAGTTATGGGAAAAGGTGCTGTTGAAGCTAATGAAACCATGTAAAAAAAAATTGACATGCAAAATATTATTAAGTAAATGTTCTTGAGCATTTCTAATGAAGTAAAGACTGGTTCAGAATTTTGGAAAGGGAAGTGCTGATTCAATGGACATACAGGGTGTATATGATATCCTTCCCCTAAAAACATTGTAACCTTTAATTAAATTGATTATTGATTCAAATCACTGTGTACGGTATGTTATTTTTTAAATTAATTTTGATTTTTAAATGATTTGGTAGAGCTTCTTGTCATATCTTACTATTGGATGCCACTGAGTCAGTCTCCTGCTTTAATTTTTGGTATAACACTGAAGAAATCACAAAGCTATAGTTTTTTTGAACACAATATTTAGGGGAGACAAGACAAAATCATTTATTTTCCTTGTTACGTTTGGGGGCCATTTCTTGGAGTATATTGTTATTTTCAGGTATGTGCAGACCGTGCAGAAAAAGATGTCTCTGATTTTGATGAGGACCAGCTGATCAGTTGGGCCAGGCAGGGTTTCAGAGTAGATGGAAAGGTCAAACATTGCTTGTTTCACCCCCCAAAAGGTATACTAACTGATAGTATACCTACTTAGGCCCCATACCCATAGGGACCATTCCCACAGATATTTGGATTTGGATCAGATTTGATCCTATTTCAAAACTGTTTTTATATGTGAAACTGCTCCCTTAAACAGTTTTATGTTTTCTTTGTAAAAAAAAAAAAATAGCAAGGTGTATCACTACATGCTACAGTTGTGCTGAGAGGGTTTTCTTTTGTAGACCACCCTGTTCCTCAAAGTGTGAAGGAATACTTGAAAAAGATTAGAGATAAAAGAAATGCACTGGCAGAGGAACATGAGGAGGAAGAAACTGGATCTCAGGAGGATATAACTGATAAGAAGAAAAAAGGTAGGATAAATAGTTATTCTTCAGAAGTGTTTAAATGTTTTATTATCTTGTTCAGTAAAGACCATAGCATATTTAAAGATTGGTGTGAAATTACAATGTTATTAGTATGAAAAGGAGAATACTAAGCATCTTAAAGGGATAATAACTCTTCGTATGAGGTCTATATTTCACAATAAAAACATTGTGAATAACTCACAGAAATATAATATATTCTGTTTTACGACAAAAACAGCAGTTATAGCTATTATTCTGATATCTGAGCTTGTCTTCAGACCACGTGACCTCCATTGATGGCTATACTCTGTTAAAATCTCTTAAGAGATTTTAACAAAAAACCTAACTTTTTAGAAAAAAACCAGGGACTAACTTTGAATGTAAAAATGGATTCATTAACCATTGGTAAGCATGGGAAAATTGTTGTTTACTCCAGGAAAATTCATTTTTGGCCAAAACGAAGAGTTATTATCCCTTTAATAAACATTTTATTATAATTGTCCCAGGTACTACACTGTAAATATTTTTTACTGCATCAATCCTCATATCAATGTAGATTTAATACCACATAAATTATATCCATTTTTAAAAGTGTTCATGTTTAGATCATGTGTAAGGCGCACACGTGTGTTTGTGTGTGTGTGTGTGAACTAGCAGCCTGGTTAAATATTTTTAGTTTCACAAGCCAACATTTTCAGAGCAAACTTTGACATTTTAATTAATTCTTCTACTGCTTATATTTGACTTTGATATTTTAGACTCTGTATTGGACAGTGTGAGGAATGGCACAATAAGGATAGAAGGTACAGTTCAGTGAGACCGAATCCCCCCTCCCCCTTAATTTCCCTATATCTTCAGTGATTATCTAGGGCATGTCCAACATCACACCTATGATTTGTAAACCAAAAAGTACCCTAATATTAATGTTAGGGTACTTTTTGAAAAAGAAATTTATAAAATTGGCCGCTAAATTGATTTAAACATTAGCATGCATTACTTTAATTTTCAGTGCATCATTTAAAAGAGATGGTGTGAGCAATACCTATGTTTCACACATGAATTTGAATAGTTGCATGTGCCCAACTTTAATTTTCACTGCATTTTACATTTTCATGAGGGGTTAGTGTTAACATTGCCTGCAGCACAAACAATCAACAGCAAGCATGCATACTTTTTCTAACTTAACATATATACCTAAACTTTTGTAATATAACTTCTTTGACTGGAAAGTTCTTTCTGTTGTTTCTTGTTTTTTGCAATATATCATGCATGCTTTTGCCATTGCTCTAGACATCTTTTAAAGACTAGAGAAAAAGGATGTTTGACAAAGAGAGTTTAATTTTCAATATTGATTTTAATAAAACTAAAACTTGACAATTTTTTGTTTTTTTTAAAGATGTATGTATTGCCTGTGATGATCAGAAAGAAATAGTAGGGCAGCATCCTTACTTCAATGGAGGGCTTTGTGAAGATTGTGAGGTTTGTATTAAAATCTGAAGGGGAAAAAATTGAAATGTGACATAGATTTATGACCAAGGCTGTGCCTTGACAGTGGTTTATATTACAATTACCCCATGCTTGTAAATGGCTCCCAACCTTCTATATATTTATCATTGGATTGAAATGTGGGTTTATGATTGCAGCATTACCATGGCCAACATGATCTAGTTTTAGGCTCTGATGTGAAGTCACCTAGCTATTGGAGTTGTGATGTACTAGTATTACTAGTGGTAAGATATGTCAATGACAAATTTGACATATTGTCACTTCAGTGTGAGTCATTTCCATTACAGTACACATTTAACCATACAACTTTATCTTTCAGTATATAACTGTCATGACATTATCTTGAAGATTGCATTAATTGTCTTTCTAGGAAGAGCTGCGTGTAACCATGTTTGCTTATGGAGAGGATGGCAGTTTGACGTATTGTATCATCTGTGGAAACGGCGGGGTGTTATTCGTGTGTGATGTTGAGGATTGTAACAGGTAAGCATGATGGGTATCTGTTTCCACAATCTCCTCCAAATATTAAACAGATTTACTTTCATTTGGACATACCCAATGTACCTATTACTGTATTGGAATGGATGCAGAGAATCTCATTTTAGCTGTGTTTATTAGTTCTAAGAATCATAAAAGGCCTACTTTTCATCATAACTTTCTATTTTAGATGATGTACCTAGTTGAACATTTTTCAGGGGCATAAAAAAAATTACATTTCAGATATTAAAATTCAATAAACATGCAAACTTTTATCGTGACAGTCTTTGAGAATGACTTTGGTTTTATTCAGGTGTATGGGATATGTCAAAAATCATATGTTGTCCATGGGGCAATATNAAAAAAAAAAAAAAAATAGAATAAACACACACAAATAGGTTCTGACAATGAAATCATGCGAGATGCCATAAAACTATTTTGGAAGCTTGAAATTTCGCATAAATCGGGACCGTCTTCCCAGTTCTTGGGGTTCCTGCTTTATAAACCGGCCTACTAGTATATATTAGTCAGGATAACATAAAAATGCACCCAAACAGTTGCAAAAATACTTTTAAACAGGACTGAAAACAATTTAATATAATGCAATATTAAGCAGCATCAAAATGGTAATGATTTGAGCGTGGTCGGTATGATCCGGTTGTGGTCTAGTCGGCACCAGTTGGGACCGGTTAGCGTGTAGCTGGATCTTTTCAACGTGCTTGTTGGTTTGCGCAGGGTTTGCGGTACAATTCCAAATTCATTTTCGGTGAGTTTTAATGCAGTTTTTAATATATAATTTAATGTTGTTTTTAAAAACTGTGAAGCTGTAAGTGAGTTCATAAACTGTCTAATTTATATAACCTACTAGTCTGTGTACACCTAGGCCTACTAGTACGGCAAATACTGTTTAATATTTTATCATTCTGTAGTTTGAAGTCTTCCGATCTGGTAAAGTTTCGATCAGACTTCATTTGTGGTATCAGTAATTTTTGTTCTAAAGGAAGTGTTGATTTTAAAAAATCAGTGTTTTTTTCATTGCAGATAACTATTTTAAAATGCTCAGATCATCAAGGCAACGAAGAGGAAAGCCAGTGAATTTGGCTTGTAGGAAGTCGAGACATTCCAGACAGCCAAGACAAAACTCTGTAAATTTTGTTTTTAGAAAGTCAAGAGTATCCATAAGGCTAAGAAGAAAAATGCTAAAACTTTTGGAGTTATCAAGACCCGGCCCTTCTTTTGCACCAAAGCAGGACACTAGGGCGGCGCCACAGTCTGGTGCCTTTTCATTTGATGAGGCCAACCAGAGGAAACTTCTGCAACAATGTATTCGCAGTGACTTAGTTAACCAGAAATCTACCATATGGGTCACCAATAGCTACAAGAAAACTTTGAAGCACCCAAATTGCTCAGAATCTCAAGAGATATATTCAATTCCACCAGAAAAGAAACATGGGTATGAATATCAAGGTG
This sequence comes from Lingula anatina, assembly GCF_001039355.2. The sequence goes on along the minus strand of NW_019775664.1, from coordinate 236,146 downwards.
ATCATAATTATGTTAAAGTTACTCTTCCTGAGAAAATCATACTCTCCCATCCAGCAACTGATTGCTCTGCAGGAGGTCATTTTAGTGAACAAGAAGAGGTGGCAAAGAATGAGCAAGAAGAAGATCATATGGACATCACTTCAGCTTTAACAAATTGCAGTCTTACTGGTTTGTCTCAGACAGATCAACATAAAGTTCCAAAAAGAAAAAGCTTGGTGGGACAAAAAGAATTAGAATCCATTTTAAATGGTCAAGATAGTTTTATGCCCACCAGAGGAAGACTAAGGACAAGGGACTTGTCACAACCCAAAGAAAAAGAGCCTAGTATTACCCAGTTATTAAAAGTAAATTTTTTATGGATATTCTATTTTTTTATGAAAATTGGTTACATTATTTTTTTGCAGTTAGGTATGTTTTTTTTTCAGTACATTTTAATTTTGTAAAGGTTTTTCTAATATTTTAGGAAATTTTATATTAGTATGGTATTATGTATATTTTTATAAATTTATCTTTATTTATTATTTTGTTTTATTGATTTGTTCTGATTTAAAACTTTAATTGATGAATAAAAACAAAACAATAATTTCCATTTACACCAAAAACTGTTGAGAAAATTCAATTTTATCAACAGTTTTGCAGTTCTAATTTTTTAAACATTGGACTGACATTACAAGATTACATTACAAAAATGACTCAAAATAAAGTTCATAATTGTTGAGCAATAATATCAATATATTGATATTTAAGTAAAGGTGTATACACTTGCTCTCTCTCTCTCTCTCGCGCTCGCGCGCACACACACAGGGACAATGATTTTTTAATTTTTTGTGTCTAGAAACAGCCAGAAAGAGGTGGCAGTAACATGGCCTATAAATTTAGACCTACACCTGCCAAGGTTGAGAAGTTTGTGATAGACTGGAAGAATGCTACCGAAACCAGTTCCTCCTGGAACAAGGGAAGCCTGCAAATAGAGAATGCTAAAGTAAAGAACCTGCATGATGGTGAACATTTATCAAGTTGTGAAGTCAGGATTAAAAGGCTAGACAATAAAAAGCATGGGGATGTAGGTGTAAATATTTATATTAGATTTTTTATTATAAAGGTGCTTTCATTTGAGAAGAATTTGTGTGTCTTGCTCTGTCAAAAATTTTGAACTTACAGTGCTTATTTGGAAATTTTTCGTGCCACATTTTGAAAATTTTATTCATGTTGAAGACACTAAGTCAAAGGTATTGAAGCCAACTCACCTGTAAAGTATATTTAATAACCCTCTCTAATAAATTCCATGAAGGAAACATTGAAAAATGTATTTTGACATAATTTTGTTTGAAGTTTTTAGTGAATATGTGAAACAGATTACAAAAATATTGTTGTATTGTATATATAGTTATATAAACACAGGTAATATATTTTTTGTTTAAGGCCTATATATACATATATATTTATTTTATCAGTTGTATTTTGTAATTGTGTTATGTTTAAGTGAGTTGTCATTGTACAAAATTCAGTCATTCTTTTATTCATATACTCCAGAGATCACAAAAAGGAGCAGAGCTCCCTGTCTCAGACAGTCTAACTGAGGTGACAGCAGATCGGTCCTTAAGGAAAAGACACTCCTCTGAAACTGTTACACATGCCAAATCCTCTGTCTCAACAGAATTCGATGGCGAAAGCGACACAGATGACATTGGTCAAGTAGTTTGGGCTAAATTTGGTGGGCAAAACTGGTGGCCTGGCATGATTATAAAGGGAGCGTATTGTTCAGTGAGGCCTGCCAGACCAGGCAGTGTCTGGGTCTTCTGGTTTGGGGATCACCTGATTTCAGAGGTACAAAATGGTGTGTGTATGAGCGTATTCAGAACAGCGGACCAACACATCTGGGGATCAAATATGGCCGACACACTTGAATGCTTGTTGGGCAATCCCCATGGGGAATCTATTCAGTGTCTAATAGGAAATTAAGTGGCGAACTTTACAGTGGGTTGACATATTTGATTGATGATCTGTCCGTAGTCAATTGTTATGAATGCGCTCTATGTGTGCATTGAATTGGAAAGGGAATTTTTGAATTTGAATCAGCTGAACAAGTTTTTTTAAGTGTATGCAATCTTGGAAACTAAGGCATGTAAAAGTGTGTGAGCAAAAACATTTTATTTTTCTATACAAAAATGTAAAAGGTATTTAACACTTTAGATTTGATATAAGGAGAGTGAACAAGTTAAACTACTAGTAAGAGAGACAGTGGTATGTAAGTGGATATGATGCTTAATAGCTTGTAATTGGCACACACAAATGCATGTAAACATGTTCTTATCCAGATAGCATGCAAACACGTAATCCCCTTCACAGAGGAGTTTTCTCGGTTGAACAACCAGTGCAGTAGAAAATTGTATAGAAAAGGTGTGATTGAAGCAATTAAGGTATGTTCAAAATAACAATAAGTTATGGGAAAAGGTGCTGTTGAAGCTAATGAAACCATGCAAAAAATTGACATGCAAAATATTATTAAGTAAATGTTCTTGAGCATTTCTAATGAAGTTAAGACTGGTTCAAAATTTTGGAAAGGGAAGTGCTGATTCAATGGACATTTTTGATACAGGGTGTATATGATATCCTTCCCCTAAAAACATTGTAACCTTTAATTAATTAAATTGATTATTCATTCAAATCACTGTATAAGGTATGTTATTTTTATTAATTTTGATTTTTAAATGATTTGGTAGAGCTTTTTGTCATATCTTACTATTGGATGCCACTGAGTCAGTCTCCTGCTTTAATTTTTGGTATAACACTGAAGAAATCCCAAAGATAAAGTCTTTTTTGAACACAATATTTAGGGGAGACAAGACAAAATCATTTATTTTCCTTGTTACGTTTGGGAGCCATTTCTTGGAGTATATTGTTATTTTCAGGTATGTGCAGACCGTGCAGAAAAAGATGTCTCTGATTTTGATGAGGACCAGCTGATCAGTTGGGCCAGGCAGGGTTTCAGAGTAGATGGAAAGGTCAAACATTGCTTGTTTCACCCCCCAAAAGGTATACTAACTGATAGTATGCCAACTTAGGCCCCATACCCATAGGGACCATTCCCACAGATATTTGGATTTAGATCAGATTTGATCCTATTTCAAAACTGTTTTTATATGTGAAACTGCTTCCTTAAACAGTTTTATGTTTTCTTTGTAAAAACTAGCAAGGTGTATCACTACATGCTACAGTTGTGCTGAGAGGATTTTCTTTTGTAGACCACCCTGTTCCTCAAAGTGTGAAGGAATACTTGAAAAAGATTAGAGATAAAAGAAATGCACTGGCAGAGGAAAATGGGGAGGAAGAAACTGGATCTCGGGAGGATACAGCTGATAAGGAGAAAAAGGGTAGGACAAATAGTTATTCTTCATAAGTGTTTAAATGTTTTATTATCTTGTTCAGTAAAGACCATAGCATATTTAAAGATTGGTGTGAAATTACAATGTTTATTAGTATGAAAAGGAGAATACTAAGCATCTTAATAAACATTTTATTATAATTGTCCCAGGTACTACACTGTAAATATTTTTTACTGCATCAATCCTCATATCAATGTAGATTTAATACCACATAAATTATATCCATTTTTAAAGGTGTTCATGTTTAGATCATGTGTAAGGCGCGCATGTGTGTGTGTGTGTGTTAACTAGCACCCTGGTTATATATTTTTAGTTTCACATGCCAACATTTTCACAGCAAACTTTGACATTTTAATTTAAATCTTTTACTGCTTATATTTGACTTTGATATTTTAGACTCTGTATTGGACAGTGTGAGGAATGGCACAATAAGGATAGAAGGTACAGTTCAGTGAGACCGAACCCCCCCTCCCCCTTAATTTCCCTATATCTTCAGTGATTATCTAGGGCATGTCCAACATCACACCTATGTTTTGTAAACCAAAAAGTACCCTAATATCAATGTTAGGGTACTTTGTGAAAAAGAAATTTATAAAATTGGCCACTAAATTGATTTAAACATTAGCATGCATTACTTTTATTTTCAGTGCATCATTTAAAAGAGATGGTGTGAGCAATACCTATGTTTCACATATGAATTTGAATAGTTGCATGTGGCCAACTTTAATTTTCACTGCATTTTACATTTTCATGAGGGGTTAGTGTTAACATTGCCTGCAGCACAAACAATCAACAGCAAGCATGCATACTTTTTCTAACTTAACATATATACCTAAACTTTTGTAATATTACTTCTTTGACTGGAAAGTTCTTTCTGTTGTTTCTTGTTTTTGCAACATATCATGCATGCTTTTGCCATTGCTCTAGACATCTTTTAAAGACAAGAGAAAAAGGATGTTTGAAAAAGAGAGTTTAATTTTCAATATTGATTTTAATAAAACTAAAACTTGACAATTTTTTGTTTTTTTTAAGATGTATGTATTGCCTGTGATGATCAGAAAGAAATAGTAGGGCAGCATCCTTACTTCAATGGAGGGCTTTGTGAAGATTGTGAGGTTTGTATTAAAATCTGAAGGGGAAAAAATTGAAATGTGACATAGATTTATGACCAAGGCTGTGCCTTGACAGTGGCTTATATTACAATTACCCCATGCTTGTGAATGGCTCCCAACCTTCTATATATTTATCATTGGATTGAAATGTGGGTTTATGATTGCAGCATTGCCATGGCCAACATGATCTAGTTTTAGACTCTGATGTGAAGTCACCTAGCTATTGGAGTTGTGATGTACTAGTATTACTAGTGGTAAGATATGTCAACGACAAATTTGACATATTGTCCAGCGATACAGAAACGGCGCGACTTTGCGACATTTGACCCATAAATTTCATTATTGTCTCATAAAAAACGACCGTAATGCGACCAAACATGAGGCCATTGTTGCATAAATAGCATCACCTTTGCGACCAGGAAATCAGAAAAATACATATATATTCAAATTTAATAAAAATCAGGAATGATCCAAACAGTTAAACAAAGTAAAAATCGTTCAGTGAGTGCGCAATATCACCTGAAACTGAGTGGAACTCAACAGCCAACCACATCGCACCTTTCAGTTATAACGCTTAGCAACGCTTGCGAATTCAGCGAATCATGCTGCTTTTTGCATTCATCGCAATTTTCCTCCTCGCACATGGCGGAGCCAAGTGACAGTGAAACTGAACCTCGTGACCAGCTGGCCGCTTGTTTGCCTCGGAAACGTGTCAAACGAGTGTTCAATAAAGCTTGGAAAACTAAATGAACGTGGCTAGAACACAAAGACAACCATATGTTTTGCACACTATGTGTAAAAAGCCAAAAAAGAACGTTTTTACCGAAGGCTGTAGCAACTTCACAACCACGACTTTGGAGCGGCATGCTTCAGCAGCTGACCATCGCCAGTCGGTACAAGATGAAATCTCAAGGTCAACTCTATCGAGAATGGTAAAAAATCAGTTTAGTGAGAATGACAGTACCATAATCCATGCTCTACGAACAATATATTTCTTGGCAAAGCAGGACATAGCAACATCCAAGTACCCAGATTTTGTTGATTTTTTGATACAGCAAGGCTGCAGTGCTCTTGCGCCAATCGCAAAAAGCTACCAATCCTACACTATTACCAAAGACTTTCAAGAGAGTATATACGAAGTGATTCTCCGAGATATGAGAAAAAAGCTGACAGATGCCGACTATATCTCTGTGCTTTGTGATGAATCATGTGACATTACTAGTACAAAAAAACTTAGTGTGTATGCGAGGATATCATCAGGCTGTAAACCAGAGACCATTTTCTTAGAGAATTGTGAAGTACTTGATGGGAAAGCAGACACCATTGCAACATCTGTCAAAAATCTCCTGACAAAGTTTGAAATGCCGCCTGATAAGGTAGTAGGACTAGGAAGTGACAGTGCATCGGTCAGTATTGCATAATATTATCAAGAAACAATAAATAAAAAACAATTGGTGTGAAGTTGATAAATAGAATAAATTAAATAATGTACTGGATATATGATATGTTACAAGGAAACAATAAATAGAATAAATATTTGAAATTTCATTCATGAATTTTATTTAGTCAGGATTATAATTATTACTGTCAGTCTGTTATATTTATGAAAAATTCTAAAATATTAAATAGTTTGGAAACTTTTTAATAATGAAATAAATTAATAGTTTCAATTTTTCTAAAATATTGGTTAGGTCATCAGATGTTGATATGGAAAAATTAATTTAAATCTTTATCTCATCAGGTTATGACCGGAAAACACAATGGAGTCGGTACAAGACTAAAAAGAGAAATAAATCCACAGCTCATTAAACTGCACTGCATTGCTCACCAACTTGCACTGGTGTCTAGCCAAGCAGCCAATGGAGTGCCATATTTGAAGACCTACCAGGAGTTCATGACAAATATCTACTACTGGTTCAAACACTCCGCCAAGCGCATTAGTGGACTGGCTTCTCTACAGGATGTATTAGATGCTCCCAAGATCAGGATAAATACATTCTGTCCGTTGGTTTAGCTTTTATAACAGTCTAGATGCATTGTATCGCTCTTGGCAATCTTTGGCAATGTTGTTTGAGAAATGTTCATGAGAAATGCCTTTGTCGTTTTGCTTTAAACACACCAAGAGCACTTCTAAAGTCAAAATCCTGAGAAAGGGGGCCATTTAGTTTTATGGCGATCAACATTTGTAAATTTTCACTGATCAGTCTATTTCTAAGGCTAGATTTGATTATATTTTGAGCACTAAAGCCACGTTCTACGTCTGCAGTATGCATTGGGAGGGCAAGTGCTATGCCAGCTAATTTGCACAAGTTAGGGAAATTCTCCTTATGAAATACGTTGATAATTGCCTAGAGTTCTTTCATACTGTCACAACTGTAAGTGTTTGCCAGGACCAATTCCTTCAGTATTGCCCATTCCTGTTTGACCACATTGCCATCAACATACTTGTCATTTGTGGTGTAATGACATGACATTACTTTATTGACATTACTACATTGACATGACATTAATAATGGCACTTCTGGTAATCATGCCTAAGAGTGTTTCAAGGAGCAAATGTTTTTTTTTTTTTTTAAGAATAAAACTTGTTTTATGGAAATAAAAAATGGTGTTTATGATGTGTCCCTTGTTTTGAACCTTGTGTCTCATATTTTTATGAAACAGGAGACATATGTCTCTCTTTTCACATAAAGTTTCTGTATCACTGATTGTCACTTCAGTGTGAGTCATTTCCATTACATTACACATTTAACCATACAACTTTTTCTTTCAGTAAATAACTGTCATGACATTGTCTTGAAGAATGCATTATTTGTTTTTCTAGGAAGAGCTGCGTGTGACCATGTTTGCTTATGGAGAAGATGGCAGTTTGACGTATTGTATCATCTGTGGAAATGGCGGTGTGTTATTCGTGTGTGATGTGGAGGATTGTAACAGGTAAGCATGATGGTTATCTGTTTCCACAATCTCCTTCAATTATTATACAGATTTTCTTTCATTTGGACATACCTAATGTACCTATTACTGTTTTGGAATGGATGCAGAGAATCTCATTTTAGCTGTGTTTATTCGTTCTAAGAATCATAAAAGGCCTACTTTTCATCATAACTTTCTATTTTTGATGATGCATCGAGTTGAACATTTTTCCAGGGCATAAAAAATTACATTTTAGATATTAAAATTCAATAACCATGCAAGCTTTTATCGTGACAGTCTTTGAGAATGACTTAATTTGCTTTTATTCAGATGTATTGGATAAGTCAAAAATCATATGTTGTCCATGGGGCAATGTACAATCACATTTCCATTATTAGGGTATACTGTACCAGATGCATTGAATCTCTGGTAGGAGAGGGAAGCACCAAAGTTTTGAGTGAAAAAGAGATGTGGGTTTGTTATATGTGCAGTGAATATGCCCAAGAGACACATGGTTTACTACAGAGAAAATTAGACTGGCAGCAAAATATTATGAAATTATATCAGCCTAGCAGCACAGTTCAGGTACATGTATGTAATGTATTTAAATGTCCTTGTTGATATTTAAATTGCCATTAACACGAAAGTTTTCTTAATGCCCAAAGGTATTCATTTTCTAAAGAGAGAAAGATGTAGTTAATAACTTTTCACTCATTATTGCTGCTTGATGTTGATTTATTTATTTATTTCATTTTTTGTAGAGAAATGGCACTTTAAACCTACGAGGGAATTGTGTTGCTATAAAAAGATATTTGGTATCAATACACTTACGATATCAGAACCCTAGAATACTTGCATAACTAGAGTCAATTATGTCAGGTGCTATCCTTGATTATATCATGATCATATTATTTTATATCTGAATTTCAGGCCCCAAACATCTCTGACTTTCTTCCAAGGCGTGCAGTGACAGTCCTGTCTTTGTTTGATGGCATTGGCACTGGTAAGTTATTATATATGTACCTTAATAAATTTTGCCTGGGCATGTATGAATTATTAAGGCCTTTGATTAAGATGAAGTTCACTTAAGGGCATGAACACTCCACTTTCATAGAATTAAGCTTATTTCAAATTGGTTGAAAATAAAAAACAGTTTTGGCCCTTGAAAATAGACTTGTTATCTCTTTCAAATTTCACTAAATTGCTGTCAGCAGTTACAGTTGTTTATTGCTTGCTCAGAAAAGCAATTTCAAGTTATTAACTATGAATAAAACATATATAACAGGAATATGATAATTATTGTTGGAAGGAATGTGCACAACAAACAGACATGTCATTAACATGGCAAACTTGCATGTGCCTGACTGTATACTGGCTTGTACATGTACTCGGGTATACCAGTTTGCTATTAATTGAGCAATGAATTAATCCAATATTTAATAAGAACTTGTAATGATCTAGTTTTGGCAATATCTGCATTGTTTTAATTGGATATGAAAAAAAAACAACATATTATTATGTCCTTTTCTAAGGTAAAGTTGCTCTAGACAGCCTGGGTATTGTCACAGACAAGTACTATGCAGCAGAGATAGATGACTGTGCTGTCACTGTGACCAGGGCCAACCATGGGGACTCGGTCATCCAACTAGGGGACATCACAAAGTTGGACAGAGAAAAGGTGAATGTATTATTTAAATGTGAATCGGTCCATTCATGCTTGCACCTTTACAGATTTGATACTTTAGACTGGATGGAATTTATACTTGAAGCAGATCAGTCTCAGCACCATATATGGTAAACTGTAT
>NW_019775664.1:196650-226798 GCF_001039355.2 Lingula anatina | reverse complement strand
CTTATTTTCCACTTCTTTCGTGGTTAAAGCTTGGAAATTATATGCTTCTAAATATTTCCCAACCAATACAAAAAGTGCCAAATAAATGTGAGAGAGTGCCTTCTTAACTTTAATCACGTGGCTACATTTTTCCAAGAACAACTTGCCTCGTTTTAGTTTGACTAAATACTTCAAAGTATAGAATATGGCAGCACTCTGAAAACGAGGCACTGCCGACGGAGATAGTGACTGCCAGTTATTTTTAGAAATCTGGCATTGACGTATGTTACAGTTTGTGACGTTATTGTGCAAAAAGGGAAAAACGTGTAATGCTTCAATCTTTTAACATCAGATCTAACATTGTACTAACAAAAGGAAAAAAATTCACTTGCCCGCCGGGCAACTGGACATAAAATTTACTTGTCCGATGGCAGATTTTAGTTGCCCCGGGCAAGCGGACAACCGTTTGTGTTGAGCCCTGTGTATGTTTTTAAAATTGCCTTTTTGCTTGACACACATATTAGTAAGTATGCCCAAACACAAGACAATCATCCCTGTTCTTCTTGTAAATTTCAAGTAAAAATTATTACTTAATATTTTCCAGTTGGCCTCCATTGGCCCCATAGATTTAGTTATAGGAGGCTCACCCTGCAATGATCTGTCATTGGTCAATCCTGCTAGGAAAGGTATATTTGGTAGGTAAAGTGTCACCTAACTGTTAACATTATTTTTTTACATTGGTTGGAAGTTATAGACATTCTTTGGCTAAAATGTAAGCAACATCAGAGTTTTTCCTAGGTTTTGATTGTATTTAAGCCCATTCAAGTATGCAGCTTAATTTTCATCTTTTTTAAACATACCTTTATTAGATTATCATAATTATAATGACAGAGATCAAAGACTGTATTGTTTTTCTTGTATTATTCAGATGGTACAGGGCAACTCTTTTTTGAGTATTATAGAATCTTGACCATGGTGAAGGAGTTAAACCAGGACAGACATGTGTTTTGGTTGTTTGAAAATGTGGTGTCAATGTTGCGTGAGGCTAAGACAACTATTAGCAGATTCCTAGGGGTAATATTACTATTCACAATATTTAAGAATCTCAATTCACATTTCTGTACAAATGCAGGGTAAACTTATAGCACATTAGATAAATGGCAACAATGCCCCTTGTCATGAAGCAAGAGAGCATGTAACGCAATGACATTTCTGAAAGTTTAAAATGGTTATGTAAAATGTATATAACAATTTAGTTGATTTATAGTTTTTAAGTTGTGGTAATTACGTGATCTTTTTAATGGGCAAAAATAATCAAAACTTTGGAGACAAAATTTTATAATCAAAAAATTTATTTCTGTATAGCACTTGTGTGACTGGCATGTTATATTTCAGTGTGGACCTGCCATGTGGGATGCTAGGTACTTCTCTGCACAGCAGAGAGCACGATATTTCTGGGGAAACATTCCAGGGATGTACAGGTAAAAAAATACTTTTTAACATGAAAAGAACTTTGTATGACACCAAAATTTTCTTAAATAGAACATATAAATATTATGTGTAGAAGAATTTGATCCATGTTGACACCAACATCCTTTGTCCACTGGTGTCTGAGGGAGTGTTCAGATAAACCTATGGTACCAGCTCGATCAATCCAACTCTGCAGAGATTCTTGCTTAAGTGCAGTCAATGCAATATGATTGTCTCACACTCTTCCAGCAAAGGTGGTTAATTAACTGTCATGCACACTTGGCCTTCGGAAGCTCTTTCACTCATCACATGAGCCAATTAAGCTGATTACACTGAATGCTGTTTAGCCAGAATCACCTGCAGAGTTGGATCAATCACGCTTGTACAATGAGTTTATCTTAATGCAGTCTTATTTTCTTGTTTAGGGAAGAGAGCACAAAATAAATGGCAGGAATAATGAAAAAAAAGTTTTTGATGAAGTTTGTAGATAATTCTGCCCTGTTTCAGTGCCCCTCAGACTATTCATCTCCAGAATGCTGTCAATGTGGACGGGTCACTTACACCAAACTGTAACAGGAGGGCAACAGTAAGTACAACAGCTACAGGTATATACATGTTGCTTTGTCTGGGCAAGGGAGCATTCCCATAACCCTACTATACCAACTGGATCGATCTAACTCCTTGGAGATTCTCGGTAACTTGCATTCAGTTTTAGAGGCTAAAATGTCTGGCACACCCCTTCATAACTTGAAGTACTTGAGTAAAGTCGGGGTGGATACTTTATGGTCAGTAATGTTCATGTTGCTTTATATTTGCAAGGGGGCATGCCAAACAATCTTGCTGATAACATTGACTGCCCATTAGTGAAAATCCCCACTGAGATATATCGACTCTGCTAGTAGGATAAGGTAAAGGGAATGCAGTCTAAGAGATATGAGACCTCTACATTTATTCAATGTGTAACACACATACACATTTTACTAAAAAAGAAAACCTTTGTTTATATGATGAAGATGAGGAAATGATATATTGTTAATCATGTAGCTATTGAAGAAAAAATAGAAAATTAAAGTAAAAATTAAAAAATGTTATGCAGTCTCTCATTAATAAGACAAATTTATATTTACCTGGGATTTTTATTTTTAAAAAAATTTTTATAAGACTAGTGCACTCGGCTGTTTCACGATCAGGGGTACAAAATAGGGGTCACATTGAGTGAAAAATGAACTTTGATGCATGTGTTTTATTTTGTAACAGGCAAAAAGAATAACATCTTAACTATGAAAACCCAAAATTGTAGAGCACAACAACAATTAGTTTATGTGTTATGTTCAAATTAACATGACACCCCTTTGGCTATGATTAGGGGGTACGGACACTACACGTTCAAGAAACTGATGCTTTTATAACTGAAATAATATATATTTCCTTCTATTTGTGTCAATTTCAAATGAAAAATATTAAAATAAAGATCCAGCAATTGAAAAGAAATAAAAATAAAACAAAAAAGGAAGTTTTTGGAGAATCACCGCACTCCAGATAAACAGTTAACGGCTGTTTCACGATCAGGGGTTCAAAATAGGGGTCACATTGAGAGAAAAAAGAACTCTGATGCATTTGTTTAATTTTGTAACAGATAAAATAATAACATCTTAACTGTGATATCTACAATTTTTAGAGCACAAGATTAATTACTTTTTGTGCTAGGCTCAAATTAACAGAACGCCCCTTAGACTATGATCTGGGGGTACGGACACTACACATTCAAGTAACTGATGCTTTTGTAACTGAAATATCATATTGTTTACCAGTTATTTTTGCCAAAAGTCTAAAAAATGTCAAACTAAAGATATAACAGCAGTACTTTAACCAAAAGGATACAAGTACATGTATTAATCAAAGAGTTTTTTGGAGAAACACCACAGCACGTTTTTCAGTGGATGCTGGAGCTTGGTTGTGTGTCATTCAGTGTGACTTTCATTCACCAGACTTAAATTTTAACTTTTCTTTCTGTTGCTTGACCTTTTTTATCTATTCATTTTTTTTCAGTCTTGATTCCTGTTTTTGGAGTCTTTTCTTCTTTTTCATCTCTCGTTAATTTGCACCTCTTGTTCTACTGTTTTCAGGATTGTTGGCTTTCTGCTTCTCCTTAACTCTCTGTCAGTATGCCCTAATTTCTTCTCTTTACTTTAGTCTTTCTTGCTGGGCCAGCCTAGGATGATGATTCTTTTTTTTTGCTTCTATGCTATGCTATGTGCATTCAACGTCTTCCTTACGTGCTTCAACAAGATTATTAGCATCTTTACGGATATTAGCTCTTTGACGTCTTTTTTTTCAAAATTATTTTTTGCTGACAATAAAATATTCAGGATACCTTTTTCTTTTCCTGTTTGGCTTTTTGTTTATTGTCATCCATATTTGATACTTCATTCACTGAGAGTATAATAAATGTACTGTTAATTATTCATGTATTGAAGTGTTCGTACCCCCTCAAAATATATCATATACATTAATCCATATAATATTAATCCATAAACAATTTATTATTTTGCAATTAGCTATATTTGGCAATATATTCAAACCAATATTGTTCATTTTGAATGCAAAGAGTAGCATCTTTACTGATATTATTTCTTTGCAAAATCTCTTGCCTGACTCTAATTAATCAGTATCACTTTATCGAATATATATTTATATACAATGTTTTTTTTAAACATCATAAGACAAGAATGCATTTTATATAGCCTAAAACAAAAATTTGCATCATATTTTGAAGTTTTATCATCATTGATATGTAGCCAGTTATCCAATCGTTAATGTATAACTTGGGGGTATGGACACTACAGTAGGGGTACGGACACTACATTTGGCACCAAATTTTTGCATATCTTTTCATAATAAGGGGTTATGTGCTATTTTCTTCCTGCAAAATAAATGTCAGTGTAGACATTATAGAATAGTAAAATCAGACAGAATATGCTGTGATTCCTAAATAAAATAGATAAGGGGGTACTGACACTACAAAAAGTAGGAGACACCAAGGGGCTCATGATTATAAATACCATAGCATTAATAATAATGGTTACATAAGCACAACTCCTTTGTTATGTTTAAGTCATAACATGGTAAATTCATCTTATTTACACGTAGGTGATTTCAAAGTTATATTTGGCCTTATCAAATATGTTTTTCATTGCATTAACATAAATAAGTAAAATGTGTACAAAAGCCTGTTTCAGCAAAATGGTTAAAATAAATTTTTACTTAGAACATATCTTTGGAAGAACCTGCTAGAAGAGAAGACATATGTTGTGGGGATTATATACCAATATCATATTCACCATAAATTATTGACATAAAAAGCTAGTGCATCATATTTATGACCTAAGTTGCAAATGACCCATCGTAACAGCTAGAAATAGGTACTTTTTGGACACATAATTGGCCATATTTTTGTAAATTGTAGTCCGATTATTATAATTCTTTTTTTATTTTGCTGCTATGAACAGTGTCTTTGATATCAGTCTATCAGCAATCTCCAATCATAAATTGTAAATTTATCAGACACTTGTAACATTAACCACATTTAATTGTTCACCCTGATTGTGAAACAGCCGACTAAATGTCCTCTAAAATTTGTACCCAGCATAATTCTCTTACTTATTTCTTATTTAATCTACTGTTTCAGTAATTTAATCTAAGTGAACTGGATATTTTTTCACTTATCCTGAATACATTGCTTTATATTTTCTTCTGTCAGGTGAAGAAAATCCGCACTGTGACTACCAGATCAAACTCCCTAAGACAAAAGTATGAACTGTTTCCTGTCAAGATGGACGGTCAAGATGACACACTTTGGATACCAGAGTTAGAGAGGCAAGTTTAATCAATATAGTATTGCAAATAAATATTAGGGGATGAAAAATCATCAAGCATTTTCATTTCATGTGTCTTATTTTCTAAGTCTTGGGTGCTTTCCAGATCTGTGCTTTTTTAAATTGATTTTATGAGTCTTTTATCCAATCATGAGGCATGCCATTAAAACTCAAAAATTTTATTTTCAGAATATTTGGATTTCCAGCCCACTACACAGATGTAGGCAACCTTCCTGTAGCTAAACGCCATAAACTCCTGGGTAAAACTTGGAGTGTGCCTGTTATCAAGCATCTATTCACACCATTGAAGCAGTTTTATCTCAACAACAACAACTGAGAATTATGTTGTTGAAAAATGTTACTGTTTAGATTTCCATTCATAGTTTACAAAAAAGGAATGTTGATCTCAGGGGGGGAAAGAATGAATGGCGAACTTCAATAGATCTTTCATTTTTGGCAATCTTACTGACTTTCCATGTATGACATTAATTTTTGTACCGAAACAAGGTGTATTTTTTTCCAGTTAATTCATTTGCCTGTGATTCTCTCCTGTGGAGGACCTTATTTTTATCACCCACAAACTATAACACATTTTAAAAGGACTATATATACTTTGGTTGGCTTTGCATTGTCTTGACTTGTCTCTCTAGTCATTTGTTAGTTTATTTAAAATGTTTATTTAAAATGATTTGAGGGATCTTTTTTTTCTCAGGCAAAGCATAATTTTTTCATTGATAGAGTGGTTGAGCTACAAGGTTATCTTGGAAAGGTATATTTCTTTATACAAAGAGTTGAATTGATAAAATATTACAACACTGAATATATTAGAGTTACAAACATCAAGGGGATGTTGTACCACTTTCTTCAAGATTATTTTTCACATAATTTTCACAATGCGTTACTGGAAAGTGGTAAGTTTTGTCTTTTGTTTTTAACACACTTGATTTTATTAGAATTTTTGCAATAATGTTTATTAAAATTTTTGAAATGTTTTCTGTATAGTTTATAGTTTACCTTTTGCTATCATTTACTTTAGAAGTTAAGGCAATTTATTTTGTTGTAATATTTCATTTTGGATGCAGTGCATTTTGGTATCATTTGTTGAACTCGTAGACCATTATTAAACAAATACTTTGTTGCTTGAAATTACACAGCTGTCTGTATTTAAGATAATCATATGTTAGGTTTAACTTGTTGAAACATTGCATTTTATCTTGGGAGACAAGCTTTAATGATATTTAGTTTGTGTTGAAGAAAAAAGCTTAAATAAAAAGCTGTGATTGTTGTTTTTGTTTTTTTTAATATTAAATTCATCAAATTCATCTGTTTATTATTTGTTTTATTTTATTCAAGGGCTTGTTTTAAAAGCATTGGTCAATTATGTGGAAATATAATGCCAAATAAACCACAGACCTACAGACCTTGAGACAAGGGCAGATAAAGAATGAACTGCCTCATTATTTTCTGTGTAACAAATTCTATCCCAGGTGGTTTAATTTAAAAGACTGGGCTTAATGAGTGGCAATTCCAGTACAATGGCTGTGATGATTGAATAAGCTAAGTTTGACTTTCAAAATCCATGGCTAAAAACAAATAGAATGATATAATAACCTGCTGTTTATGTTGGGAGTCAGAAATCTTTCAAATTTAACAGTTTTTATTTAAAGACTAAGCATAAATTACAAAAATTACTTTATTTTAGACAATGCAAAATATGTTATGTCTCTACAGTGAAGACAGTGGTGTCCAAAGCTTCAAATTCTATATAACATAACTACAGATACCTTCCACATTTAGAACAATATTACTTCTTATAACCACCACATTAATTCTAGTTTACCTGGAATGCTGTTTAAAATATTTGTGCAAACAAAATAATTACTTCTTTTGTAAAATATTAAATGTATAACTCCAATAATATGGCACTTGACTGTAATAATTGAACAAACTGGTGTTTTAACAGGCATAAATCTGCCTTCTCTGGCAAGCCAATGCTGGTGCTTCTCAAGACCCTGTTAACATCAGTAAAAGTGGTAAAAAATAGCTCTATATTCAGCTGCATGCTCTTAATAAATGAAGGTCAATTACAGTAGTATATAAAACACAGTTTTGCTCATTGAGGAATGTGAGCTGTTTATAAAAAGGCAAACATTTTGGCAAGTATAAAAAAATGTTTGAAAATCCATCATTCTGATTCACTCAATCAGATAATACTGCATACACTGGGTCCCCAACGCTGATAGGTCCACAGACATCTGCTGCTAAATTAATCCCAAGCACAGGGGTACGGAAATCTGGATGTTGGCGGTATCTGGAACATAAAGAAACGGAAAAAAATCATTAGCTCATAAAAGCCAATGTTGAAATTATCCTAATGAAGCAAAAATAAAAAAAAGGAGACGTCAAAATGCAATCATATTCTTGCACAAATCTGTTTGTTCAAATATTGCAAACATGATGTTTTTCATGCTTAGGTTTGTACCTACTTGCTCATTGATTTCAGTGGTTCATTGTCTGGATCTTTTATCCCAGTTTCTGGATTCACTGTAGTCATAATACACCTAGAACAATACAAAATTACACACACAAAATGTTTTAAAATCAATCATGTGAATTACTTATACAAACCCTGCATTCTTAGACTACACATCCAAATATATATATATATATATATATATATATATATATACTGATTTCATCTTGTGTCATATTCTTATGGATTTCAATCATTTGTAACAATAACTATTTATAAAAAGCCTCTAAAATTTACACATTAGCTTGTTTCAGTTCATTTAAAAGCAAATGCCGTGGCTACTAACAGGCTATAAAGCTATTTTCTGCAATGATAGTATAGAAGTATAACAAAAGCAGTTTTAGCTCTAAAAATTATTAACTTCTATTTTTCATATGATAGCAAAACCAATCATTACCTCTGACAATGTTTCAGCCTAACAAACTGGTTGTTTCCAATGCGAACTCTCTGCCAACTATCCTATGATTATTTAAAAAAAAATTTAAATTTAAAAATTCACACAAAATATTACACAAAGAACAAATACCAATTATTAAATTTTAAAAAAATTGTATATATGATATGATACATAAATTTATAAACATCTTTATTTGTCACACAAATTATCACCAAAGAGTAAGTAACATAACTAAGAAATATGCTGGAAAGGTACCCCACCTCATATAATTGATACAACAAGAATAAGAAGTATTACCTCTGCAAAGGCATGACAACCAGAGACAACTATATTTGGACGGAAAGTTCGCATGTAAACTTCTTTCCCTTCCGGCAGGTTACTGTTGACATTCTTCACAGAAGCTTCTGACATTAATAGGAAGGCACTAAAGTCTGGATAGAGTGCCTGAAAAGCAGTGGTGATGTCTTCTTAGAGTAAAAACTGTAGGATAATATGTGATGAAAGGGAAAACTGAACTGTGTTCGACTTGATCTTCACTGCTGAATATTCCATTATATTTAAACATAAGTTCTAACAATTATAAATTGGTGCTGGATAAAATTAAAAAAGATAAACAACTTTATCACAATTTCTGATAACGATAATAAGGACACATAGGTACCCTTCACAATAAAAACTTCTATTAAAAGGATTTTATTGACTTTAAGGTCTGAATTGGGCATTATGAGAAACTTGGCAGGGTGCAAATATGACTGTGGAGGACTTTCAAGCATGTGGAGAGTACCTTTAACTGACCTTTGAAATGAATAAGTCAGCTAGAATGTGTTTTACGATGAAAAAGATATTTTACCTGGTCACCTGGTCTTGAACGATTAGGGAAATAAGTTTTCTTGGTCCTCATCTCCCTTTTGGATAAACTTGGATGACAGTATACAAGACGCATTCCATCCTTCTTCAAATATCTGTTCATCCAATCAGCTGCCTTTTGCCCACAGTCTAAGCCTGTGCAGCGCATGTCCCGCATTCTATAATATCAAGACGCCATTTTATCAATCACAGCAATGGTCTAGACTGTCAGTTATCGATATACAGACTACATAGTATGAAATCAAATCTAACTTTTAACACTGGAATGGATATCAAACTATGCACCTAATAATTTAGCTGGAATAAGTAACATACCTCCCTTTTTATTACTAATTACTTATCTTGAACAATTTAAAATAATGGTATTTCAAAAATTATAATAGAAATAATTTGGCAAAAATAACATTTTGTTTTTGTCCATTGCACCCTATTCCCACCCCTTAATTCACATTTCATAATTACATGCAGTTCCTGACATCTGTGGTATTCAATGGCATATGAACAGGCACTTTCAGTGTCTCCATTCCTGGAGCATCAAGATGCAAACAATTGCCCTGGATGCTGACCTCTATAAAGACCATAGATGGTTCCTCTCTTATGCTGACAAATGTCTCATCCTTTCTGATTACCATCCACTGCCTAAGAAAAAGAGAAATAATGAAAATTCCATTTGGTATTTATAATCAGTTTTTTCCCCACTGTTTAGTAAATGATATACTACTGAGCTGTTAAAAAAATTTTACGTGTAGTGCCACAACATATATATATATATATATATATATATATATATATATATATATACATGTATATATGCAATGTAAACATTACATCCAGTGCAGTGTTTAGAAAAAATGTTGCTCAAACCCAAAAGGAACTTCACAAATTCTGTTACATTTTAATTTAATCCAGCTGTATCCTGATTTTTACATTCATGCTTTTGGCAATCACTTTGAACAGTTTTTTTTCTAAAATTTTGGAAACACAAATGTTAATAAGAATAACTGGCCTGCAGACAGATTGTCCGTTTATGATCCTTCAAGTGAAAAAATGTATCTTGCAAATCAATCCTAAACATATGTTGCATGTAGAAGTATTTTAGATGCATCAGGCTGATAAAAATGGCAAAACTATACATTTTTGTAGCATGTTATGAATTCTTTAAAAATGCTGATTTATGGAGATCTAGAGGATCGTCGCAAGTTGTACACAAACGTTAAAATAACTGTTCTTGTGACATCCCCGCTAAATGCTAAACGGTACTAGTAGTCTACGGGTCCGTTTACAGTATATAAAAATCCCCCTTTCGAAAAGATTCTCATTCAAGCCCCCGCCCCTCCCCACCCCAACACACTCATTGTTAAACCTTTACCGCAGTCTATTACTACTGTCAATTGCCTATGGACAACATGGCTTTATTTACATACTAAGGATCTAGGTTATTTTGCCGTATCGGGTTTATTTGCTTTACCTGTCCCCAACATCGCCGACCTTCAGGCCCAACTTAGTGCATTCCGCACCGAGTAAGTCAATCCCTTTACAGGACTTAACTGGGTGAAGGTACAAACCAGAAACTCTTCCAACTAGCTTGAAGTTCTGAGAACTGCGTTGGGCCCACCATGCAAAGACATATTTAGCAAGGCTGACAGAAAGAATGCCAGCGAACACGTTAACGTCCCCGCCGTCCATGAGCAGTTGCTCCTGATATCGAACTTTCTTTTTAATGTTCTGCGCATGCGCGAGGTGGTTTCCCCACCACAGAGCATTTTTTACCTTGAGACTTGGACGCGAAATACAAATCATAAGTCAATTTAATTTTTCGGTATATAGCGCACACTATAAAACTCAAACTCTACTGCGCTTTGGGCGGATTTGAAAGATAATGATGATAAAATAGATAAACATTTAACACCTTATATAAGTTATAAACAATAAGAGATAAAGTAAAAATGATTAGAACATATTCTTAATAAAAAGTAAAAATGGCCAATAGAAACATCACATGTTTGCACATGCAAATTTACACTTTTTGCCTTCTTAAGCAATTTAAAAAACATCTTATGTAAGCCCTATTTACTTTTTTAAACAATCTGACAGCCAATTGTTCCATCATTTGAATGCAAAAACTTAGAACTATTTTGCCTGGAGTTTGTATTTAGAACGGGGCATATATACAATGTTATCTTTCATAATAGAACTATACCGAATCTTTTATTAAGATACCAAGTGTGACTCGATACAAACAAAAGTGTTGTAAATGTGTTCAGCTGAGACATTGTTTTTTTTAAAATTAATTAATTAATTTTTTTACTAAGGGTGCACGCAAGTAGCACTCGATCAAATTGTGCGAAACCCCCACCCCCCCACCCCCACCCCCCCAAAAAAAGAAAATAATAATAATAATAATAATAAAATCAATTTCTGTGGCGGCTTTTCTCGAGATTAAATAAAAAAAACTACTAGTGGGAAGGGGGGGGGGTTAAAATTGGGCACCTGAATAAAAAGCATGCCCGTAATGATACGAGGGTAATTTCACAAAAAAAAGTAAGCATAGATCATGACGAACACATTGGCATAATTTTTGACTTGCCCGATTTTTGCTGTTTATCATCGAGCAATCCAATACGACAAGAAATCAACAGTAACTAAAAAGTGGTAATGTAAATATTACACAAAATGCATGCATCGCCGACGTGATTCATATACGCTCTCCTTACAGTGTGCTTGCTGTGTGCAGTGTGCTGGGTAGAGTAAACCAAGGACACAATATACAGCCGGGGAGCCACTGGCCCATATGACCGTTATTTTCCCAATTATTAGATAGTAGCCTCGTTTTCAAATAGGCCCGCTTCGCCTTGAGAAAATATGGCGGGAATCAGAGGCATACACTGTAGAACANGCGTTAAAGTTGGACTTGCGTAATTGCTTTCACAAATTTTTAATTTCAAACTCACTTTTTTACACAAAAGCGACTTTGGATCAACTCAAGGCGCATCTCAGCTTATTTGAAATTTATTTTTAAAAATGTGAATATAAATAATGATGCATTTGGTACCTTAATAGCTGAGATATTTCACCCTTTTTGATACCCTCTAAATACTCGAAATTTTGGTCAATTCAAAATACGTAAACTTCCGGTTTCCCTAAAGTCCCCCTAGCGGCAGCTCAGTGGCTCCCGGGCTGTACAGTGTACCAATTTTAATGTGTACTACGGCAATTGTAGACAAAAGGTGGCGCTAAGGGTTATAAAGACACGTGTATCCTCATTATAATAATCGAGTAGTAATGTAACGTAATCAGCGAAAAGTCCTTGTCACACCTTGTGACTTGATCTACACTGGACAGTTCCTGAACGAAAACAAACATCTGTGAGTGATTTTTTTTTTTCAGTTTTGCACGACCTCATAAGGCGCCGTTTCAATCAGATAGCATTCAATGCTAAAATTTTAGCTTATTTGGCAGATGATTAAATATCACTCGACACACATGGGTAAACCGCCCCATATTTCATAATTGTGCAGGGGAGTGGCCCAGTTTTCTGGTTTCGCAATTCGTGCATTTTACAAATTGGTCAGTAGGTTATGGTCACGAAACAGTATTGTGGTGAAACTATATAAAGCAAGGTCTTATCTGTATCTTGCATTCACAGGTCGAAGAGCTCTTGACTCGAAACAGGTAAGCTAGATATTTTTTAGCGAAATTTGTTTTGATTTTTTAATAAAAATTTGATATTTACGGGTTATTACATTAGCTATCGTACAGAAGACAAGGTTTTGATTCTGCTTATAATATTGCATATGCATTTTAAAGGTAGGGCCTATATCGTTCGTTCTTGTTTTATGTTTTATTAAACATAATGTTGCATATTTGGGCTTTCAAACCAATGTTATTTTGTTGTAATCAATGATCGATATGAATAAAAAAACACTTAAAAAGAATTTACAAAGACTAAGTCCTGATAACTTCAAAGGGTTGATGATATTTTGCTGTATTACAGAACTACAGTGTAGCTGTTTTTAGTGGCGTAGGATATTCCTTAACAGGATAACAACTGTTCATTTTGGCAAAAAAGGATTTTCCTGGGGTAAACGACAATTTTCCCATACTCAGCAATGGTTAATGAATCCGTTCATTCGAAGTTAGTGCCTGAGTTTTTTTTTTTTTTTTCTAATAATCTCTCGAGAGATAAGGGAAGCCGTCTATGGAGGTCCAATGGAAAGCACAGATTCCAGTATAATTGCGATAACCGCCGTTTTGGTTTTTAAAAATGAATTTATTATATCTCTATGGGGTGTTTTCTATGCATTAATTGTGAAATATGGATGCCATTCAAAGCGTTGTTATCACTTTAAGCTTGGAACCTGTCAATATAATTTCAATGCCTTTTTATTTTAGTGAAAAAACAATGGCGACACATCAAAAAAGTGCTTACAGCGCGCACCTGCCGACATTTTTCGATAAATTTGGTGGAGGTTACCCTCCTCGGCCAGTTTTTCACGACTGGCCTACATGTTTTCAAACCTACCAAGATGTCTGCCTTGAAATGCCTGAGAAGTTATACACGCTCAACAGTTCGGAGAAGTTCAGGGAATGGATGACAGAGAAACTTGACAGGGTCAGTATCATAAGTGTAATTTGTCTTAATTCAAAGTTAAGTTTGCGAATCACACTTTCTCTCTCACCCTCTCTCTCTCTCTCACGCACGTAAACACACACAAACACGCACGCACACACACACACACGCGCACACACACTCGCTTAAAACGGTGTCAAAATATGCCTATTTATCATGAGTAGATAATCGTTCTTATTGTTTGATATACAAACGGTAAAAATTACGTTTGATTTTCAAACCGTTCTTTTTAACATAAACATACGCACAACAGAAAAATCTCTTTTATGTTCTTCAAGATTTTTTATTCAAGATAATTAGGATTTTTATGTCTTGTCATCCTTCTTTTATTTGTATCTCTATTTCTATTTCTTTCTTTTTTATTTCTTTCATTCTTTCTCATTATTGTTTATCCAGTTATATATTTTTTCAGGTCGATTTGTTCAAAGTTGATGTTGCCATCACGTCTCTGATTGACAGGGAGTGTATCCCAGTGTTGGCGGGCTACCTGGCCTGTCTGAGCTACCTGGCACACGCCTATCGCTGGGGCACAGTACCAACCACGAGCCTGGAACGGGAAAGAATCACTCTCGAATTCCCGGACTGCCTCTGGGACCCTTTTAAAAAGGTATTACACACATCTAATGAAAGGGAAATTACATTACACGCGATAATTATTCTGCGTATAGCAACCTATAATAATCATTAACCTTATATATTATTTTTAAAAAATATGACATTTTATGAAATTCTCACCCAGTTCTTCTTTTACTGGCAGAGCAACACGAGTAATAGAGCATATTTATTTGTCCATTGCTTCATGTCTCGATTTGGGTATTTTTTTGTGTTGTTTTATACAGAAATTTTCAATAAGATTTTATTTTCAACCAATTTCATGAAAAACAGGTAAATGATTATTTCGGGCTTCCATATCGTGGCAACCACTTTTCACTGATGGCATGCAACGCTATTTATGACGAAAATGGATCGCCAGTAGGTATGAAGTTTAATTGGAATTATGACCCAGCCAAAGCGAACCAGGAAAATAACTTCAAGCTGCTGATGGCAAAAACCGAGTGTGAAGCCCCTAACGTCCTCAGTTCTCTCGGAGAGTACTTGGATTTGCTTCAAACCTTCACGACTTCAGACGACAGGAATGACGTCGAACAGCAAATGATCGAAAAGGTGTATCTTACAAAAGGACACCTCGTGGCAGTTATAAGACAGGTCAACACAAAGATGCACGACGGTTTTATTTCAAGAAATGTCTTTGCACCACACATCCAGGGAATGATTGCATGGGGATTAGACTCAGACATTGGGTCGTCTGCTTCTGAAAATCTCATTTTCCAGGTACTCAATGTGTTTTGCGACATGGAGGGTGCGAGCGAAATGAGTCGTTTTGGAAAGAGGACGCGGGAGAACATTCCAGAAAATTCCAGGGTTTTATTAAATAAATTTGAGGAGAGCACAAAAGGTTATATCTTTCCGACAGAGAAACTGGCCCAAGCAAAGGCAGACTTGATTACGGTATATTATGCCTTTCTTTTGGGGCATGCGCGAAAGGTACCAGACTATATAGCCAAATGTCCAATGACTGCGTCCGGGTTCTTGAAGAAGGATTTGGTATCCAAATTTAGGCGTCAAATGAAAGCACGGTGCGACGAAGTTTTATCTGCCAGAAAGAAAGCTCAAGGCAGATCATCTGACAACAACAATAACGACAATGGAATCGAAGAAAACAAAGTGTGGTGTTGGAGTAAGGCGTTGTTTTGTTGGGGAAAGGCAATCCTGAAGTCTAATTTGAAACTATTGACAATACTGATTTTATTTTCCTGAGTTACTAATTTTTTCATTTTCTTTTTTTTCTTTATAGATATATTTACTATTTCCATTAATCTTGCAGTGCGTATTGCAAAACGCAACTTATATTTGGCTATATACTATCAAAACAGTCCATTTGCAAGTCACAGATTGAGATTCAACTTGAAGATAATAATCGTACATCATATGAGTGAAATTCTCCTTTAAAGCTTATTTGATCAAGATTGATGGTTTCCTAAAATTTCCAATTTAAGCTTCAAGTATTGCAATCGAAATAAGAATTATCAAAACAATTGCTTTATTTAAGCTTTCGCTCGTCCATGTTGAAATTCATTGCAACCAATGTCGGTTTCTTAATCAATCTCTAATTTCGGTGTTTTTTCGATATCATTTTACATTGCCATTTTATATTATATTGCTTATCACAGAACTTCATTCACTTCATTTTACTTGTTTATTAGTCAAGATCCGATTCTTGATTAGTTTGATATAAATCTATGGCGATCAACATTACGTTTTAACTGTATTCAATTAATTGTATTGTTTTCAATTTGTTGCTTTATAAGACATGTTTAACCCCCGTAGGCTTTGATCGAATTGTATGTACAAATGTATTGTGTGTAGATATTTTGCATACTTAATCGATTTGAATAGGGAGACTGAAAAAGCCTGTTCTATAGCCTTTGTCTGATGGACTCGTTTGCATTCGTGAATATTACGATCTGTTGAATTATTCGTAATAAAACGTGTTTCATCATCTATATTCATATCTGTTCATTCCTAACTTCATGTATTTACGAAGACGTCCTATTTTCTATTATCTTCTCAATATAACACTACTTGATTAATTTTGAGACAGATTGGGACAATGGCTGTTCATAGCCACTTCCCAACGTAAAAACGAAAAGTCGACAGCGATAATGTGACAACAACTCCAAATGCAAGCTGTCTTCAGGGACCAGTTGCTTATAGTTATGCCGATATAGGGGATTAAAAATCGCAGATGTCCATTTTGAAAACAAACAAGTAATTAACATGATGCAGATTTTTTTATCAAAAAGTGTAATATGAATGTTTTCAAACCATGAACCCGAAAGATATAATCGACATGTATTAAGGAAAGACCGGCGAGGAATGTCATTATTACCATGACCAACAATCTAAGGTGATCTAGACGCATTTTATCAACAGTCAGCCTCTAGTTACTTCACCGGTATTAGGTTTTCAAACGAGTACATTGATCAACATTTGACGGCGATCTGCTTTCTGCGTGAGGTCCCTAATATTTTCTCTGCAAAGAATTTCATTTAATTTTAAAATGTATATTTGTACTTTTTTTAACAATGTTTATTCAAAGGAATTGAAGGCAAAGCGCTAAAAAAACATTAGGTGCTCTCCATATTTGTAGGCCTACTAAGTTTAGCCTACAACAAAGTTTGATTGCATATCAGTAAAGTCTGATTACAAAACCAGTAGCTGTTCACACNTCTCAAAGAGGCTACATAAGCCATGACTTATAATAGGCTATAATTCTCTGAAGAAAGGATATTTTTGGGATTCCTTCCTAACTCATGAATAACTTCCTAATATGCCTCCATACAACAAATTTGGTTGAAATCTGCTGACCCCCACCTTGCCACCCTGGGCTGGTTCTCTCGTGGACAAGCTCTTAAGACCATCTATCTATCCAATCGCTACGGCACATTAAAAGTCCAGTGTCACGTGTACGGTCTGTTCTGCGTGAACCATTTTCCTAACGCACTTGATAATCAACAAAGATAGACCAAATCAAAACGTAAAAAAGTCAACAAAATTTAAATTAACATTAACTTTATTCTATTTTTCCATGTTTCGGAATATTCCTCTGGATTACAAAATATTAATTCTTATCTTATCCCAGCGAAAACGATCTCAAAACGACTGGGGCGTGTTGATGTGGTTTGTTGGAATTAAGACCATCTATCTATCCAATCGCTACGGCACATTAAAAGTCCAGTGTCACGTGTACGGTCTGTTCTGCGTGAACCATTTTCCTAACCGATTGTACACGCAGCAGACGCGTGTATGAGCTGTTCCGTGAATGATCCGTTGTTATTCACCTGCACTGTTATACTATGCTAGTGCATTTATGTGGCTTCTTCGTTTCTTACTTCATCATATATTTAATATAATGGAGATATTTCTAGGTAAAATTCATGTGTTAATACAGAATTTTTAATTGATAATTTTCAGCGTCAAATTACAGTTCGACGCATGGTTGAACCTACCGTGGACGGGCCGTCGTTATCCAGCTGTTGGCCTACTACATGTATTATTGTATTGATTTTACTAGGCTTGTGTGTTGATATCACCAGTAGAGGTGAACAATTATAAGATATTAATATTTTTAAAGATTATTTTTGACTTTGCAGTATGTTCTCAACAGAGTATGTTTATTAAAGTCTAAGAATGTACTTATGATTATGTGACAATGTCTGGCATCATGATATCCCGCTCGTTGATCACAAAAATCGTACTCCGTGTTTCTTATCATCTGTTGCACAATTCTACTCATCAAATCTAATATAAATCTAATATAAATCAAGCATAATGTATTGATGAATCGAAAGAGACGGACTTAACACGCCAGAAGTCTCTCAGATTTGCCTGCGCTTTGTGCGCATGAGCAGAACGGATGGTTCACGCTCCGAACGATTCATGCTACACCGGTATAAAATTCACAGTCTGCACATATGTCCATATCCACACCGCACAAATCCCAAAGCAAATAATCATTATATTGTGTTGTCAAAGAGCTAACAAATCTTCATGAAAATGAAATTCAAAATACCACAGTAAATATATTGTAAACAACACACAGAAATATAATAAATTCCATTTTACCACTTAAACGGCGGTTATCGCAATTATTCTGAAATCTGGACTTGCCATCGAACCACGGGGACCTTTACTGATGGTTATCTTCCATATTACAAAAGCACACTTAAAAAAAAACAATCGACTAAGAATGATGTGATTTTTTTCTTCAGTCAACAGCTAATATTGAGATAGTTTTACCTCCAATATCTCCAATAATTCTCTGACAATCGACTAGCTTTGAATGATGGAATAGCGGCTTTGCAATTTATGTGGACATAGAAAATACGAAATTGGGAAGTTTACAAACGCCTACAATACGCCTTTACGCCTTTTACTGTCATGTCAAAATTCTATGACGTAGGCCTACGACTGCGCACAACAAAATAAAAGCAGGGCAAACACCGTGCTTGTGAATTCACGCGAGGAGTTATTTTCTGATGGCAGATATTCAAATGGCATTCAGTCTAAATGCATTTGGTGTGCTTAAATGTTTGTTTCAAATCAAGCACATCTTTTATTTTCAGTAGCGGTGGCGGGCGGGGAAGGAAAGAGAAAGAAGTTCGGACGAAGCGAGTGCCGAACCAATAGAGCATTATTTATTTTGGATTTTATATAATATAATTTGCATAATTGGAACTTATCTTGATTTTTTTCCAATTATGTATTAAAATACAACAGGGTGTTTCGACTTCTTAAGGTAGGTGCTTGTCAATATACATGTATCATAATTTAATTTAAATAGCTTGCTTCTGTTGGTTCTTTTGTTTTAATGTTATTTTGTAAGTCACAGAATTTTTTAGTACAATAAAACAACAAAGTGAATTTGGGTTGCATGTCCGACGTTAAGATAAAACCAGAAGGCCAATATCAACTGGGTTCTTTAATTTGTCGTATAATTATCCAAGCCTGGATGAAGAGATAATCTTCATATTGAGACCATACCAGAACAGGCTAAATAAGATAAGAAAACTTAGCAAATTAGAATGCAATGGACAAAAAAATAATGTAAACATGTATTCCATATAACTTTATTCGCAAATTTTTTGAATTAATATTTTATTATTGTCAAGTTTCCAATCATAATCCGGTCCAAGCAAACAAACGTCATTACTAGGCCTATAGGACTAAATTTATGAACCCTGAACCCATAATACAATACATAATGGATCTGACTACAGTGTATGTACCTTACACTGGTTTTCTTAGCCTCCACTAAGACATTACAGATATACACTCTAAATATGCATCTTCATTAAACCTTTGATCCTTGCATTGAGGGCGACTCGTGTGTTTCAGTCTTGGAGTCTTTATCACATGATCGTAAAAGCTGTTTTCTTGTAATTTTGTGAAGAACAATGAATTTCATCGGAAACGAACAAAAGATCAATTATAGAAAACGATTTTTTTCAGTGTTTAGAATTACTGCAAAACTTGTAGGATATATCAAGAAATCATCAAAACGGTCAAAATTCGCTTTAAATGGGTGTTTTTCAGTCAAATCTGCACATGCACTTGATGTGCACATGGAATGTCTTTACAAAATACAGTCATAGTAAACAAAAGGGGTTTTGACACTCACAGAAAGATAACTGGGCATAACAAACATAAGAAAGCAAAAATTAACAGATGAGAATAATTCCAAATTGGCAATCGACAATTAGACCTCATCACGAGAGCCTTTCGACAATAAAACAACGCCTTACTCCAAGACCACGCAAAGGTTTTCTCGATTCCACTGCCGTTGATGGCGTTGTCAGCTGATCTGCCCAAAGCTTTGTTTCGAACAAATAAAACTTCGTCGCACCGCTCCTTCATTTTACGCTTGAAGTTGGATACCAAATCTTTTAATAAAAATCTGGATGCAGTCATTGGACTTTTAGCTATGTAGTCGGGTACCTTTCGCGCATGTCCCAAAATAAAGGCATAAAATACCGTAATCAAGTCAGCTTTGGCTTGGATCAGTTTCTCTGTAGGAAAGAGATTTCCTTTAGTGCTCTCTTCAAGCTTCTTCAATAAAAGCCTGGAGGTGTCTGGGATGCTCTTCCGCGTCTTCATTCCAAAACGACTCATTTCGCTCGCACCCTCCATGTCGCAAAACACATTGAGTGCCTGGAAAATGAGATTTTCCGCAGCAGACGACCCAACGTCCGTGCTTAATCCCCATGCAATCATTCCCTGGATGTGCGGTGCAAAGACCTCTCTTGAAATGAAACTGTCGTGCATTATTTTATTGGCCTGTTTAAGAAGTGCCGAGAGGTGCCCCTTTGCGAGGTACACCTTTTCGATCATCTGCTGTTCCACGTCACTCCTGTCGTCTGCGGTGGTGAAGGTTTGAAGCAAATCCAAATACTCTCCGAAAGCACCAAGGATGGGAGGGACTTCACACTCGGCTTTTGCCATCAGTAACATGAAGTTACTTTCCTGGTACGCTATTTCTGGGTCAAAATTCCACTTGAACTTCATACCCACAGGCGATCCATTTTTATCAAAAATTGCGTTGCATGCCATGAGTGAAAAGTGGTTGCCACGATATGGAAGCCCAAAATAATCATTTACCTGTTTTTCATGAAATTGGAAAAAATAATAAAATTTCCTTGAATGTTTTAATAAAAAATTAACATACTTAATATCCAAATTGAGACATTAAGGAATTGATAATTAAATACGCCAAAATTATCAGCTTAAATAAAAAAGGGAATTAAATTGTAAAAAAAGTTATCAGAAAAAGCATTGTCAAAGGTAAAATTTTTAAATAAAAGTAAAAGAAAAAAGGCGTTAATCTTGAGTCAAAAATCTTTTTATCAATAGTGCGCCTCTTTCACTGCCAACCAAGGTCACCTGTCACCGCTTGGCTGGCAGCTTGCTGAGGAGCACCCAGGATAGCCCGGTCTTATTTAGCTTGAACGGATTCAAGAAATTTTACTTTAGATTACTGTATTACCTTTTTAAAAGGGTCCCAGAGGCAGTCCGGGAATTCGAGAGTGCTTCTTTCCCGTTCCAGGCTCGTGGTTGGTACTGTGCCCCAGCGATAGGCGTGTGCCAGGTAGCTCAGACAGGCCAGGTAGCCCGTCAACACCGGGATACACTCCGTGTTAATCAGCGACGTGATGGCTTCGCCAACTTTCAACAAATCGACCTGAATTAATGGATATATAACTGGATAAACATTTATGAGAGCATGTTGGAAAGAATACGAATAGATCAAATAATATTGTGGTATATTTGAACTTTCCTTTATAAAATTTCAAACTGATAAAATTAGCTCGAAAGCCTAAAGTGTACATGATGCGAGAGAGAGTTTTGAATTTCATCAAATCGTACTTACCCCGCTTAGTTCCTCCGTCATCCATTCCCTGAACTTCTCTGAACTGTTGAGAGTGTATAACTTCTCAGGCATTTCAAGGCAGACATCTTGATAGATTTGGAAACATGTCGGCCAGTTGTGGAAAACTGAGCGAGGAGGGTAACTTCCACCAAATTTATCGAAAAATGTCGGGAGGAACGCGCTGTAAGCACATTTTTGCTGTGTCGCCATTGTCTTTACTGAAAAATAAAGCGTTTGAAATTATGTTGGCAACAACCCGTGCTTAAGGAGAACCTTACCGAACAATGTGCTCCTCCCAAGACGTAATAATGTCAGAGCAACCTTAAAACTTACGAGGACTTAATATTAAGAAGCCTCCTTTTTAAAATTCACATCGATGAAATCCAAATAGACAATGAAAAAACCCAAATACGTATTGCTATGATTAATAAAACCCCAAACAACGCTTAACGATATACATGTACCTTCAAATAAATGCATATACAGCAACTTAAAACCTTGTCTGTCGTACAATATGAGCCAATGACCTGTCGATCTCTTCAAATATCAAATGTTAATTTCAAAATAAATGTCTCTTAAAAATACTTCAATTTACATTTGTTTCGAGTCCGAAGCCCCTCGGCCTTTGAATGGTAGCTACAGGTACATGTACGGCCTTTTATTTCTTATCCAATCCCCCCACCCCGACGAAAAGTATGGTTGCCGAAAAGACTGACCGATGCGATAATTACCTAATCAGCGCTTCTCTGCTTAATGACCGTAATGATTGACTGATAAGATTGTGAATCATCGCGATGTATAAATCTGAGCTACAGTATGAATAGTAATGGACCATTATGTGCGTCAAACGAAAAGGAACTTTCTAGCAATGTGGAATTTGGAGGAAGGCGTGATAGTGACGTAAAAGTACATTTGAACTTGTTGTTTAGATTTGTCACACATGGCATACAACTCTAACTGTGAAAGCGACCAAACTGTGAATTAAACATGCCAGCCCCAGTTATCAAAACTGAAACACACACCGGCCTGGAATTTAAGCTAATTTATGCTTGTTAAATATCATTTGTTAAAAAAAAGAAAGAAAAGGACCCGCTACCGACCTTGTTTACATTTGTATGTACCTTTCATCGAATTAGCTCTGGGCAAAAAACAGGTCAACCTATGATCAACGATATAGGCAAGTTAATCAAAAGCTTCCAGGGGTGGTAGAATGTATAATAACTGCCATCGCCACCAACATTTCAGTGGTGAAATATTTCACAATGTAACAGTCCCAGGGACGCATAACCAGTCATAGTAACACTGGCATTACGAATAATAAATAGAAAGTATAATTATATAATTATTGGTACTGCGCAGAAAGCGGTCGCACAAATTTTTAACGTCCCCATGACAAGCCAGTTATTTGCACAGCTATCTCTATTAAATGCCGGGGCACAGATCATAATCTCTGCTCAATTATCATAAAATAAGGAAATCGACAGGAAGATGTCGTAACCGACATTAAGAAAGTTATCAGACCGAAATTCATAATTACGTTTTAAACTACCAAGTTAATAAATTTATCTCTGTGTTATTCAAAGAAGCCGCCACATGACACAAGGACTATTTGGCGACATCAATCCCGTTTGTGTGACGTGGTAACTTTATGTCGGCCACGACACCACGAAAGGACTCTCGACATCGCTAAAGGCAAGTCGCCATTTTTAACAAAGCTACAGGTGAATGTCGATAGGCTTCTTTTAGTCGTTGATTTTAATAGTAACCCAAAGAGAACAAATTACAATCATTGTGCGTCAAACCCCAGGTGTAAAATTGGGCTTATTTTGTTTTCTACTTGTTTTCAAATAAGTTGTTGCATCGACCGACAGTGCGAAAAAGAATTTCATGGAAAAATTACTTGGGAGGCTGTAAAGCTGTGTCATTCGTATTTTTCAAATGTTAACAACCTTAGATGTCAATATGAAAGTATTGTTTGGCGTTTGATGGCATGTGCTGCAAATGACTACGATAGGCCTTTTAAAGGGTCCAGGAAGTAGATCGCACTTAACAATTCGTAATAAATGACGATCCCTGTGCATTGTTTAATTTTTCTGTTCATTAATGTGAGACGGTCAACTTGATGTAAATGCCATATAACATCAAACTAGTAGACTTCTTACACTGTGATGCACACTAATGCCATGACTAAGGCGACATTCTGACAGCCTCTTATCTGAACTAAAAATCACAAACAAGGGAGACAGGCAATCGTTGGGCAAGTGATTGTACCTAATTACCTGTATTCAACGTGCCAGAATTGTCTTTAGCTGATCTTGGGATGGGGCATAGTTTTTCAGGGCATCCGTACTAGTATATTCATTCGTATAAAAGTCCTTTCGACAAAGAATGCATAGAAAAATGTAAAAATCAGAAACTATTAACGTTCACAGTATTACCAGTAGGCAAACAGTTTTACATGTTAGAAGTTGTACTGCATACCGAAAGTGATATCAGATACAAAATAGTCACTATTCGGAATTCTTCTTATTATACAACTAATGGATAAAGTTACCAAAGTTAGAAATATCGAAGTCACATCTGAGTAAATTGTACTGTTTTCTGTGGATTGAAAAACGCACTTGACAAGTCTGTGCATGGAGTAAAAAGTTTTTTAAACGTTTGCAGAGATAACGTGCAAAGATGGAATGAGCTCATTTCTGTTTGCAGGGTTAACTCTCGGCAATCTTCTCCCAAGTATATCTCATGCATTTTCAATGATGTACTGATCTAGACATTGCACTATTTTATTTGCTGTACTTGGATCTATATATATGCTTCCCTTAGGCATCAATCACCTCTGTCAATATTGAATCTCCAGTATCATTCACCAGATTGGGATTGGTGACTATGCAGAAGTTCTGGTACCATCTGACTCGACGACCGTTGTTCTCCAAACGGCAACCCTGTTAAAATAACGTCCGTTGTGCAGGCGACTTCTGACGGTAATCTCAGAAACATTGATAGTCCTATTTCGGTGAAAGGGATATGAACTGTTCGTATGAGATTTCACAATCAAAAAATTCTAAAAAAACTTATGGAAATATATGCTTGCCATCAGATGACGTGGGCTTGCATAGATGGCTATACCTTTGTAATAATCTCTTAAGAGATAATTACATTAAAAAAAACAAACTTTAAGAAAAAAACATGACCTATTTTTTATGTCGAAATGGATTTATTTACCATTGGAAAATATGGGAAAATCCTTGTTTACAACAGGAATATCCGTTTTTTTTTTTTTTTTTAGCGAACAGTTGTTATCCCTTTAAATAATGCAGTTGACTTTCTCTGGCATGGGGCGTCCTGTAAGAGCAAGGCTTCGTCTCTTCACTCTATGTGGCCTCTTTCGGTTGGCCTGACCGTTGCAATCTTAGCCATATGCCTGATCGACTTTCACGTTGTCTTACCCTCTAAATAGTTTTTATGAAAAATCCCAACCTTCTTGTTATCCTCGGGTCCGAAACTCTCTTCTGTGTCCACTATATGGTCAAAAATTTTATCCCACTCACATAAGAACCGCATTTTTTTAAATGTAAGAGATAACTGGTTTTCTAATCAAAATCAAATCTATGCGTACCCTGGTATTAATGTACATAAATGGGTTAGGGGTGACATTTTGTTTTTGGTAGGGCAGTAGGCCTATATATGCCAAGAAAAAGATATTTTGTTTCTCGTCACAGCACTTGTATCACTTAAGACCTATACTAGCGCACTTCTTTCCGCTTTTTTTCTTCACTTGGCCGGAGCGATGCCTGGCTCGATGTTGGATACCGGTAAAAAAACAAGTAGTCTAAGGCCGATAAAACCCTGTATGTCGGCAAATGTTTATTTTGAACTCAAAGAATAAAGTAAACTTTCGGAATTTCGGAAATGATATTCTGGTCCTTGGAGTTACACCAGTGTCATACTGTGCATGTATGTAGGTGACATAATTGACAGATTCATCGGGCACCAGGCAGGGGCGGATTTAGGCCGTCTTCTGGGTCTTCCGGAAGACGGTCAGATTTTAAAGTTTACATTGACGGCTATCTAATATTTTCTGTCGGAAGACGGTCAAAAATGGAGGATGTATTAACAAAAATAATTTGGAAGACTGTCAGAAAATATCTCTGGATCCGCCCCTGCCAGGCTACATGTATATGGTATATGATCAATTACTAAAAGCCCCAAAAATCTGCCAAGAGCAAGCTGAAGCCATTGATATTGTCGTAATAGAATTGCCCGCTAACTTTAAATCCCAGGACATGTGCGACAGACATTTTCAGTGTCAAGTTTGCTGGAAATATCCCATGGTCTAATTCTTTAATTAATTTTGATAGCGCACCCCGCTGTGGCATGATGCACTGCGGTAAAACGTTCGACGTTGCCATCATTCACTAATTGACCAGATGGATGTGAAAGATGGTGAATAAAACGAAATTTCCCTGCTGTTTCTTCTTTTTTGGAACGAACCTACTGGAGACAACTCGAAATGTGCACGTGGTGGCTACGAGTACGGGCCTAAGATCCACTGAGGGTTCTGACTGAAGTTTTCTGATTGTAAACTACAGATACGACGACTGATAAAAAAATTAAGCAGTGTCCTGCAATTGTGCGAGGATATAGGCATTGAAAAAAAAAAACGTATCACAACCGTAAATTTTGCACGCACTGAAATTGACTCAATTAAGCAGGAGGCAAGACTCCCCCAAGAAAAAATGCTACAAGTCTCCATAACGTAACTCACTACATGCACAAAAAGAAAATTTCCTTGGGAGACTTAAAATCCATAATAAAATTGTTTAATTTCTGTTACTACGGTATACACAGTTCCTTGTGGGAGATCTTTCTTACGCAGTCTTACAACTACACCACTAGGGCCGCGTGAATAAAGAAGCCAGAGCCGATTTCCTGATGTGTCAATCTTTCCTGACATTTTTAAAGGAAAGGTTTATTCCAGGATGACGACTGGGAAGGACCAACCACCTAGCGTCTTTATGCAGACGCGGTTATAGCGCCGTTTTGTATGACTCTTAGTTTTGTGGTGCATGGGCACCAAAAATTCAATCCCTTAATACCGCCATTTTGGAAATGTCTCTTTGCAACCCCACAAATTGAAATGTGTGCACATTTTCTTTGGAAATTATATTTTAAATGTAGATATTTCAGGCGCACACATTATGTTAAATGTCATTTTCAACACTATTCAGTCTTTATCATTAATCTACTTCATTTCTTTTAGTAGTGGGACCAGCTTTCAGTAAGTGCGGCCGTTTTCCTTTTTTCATGGGAGCATTTCTGGAGCATTCCCGGCACATGTATCAGTGACACCGCTATTCGTCCAATTTTTAAGGGAAAGGTACCAGCTACAATAATTCAAAACTCAAGTATACGCACTAAACTATAAATACAAAATAGCAAACATACTCAACCCGACAGATTCATGCACTGTAAAATGAACTCTCCAAGGCACGGAACTCCAACTCCAAACCCCAGTGCAATGTGGGATCCCAATAACACTTCCAATATTACAGAAGCTACTGGAGGCTCTCTATCTAGTGATACAAGACCCGCATATACATGTAATATCCCTTATGAAAGCAATGTTCACAACTGCTTTTTATGGGTTACTCCAGATGGGAGGTATGACAATACCTGTAGACATAACCAACTATACTCTCAGGTTAGACGACCTAGAACTGAACAATCAGCAACAGAGTAGAGCAAGACAGGTCAAATCTTTCAAACATGTCTCAGGATCCTCGTCTCTTTCTACAGCCAGATATTTGTCCATCTTATTGTCTTCGTCAGTTTTTTGACATTCGGCCAACAGTTAATTATTTTTGCGGGTGGAAAATCTGTGACGAGGAGGACATTATTAGACGTACTGAACAAATGCTTATTGACTGGCAATCTTCCAAAGAACAAAAAACCCATAGTTTTTTTTAAAGGTAGAACCACTCTGGCGGCTGCTTGTGGCCCATCAGAATAACAAATCAGAGACCTTGGACGTTGAAACTCTTGAGCTTTTAAACAATATACCGGAGCTCTATCATGGATACTAGCCATCAACTGGGCAATGATACTGCATGTTCTCAGATGAAAGCAGATTAAGCATTGTTAGAAGTGATGGATGCATAAGGGTTTGAAGGCAGCTTGTACTGAACCTTTTACTTACATATGGAGTGAATGTCCTAAACTTATATATAATTTTGTACGCTTAATTCAAGCGTGGGCTCGAAATAGGACATTATACGTTTTAGACTTACTTAGTGGATAACGCAATCCAAAGCGTGTCAGATTTACGTGAGGTCGCGCCAAGAAAACCCAAGTCCACATAATGACCAGTTAAACAATTTATTCGTTGACGCTCGGTAGCTACATATTCTACGTGAAGTGTCCAACTCCTAACTCGTCTGCCCCGTACTCCGTCGCTTATAATCTCCTCCTTCGCTGCTTCCTCTAGCTGTCCTCTACATGTCTCCCTTCTTCCTCTCAAGGTATCGCTTATATACTTATTTCTTATCTATATGTATGGTCAATGACGCAAACTTTAACTACCTATAATTGTATAATTAATTTCTTTACCTCGGCGTTATACAAAGAGGCCGGCACATTAATTACTTGAGAACTATTGGACCACAACACGTTACATCATAAGATATCTATGTCGGACACGACAAGCTGGTAAGAAAAAACTTCCCAATTATCCGCCTCTGGTCGACAAGACCCACCCACGTACCGCTCAGTCATGGTACGCAGCGTATTGGCTGCTGTGGTGTAGGTGAACTGGCAATGGTCAACGGGAACCTTAACGCAGAGCAATACATCCAAGTACTGAAAAGAAACTTGTGGAATTCTGCCGAGAATATCTTTGGGGACCATAACCACCCATTTGTGTTCCTGCATGATCATGCTTCTCCTCGTAGGCCTACAGCCAATGCAACAGTACGCTGGTTAGGCCTATATGCGAACCAGATCCAGAACCCCCCCCCCCCCCCCCAAATGGTCAGCTCAATCCTAGATCAGAGCCTTATTGAGAATGTGTGTGATATTATCTGAAATGGATAACTGAAGGGATAACCCTGCAAACAAAAATGATCTCATACTATCTTTTCACCGTTCTTCTGTGTATGTGGAACGCCATCAGTCCTCTAACAGAACTTTTTTACGTCACGCACACATGCCTCAGGTACTTCGTGTTAGAGGATATTGTACAAAATACTAAAAGGCAGATGCGATTGTTTTACTCTGGTTAGCTTATTCACTGGGTGAACAATCAGTAAAATTTTTTGAAAAAATTCTTTTAGAAGTTGAATAAAAATAACATGTTGGTTTATGATTTCCTGTAACACTTGCATTTGGGGGTGACACTTTTTGCTTGGGGAGTAGGGCCTATACTTGTTACATTATTTTCACACGTCTTTTGAAAACATGAGATCTTGGCCAGAAATCAAATTTAAAACATTAATTGGAACCTTTAGAAGATCAAGCTTAGCTACAAGTAGGCCTACGTGATAGCAGCATATGACACGCATGCAATTTTGAATAATAAATATCATATTCAAACAGAAGTTTATTTAACCGTTATTTTTAAATCCCGATTTTCATTCTAATATGGATAGATAGGCCTATGCGTTTCTGAGTCCTAGGAACATTACATTTTTATAAGATAAAGATAAAGTAAATGCTGAATGTAACGGATGAGTATTAAATCAGGCGTGTAGCCAGGGGGGGTTCGGGGGTTTTAAAGAACTGCCACTTTTGCTGGGAAAAGGTCCACTGTGGGTAAAATTTGATCTAGGTACATGAAGTTTTTATGGAAAAAGGTCCACTTTTTCAGAAAAAGAACCCCCCTTTTGAAATTGCTGGTTACGGGCCTGTAAATGCACAGACATCCCTTTTTATTCTCTCCACAGGTTCAAAAACTGAGGCAACTGCTGTTCAAGAAAAACTTTCGGGACATAAAGGTGGGCAGTGTGGAGGAATTTCAGGGTCAGGAGAGACGGGTCATCATGGTGTCCACCGTGAGGAGTAACCCCGATTACCTGGCTCTGGACGCAGAGTTCAAGCTGGGCTTTTTAAAGAACCCAAAGGTCAGTCATTTGTACACTTATGCATGTGGACACACAAACTGGGGTAGAGTTAACACTGCCCAATTAAGCCAAATGCTAAAACTGACTTCAATTGGCTAAACAAAATAGGGTTGATTTGACTTATTTTAGTCAAATTTAAACCATTTTGGAGAAAAAAGTGATGAAAAAGTAGTAATTTGGCTTTAGAAAAAATTGCTAGTGCCACCTCAGCATATGGTAATAACTTGATTTTTTTCAGTGGGGGGGAAATCGTGAATTTTACAGATGCGGTATTTTTTAGGCCATTAATTTTT
>NW_019775664.1:121107-189341 GCF_001039355.2 Lingula anatina | reverse complement strand
CACACACACACACACACACACACACACACACACACACACACACACACACACACACACACACACACACACACACACACACACACACACACACACACACACACACACACACACACACACACACACACACACACACACACACACACACACACACACACACACACACACACTGTTATGTGTATTATAATGTACATTAATTTCATTGAATAAAACTTTCACAGTTTGTAATGGCAGTTGCTTGATTTAGGATAAGTTCCTTTCCCAAAGATTTTAAAATGGTTTTAGATTTAGGAAAAAAATAGCATCATTGCATTTGTTAGGTTATTCTGAATGATACAATTTTGTTAAGGCATTTTGGGGTCAGCATGTTTTTATCTCCTTATAATTTAGAAAGGCATGGCC
Organism: Lingula anatina; assembly: GCF_001039355.2. The sequence goes on along the minus strand of NW_019775664.1, from coordinate 188,942 downwards.
TCCTTAAAATATTGTAAATGATTTAATGTTTGTTATTCTAGACACTGGAAGAGATGCAATGAAGGAAGCAGGGGGTCTGGCAAAGCTTCTGGAGTTTATGAAATATCACCTGAGCACAACAGGAGAGCAAGAAAGTGAATTGAGGATGATTCTTTGTGGCTGCCTAGTTAATCTGACCAATGCAAATGGTAAGATTAAAATCAGTTGGTGACATGAAAAATGACTTAAATTAATAACAACTGCTAGCATAAGAAAAATTATTGTCTATTTATTATTTTATAATAATAAATTATTGTCTATTTATTATTTTATAATAAATTATTATTATAATACTGCTGGTCATCAGTGACTAAGTGTCTTGACCAGTGATGATGGTGCTTTGTACCTGAACTTCTGATGGATTTTGTGTGATTTTATTACATGGTCATTATAATTTTACCAAGAATTAAGCCTTTTTTATATGGGAAAATTTAACATTTGTACCAAATCATACAGCCATATTGATACACTTAATTGTATGACCTAGGCTAGAAAATATCTCACCTTACAATATTTGCTGTGAATATATACGTATAATATTTACTATCTCTCTCACCAGAGATAAGCTGAACTACATAGTTTAGCAGAGTGGGGCCATGATATGAAGTGAGGATTAACCTCGATCCTTATTTATAGACATGACTGTTTCTTTTTATGCCAGACACCTGTCTGTGCCATTGCCAAGCTTTTTGTAATGATTTATTTCTTGAAAATGGATACCAATTAAGACCATTTGAAAAAAAAAGAAATCAGATATTTGGAAACCAGAGAGTCATTGTGATAATTTTTTTTTTTTGCTAATGTGTGATTTTAGTAAATAGTTCCCTTTTTAATTAAACAAATCAAAATTTAAATAATCATTGATACATGTCACTTAAAATTTTACCAGCACATGTTTGTCCATTTATTTAATACACATAGGTGGTTAAAACTGTAACTACAACTTATTTGCACAGTGTTTGAAACAAAGAAAGGTTTGTTGTTGTTGTTGTTGCTTGTATGGATGTCACTGACCATTTGTAGTAGATATTACGGTCATTGAACTTGCATGTAATAGGGACATCAAATTTGTCTTGGTCATGCTAAAGTAGGCTGTTGTTTGCACACAGATAAAAAACAAGAAGTAAGAACAAAAAGTGGAAAAAAATTAATGGCCATGTGATCTGCTATCTGTGCACATAAAGAAAGATATAATTGTCATATGATAAAGAGTCTCATGTTATGGTAAAAACTAATATGTAACTATATTCTAGAATGTTGTTCAGATATATTTATTATCCTTTACAACAATGTATGATTCATGTCTAATGTGGTTTTCTCAACATTTCAGAAAGCTTGCAGCTATTGGCACTAGAGAGTGGAGCCCTTGAGCTTCTTAACCAGTACATCAAGAGTTTCCAGGATGAGAAAGATGTTATACAAATGGCCCTTTTGTGTGTGGACTGCTTGGCAGACACGGGTATTGTGTCTTGATCGCCTATCCCTGGATCATTTCTTTATTTTTTCCCAACCAGATATAGGATTGTATTTTAAAAGCATTTGGGTCTGAAAGTAAACATTTAATTTTCTTTTTCACACCTCACTGTGCTTTGAAAAATTAGAAATATTTTATTAGGTTGATCAATTTCCACTCTATATTTCTTTGCATTCTTTTTTATTCTTAAAGTTTACTAGTAACTGTACATTCCACCCACAATCCATGTATTATTTAATAGACAAAGGTAAAGAGCTTCTTGAGAAGATACCTCTGGTTTCCTCGCTGACAGAGCTGTTGGAAATTGATAGTAGTCAGGAACAGAAGGAAACTGTGCTGGATGCACTAGCCACAATGGCCGAGTCAGGTAAACAAATCACAATGATTACAATACTGATTTAAACAGAAAGTGCTGCTTTGGTAAAAAAAATGCTATTTATGTAACATGTACTGCAGTATTTATATATGTATTTGTGAAATTATTTTTCTAGATGCTGTTAAAAAAGAACTGGCTGCCACAAAAGCGGCCAAACACTGCACAACTATCCTAAAGGAAAAATGTAAACTGAGGGATGACAAAAGTCAGCAGTTACTCAAACTGGCAGCAGACTTGCTTATATTGATTCTTACTGGAGGTGAGTTGTGAAGTAATAATAGCTGTACGAGTGTATGGATTGAAACATTTTGCTTCAGCTGACAAACGTGTCAATGAAATTGAATTGTTAAAAATACCAGTGTGTTAAATTAAAAAAAAATTATTATACTTCCATTTACAGACGAGAGTGTAGAGATATTGTACAATGATGGGGAGGGAGAGATTTATAAGGAAACGCTCTCTTGGTTGAAGACGGGTAATATTGTCCTCCAAACTACAGCTGCTTTGGCCATAGGGAACTTTGCAAGAAGTGGTAGGTGGCGCACGTGCATGCGTGTGGTTGGATGGGGAACTAAAGTTTAAAGTTATTAGATTGTCATCAACATAAATGCAAATATGTTCCAGAAAAGATTTCTAAAATGTAGTAAAATTCACATCAGAAAAATTTCTTAAAGTAAATATATATTTCAAAATATATATGCTTGCTACAAACAAACACACGAACACATATTCTAAAAGTTACTGAATGATATAATCCAATGAACTTTTTTCTGAGATTAGTTTTTCTGTTATCTTTAATTTTTTTATTTAGACATATTATCTTTAATTTTTTTTTATTTAGACATATATTGGACAGTCTTTTTTTCATCTGTTTAAGATGACCAGTGTTACAGACTGGTGCATAGAGATAAAATTGTCCCAGACCTGCTTAATCTCCTCACAGACTTAGATGAAATTGGAATGAATACTACGCTACACCATGCGGTGCTAAGTACTCTAAGAAATCTAGCAATACCAGGTAATTTCACAGCCTTTCTACTTATACTCATCATGTGGTTGATTAATACAAATACTGTAGTCAGTGTGTTAGCAATAAAATTTCTTTGCATTATTTTGCTTTATGTGATAATATTTTAACTGAAAGAATATTTATGATAGGGCAAAAGTTTGTAAGATGTATGTAACTTTTTTATTGTTCTCATATTGAGGCATTTATATTTTCAAATGATGCACTACAAATATTCTCTCATTTCACAATGGCTTTAAATAAAAAATGAATTGTATTGCAGCTGAAAACAAGCCAAAGCTGATTTCCCTTGGTCTTATAGAAAAAGTTCTTCCCCTTACCTCTTCAGTAATGACGCCAGTGATCTTCAAATTGCTTGGAGTGCTCCGGATGTTAATCGATGGAGAAGGTAGTTTCACATGAATAAGCAAGAAATTACACACTTGCTGTTGTCTCTGTGTATTCCTAGAAAGCAAGCTGCCTAAAATTTGCCATTTTGAATGATACGAATATATATATATTTTTTGCAATTAATGAGTAAGAGGAAGTTTATTATTAAGAGTGTAATGATTTGATGATTTTTTCTTTTCACTAAAATGGAAAATGCATTTTTTACCCTGGATCTCTGCATTTTAGTTTTAGCAGCCACCAAACTGGGTACTAATAAAGAGTTTGTGGAGCAAGTGGTCTCTTGGTGTGGTATGAATGCTCACGAGGGGGTCAAAGGTAAGTCTTTCTCTCTTGATTTATTGATTACTTTTGGAAAACTGGAATCTCTTATTCAGTATCTTTTATTTAGTATATAATCATATGGCTTCAGATAAAGGGTATGTGCACTGTGTGAGTATATGATTTTGGTGGAGTTTTTTTCTTCCATTGATGAACTTTTTTTTTAAAGAATCAAAAGTATTTTGATGCAGATGACTAAATCTATATGAAGAATTATGAAGTGAAAAAAATGTTTTGTCATGGAATTAGAAATAGATCTCCCTGTTACATATCCAAATAGAGAACAACACCATGAAAACTTATAATATTTATTTGCTTTATTTATTTTTTCTCATTTTAGGAGAAGCCAGTCGTATGTTAGCCTGGATGATAAAGAATTCCCGTAGGACGGAGGTAGCTTCTACTGTGTTGGAATGTGGTGGACTTCCATACTTGGTGCAGATGATAGTGTCAGAGCATACAGTCATGCAGATGGAGGCATTGGTTGCGCTGACACTAATTTCAGCACTTATCATAGGTTAGTACAGGGAAGTCTTTCTGTTATCACTTCAGTTGCAATTCTTATTTCTGTATCTATCAGTTTTTTTCATATTTGAATCATACTGTCTGAATAGAATCAAAGCAAGTTTTCATTTCTTTCTTTATTTATTGATTTTATTTTTTTCTAGTTCATGGGTATTTAAATACAAAAACATAATTTGTTTTTGAGAAAAATCCCATGATGCTTACATGATGTGTATTGAGACTGTGTTATTTTGACTCTGTTATTGTAGGGCCTGCCGAGGAACAGCTCCTGGCCTCTGACCTTATCACCAACCTACGCCAGATATTGACTACTGGTGATACTAAAATGGAGATCATTCACAATGCTTGTACCTTGCTGGGGAAATTGGGAACATCTGGTAGGATTGAACCTGCATTATTCAACCCCTCATTTTTTTTATCCAATATCTTTGTTTAAGTTGACAACAGAGTATTCTTTTAGATTTTATGTCATTTCAAACTGCCTTAATTGAATTTTCCCCAAAGCATAAAAATTATGGGTATACATGCAGTTCGTAGTATTTGATCCACTGTCTAGTTCTTCACTGTGAACTGTTTATCTAACCGTTGTTTAGCCAGTTAGCAAATAGCTGACTGTTATTATTGCCCAATGTGTTGTCTTTTGCTTGATGGCGACAGTGTTTCTGGAGCCAATGGATTTTATTTTAAGAAGAAATACTTATCAAAAAAGAAAAAAACTTTCTAGAAGTCAAAAGTTGAAAGGAGTGCGTAACAGTAAAATTGACTTAAAATGTTTGTGCCTATAGATTTACAAGTATGAGAGAAGTTGATGAATTCATGAGGAAGATTTAAAGTGATTTTTCAGTGTGCAGCATCATATCAATTAAAAAAAAACACTTAACCTCTGTATAATTCTTACCAGTTAATCTGAGATTGTATTTTTATGTTGCCATATTTTAGAACCAATAAGAGCCAAGATAGAAGAACAAGGTATTCTGGAACATCTTCCTGAGCTGGAGAGGAAGTCTTCGCAGTCGGGCATACCAGCCCGGGCCAAGATGCTCACCAAGCAACTCAGTACAGACCAAATGCCTATGAGCCCATAGAGCTGTAACACATTCATATTTGAGTTGTCTCAATTTGCACATTTTAAATATTTTGACAAGATATGTTCCAAAAAAGGAAAAAATTTTAAACACTTAGTCTAATATTACATTTTTTTAAATGATCCCAATATTTGTCTTTCTTTTTTGCATTTAAACCCATTTGATACCTCTTTTTTATGTGTCCTATTGGGAGGCATATTTATTTTTTTATGTATCCTTTTCATTTTGGAAGAATTATTCATTCCTGATGTGTATCAGTTTAGAGTGAATAAGCTTAGAATTTTAAACACACATTAAGTACATAGCCAACTTTTTATTGAACTTAACTGAAGACAAGTAATACTTTTTGATAATTTTTACAGATAAATGCCATGAATTTATATTGCAAAAGAAAAGAAACATAAAATTTACCTCCTGACAAACATAACGCCTGCCATTCATCCTGACACAGTTTTATATTGTGCAGATTCCAGAAATAAGTACAAAAATTGAGCTTACAGTTATGGCGGTGGAATTTGAAAAACCATCACTTAAGCATGGATTAGTTCAATTATCTGAATTTGTTACCGAGTTGTGGCCAGTGTCTGAAAACAAGGATCAAGGTTGGTTAGTCAGAGAAAAACACCATTTACCCCAGGAGATTTTGTTTTGGAAAATCCTACACAGTGCACCTTTAGCACTGTCTGGACCTTGTTTTTTATCTGGTGTGATTGTAAATTAGACCTACATGTAACAGTAATCTTGTATAAAGATTATATTGATATTAAGACTAATACATAACCAGGACTTAATTTTACTCTGCATATGTGGAAATGAATGCCAATTATGATTTGCCTAATAGGTGTGAAATATCTTGGTAAGACAGTACAGGGTATTGAGAAATATATATATCATAGATGGTTTGACCAAACTAAATAAATTTTTATCATTTTCATAAGTGCATCCTACAGCTAAGTTTTGTTTTAGTGCAGCACGCTGTGCTACTAAGTATATTTCTTAAACATGTATTATTTTGTGGATTTAGCATTATTTTAATTAGGTAACTCCTTTAGAAAAAAATGTGTGAAATGATATATTAAGTGAAATATAATGATCAGATGTATCATAGTAAACCTCCTTTTAGCAGGTACTCGGATATTATCTGGTTTGTAGTTTTTGCAATATATGGGTCAGTTAATTATATTAGTAATACGCAATATTATCTATAAATTACTAATCTGGTGTGCTTGGCCTAAATGGCTGCATGCAGGAATGTTAACTGCTTTGGATAAAAAGCATTTTTTTGAAGGTGTATTAGGTGCAAATTTTGCACCTATTGTTAATGAAAATAACCAAAAACTTAAAAATTAATGTTTGATCAGTATTGCAATTTTGCCATTATGTCATGATAGCACTCTTCTAATCATGTTCAAAACTTGGAAGTCTTTAACAAAAATAACAGAATGTCTCAATTTTTATCAGAAAAGTGTGCCAGGTAGTTGCAGAGTACTTTTCCAATGAAGTTGTACGATATTAATTATACTAGTACTTACTAAAACATCATCGCGACAGACCACATATCTCAGGTGAAGTCATTTGGTTATGTGAAGGACTCTAGAGAAAAATATTAACTTGGTGCTATACATTAGACATAGTATTTAACTGGAGTGTAAACCAGGCTGACTTTGAACCACAGGTGTGCAATTTTAAGGTCAAGTTCTTTGCCATGATGCTATTTGATGACCATCGTGTGTCAGTGTCATTATTCCTTATTGTAATTAATTAATCCATGATTAATCATTATACATTTTTCATATTGATGGCATAAACATGTACTTCTGTATCTGTCAGTTGTCCTGTTACACATCTTGTCATGATATTTCATTGTCTACGTCTTCATGTCACTTCCATGACAGTTACGAAATTTAGCCCCACTTCAGTGAATTCAAATTATCGGAGGTGACTTGGGATCGAATGGTTTATCAAGTTACTTTTTGTATCAGATAACCCGATCTTCAACTTCTTTAACATTTGTAGACTGATTTTTTTCTTAGAGTTTATAACATGATACAAAAATCCATTTGACATGTAATGTTATAATTTATTTTGCTAAAAAAAAACAAAGTCAATGAAGCCACACAACAATCCTCTTGGTGATGAAAGTTTCAACTTCACTAATGTCATGGTAAGCTGAAGAAAGTATTTGAAAACTAAAACAGCTCAATAAATGTTTTAAAAAATAGAATACATAAATATATGAAATTAAGTAGACAGCAGGACTGGTTCATAATTCTAGATGTAAAATTGTCTTATTTAGATTGTGGAACATTTCCTTCTCCTAGCTTAAAACAAATAGTAGTCTATGTACCTTGCCTTACTATAAGAACTAGATTGTTACGTACCTGTTTACAGAAGATTATCAAGAATAAATAAGAATGTTAGAGAATGCATTAATTTGGTAACATTCTACCAGTTGAGGTTAAAGCATTTGAAAGAACCAATGAATAGACTGCATGGCGACTGCTATTGCCAGCAGAGGCTGGTGAAAATACACATATAAATAACATTATGCATGTAACCACTGAGCTACCATAAATTAATAAGTAAGATAACATAACATGTAAAAGGGGATATACCACATTATCTACTTATCTACAATCTTGCTTTGTCATATTAAGTAATTTTTTGCATTACAGTTGACAACCCTCACACTTAGATTTCTCCATCAATTTCTGGCAATGTAATGGGTAGAACCTGAAGAAATTGGCACTGTGCAGAAGATAATATGTCAGAAATGTCCACATCACACTGAACAACTATTCAGATTGATTATTCAACACTAACAACATATATATAAGAAAGACAGTTTTATTGGTTTACATCATCAGTGCCTCACACAAGACAACAAGCAAATAACAAAAGAAAAATAAAATATTCAATTTTTCTACCAAACTAAGTCACTTAATATAAAATGTATCCCCTTGATCACTATAATTTTCGTAGCCTTTAAATGTTGTGGATTCATATTTTTATAAAGCTTTTTTTTTTTTTTGGATAGAAAATGTGTCAAATACACAAGTCTAAGAGTGAATATGAAAAACAACATCAATGCATGTGTGGACATGGCCTTGTGATTTTGTCTCAAATAAATTAATACTTGTAATGTGTAACATGCATTCTAGACACATAATAGCAGATTATCTATGTCAACAGTTCTACATAAATTGCTCCACCTAATTTTTCCTATCTGTATGTTTTTAACCAATTTACAATTAATTTGGTTAAAAGAATTGTCATTTGGCTTAAACATTATGCTAGAGCAGTCCTCACCTGTTTGTAGATCTCGTTCCATACAGCTGGTGGGAAATCATATATAATTTTAGTGACACAGCTTGGTCAGATACAGTTTAAAAAGATGAAATACTGATGTGGCAAATTGGCCCATAAATAACTCCAGTATGTTAGAACGTGAGTATGTGAGCATGCAGTAAAGTGATGTGTACATGAATGTGTGAAAAAAATGATACATTATTACAGTAGAAGTTTGCAGCAAGGCAAAGAACCATGTCATAGCTTTACCACATGAATATACATAAATTATATTACCCCTTGAGCTATACTTAAAAACTAGCTACAATGATTTGGTTCCTTTTGACATTCGAAGAATATCAGTATTAATTCTGAAAAATAACTGACATTCATGAAAGAAAAAAAAAAAAGACTGGTGTATTTGTTTGTTTTGTAGTATTAAGACAGTGCTAGATGTTTGGATGATACAATTTGTTTAGTTTTCATCTTGTAAAAAAAGTGATACCCTAGCAGGATTAAATACTGAACACGCCAATAACTTAAATAAAAGTTTTAAAATCATGTCAGTTATTCGCATTTAGTATTCACTTTCTTTTCTTCCATTGCATTATCATACTAAGAATAATGACATTAAATTGACTGACACTCAAATCCCCCACCCCCCAAGTCATGTTTGAATTCGGTAAAAAAAATATCCAGTAATAAAATATGTATTAATGATACTGTAAATTAATAAAACATTCCCCTTATACATTAACTGCTGATTACTTAAACTGCTACATATATGGCATACAGTAACTATAACTGAATCTGAACAAGTGCTAATAAACAGTACCATCGATAAATTAACCACTATTATATATTTTGTCTTCATTTTTCTCTCAATATTCAATTTATGAACTTCTTCACAATCTGCAACTGTCATTTTTTTCCTTTAAGTTATAATAACCATCATCCTAGGTATAACTTTACCAATATGTCTCATCCTGATAAGACAATTATCATATAAATCTACATTGATGTTGCTACGTCTTCTTTTACAAAAATGTACTTGCTTGATGTATCACTAAAGTGCACCATGTCTCTTGTTATACTCCTGAAATAGAAACAAAATACTTACAATTTCCATGAACATATAGAGATATGCAAAAAACAAAACTTTAACCTGTACATGAATAAATCTACTGGTATATATGAAAATGTGAAAGTAACAATGATTAAAATTAAAATTTTCAAACATATCAACTTATAATAGCCCATTTAAAAATGAAGCAAACATTTTTAGTACCCATTGGAAGCAGTCTGTAAAATGATGTTCATTTAACTTAAACTAAGGCACACCATCAAAATGCATGAAAAACAACAATGCAGCCTAATCTGGTTGAAGAAGTCATTACATTCTTAAATATGAGACTACAGGAACTTCTATTACATGACCAAGGGAGAAAAATGGCAAGGGTTGAATGCAAGGGATATGAAAAATTGCAATGGTAAAACAAATTAAAAACTAAAAATTATTTCTTTAATCATACCACACACACTCACACCTGATATAATACAGATATCCTATTAAAGGAATGAATGGAAGAAAACAGTTTGTTAAAAATCTATGACCCCCCCTCCAGAATGGATAACTCTGACTATAACTCACTGATAACCTAATACTGAAAAATGATACTTGTCATGTTTGTGCAAAAAAAACTGTTTAAATTTGAAGAAATATTTGATTATTTCTAAAGAATTTATTTCTAAAGAAGGTCTCTTTTTCTTGGTGTGTTACTACATATTTTGACATGGATCTTACAAAGATGTAAACCCTCAAACAATAGACTATTTATTATACTGGTGAAAACAGCAGCTGTCTTGTACAAGAATCATCATGCTAGCTGTTTTACAATCCATGCAAAAAGTGCAAACAACAATCCTCCTAAATGTACATACCAGTAGAACTTGCAGTATTGCCTTACTGTCACATACAAAAACATGTACCAAACTCATGAACATAAACACACACACAAAAAAAAGATATCAAACATCCAACACTGGGCACAGTGAGGACACCATATCTTTGGAGAAAACGGGGGTTTCATGCAAACACCACGGGACACGCCATGCATTCCCACGCTGGGTACAGCACCAGGACTGGAAAAGCACCTCACCTGCCCTTTCATACCGAGGGACTAATTTGGGGCAAGCTGAATCTCAAGTGAGCCAGGGGCTCTATAGACAGTAGCATCTGAAGCAACAGAGAAGCAGTGGGAAATTATGAACAAGTTCAAACTATTCTAGGTCTGAGGAGATAGGTGCTGTTTGAACTGTATGCACTATCAACACCCATAAATTTACTGTAGTCTTGGGTGAAATCAAACAATAGGCCACAGATCTTGAAATGAAAGTGTTATCATTTGTTAAGAAGAATCCCCCAATGCTGATTCTTATGCCTTCATAGGTATAATAATTCATTTAATAACATACAAGTCTTCCAAACTACTCTGTTTACACTTTTTTTTTCAAAAATAAGACAATGACAAAATGTCAGCAACTGTAGCAGTGCTCGTTTAACTGAAAAAGCATCATATGGGATGACTGAAAGAAATGAAATACTTACATACGGGTTCCACATAGTTTCCCGGAAAAGTACCAAACTGTCCAGTGCGTACACACGTACCGACAAACCAACCATCATCACATTTCTCCATCACATAAACTATGTCTTTTTCCTTCAACTCCAGTTCATCTTCATTCTGAGGATGGTATGGATACACTGCCTGATACCTAAAAATTTGCAATGTTTTTGAAAAGACCAGAACAACATGGCTGACAAAATAGTGAGACAATGAATAATAACAATGATAATTTGGGACACTAAAAAAAATCTGAGCAAAGAGTCCTCATTTTAGTATGATCTTCAGGCTGGCTGTTTCCTTGCCCTCCACAGTGATTATAAGAGTAAAATAAAAAGAAAAATAAGGAAATTATTATTTGATTCTTTATTTCAAAGGGGAAATTAAAGGAATATATAACCATGCAGATTTGCCAAGAAAATGAGAAAATAAACAATTTCCAGTCCTGCAGCCCATAAAGGAGTGACAAAGAGATCCAAAAGTGTAGCTATAGCCATTAGTAATTTTAGATTTATCAGGTTTGGCAACCATCAATCCTCAAACAATACTATTTTTCTTATAATTTATATTATTATCCTGAACCACCAGTAAGTTAAAAAGCAAATTAATTTCGGATATGCCTGTAATTTCCATTTGTATATTGATACTGGACAATGAAGGAATGTAAAGAATGTTTTAACCAGGCTTGTCCACTATCTAAAATAATAATAACTGATGTCAATGAGCTGTTTTTACTTTTAGTGACTTACGGTAAGAATTCATCCTCTCCTTCACATTTGAATACTGGAATCTGTTGAGGTATTACAGTCTGCTGAAGGTTGACACTTGTTTGATGCTCACTGATTGGTGCTGGTTGCACAATTATGTGCTTCTTTTTCTTATCTTTATCCTTTACAGAGGTGGACATAGTTATTGAACTGAATGTGGTAGGACTCGGTGCCCTAATTTCCTGTGTATACCCAACATCTGGTGCCCCTCTGTGGACATCTGTAGCTCTCACAAGGGAGGGGCTCCCCCCTGTCCACGTCTGTGTAGAAAAACTCTGAGGCTGGCTGCCACTGTGGCCTGAAGGGGGAGCCACTCTATTCTGTGCTGGTCGCCCTCCTGCATCAGTGTAATCCCTAGGACTTGCGCTACGATATGTAGGTGACCAGGTCTGTGTGGAGTAGGCGCTTCCTGGATGCTGGTCATGGGGTGGACTGCTCTGCTTGGTTACTATTGATCTAGCATGTATGGTCCTGGGCGACGACTGTGGACTGTACTGTGTCCTGGTTTGTGATGAAGGACTGGCACTGCGTTGTGTGGGCGACCAGGACACTGGCTGCTGGGGGCGGGCGGGGGCACCGGGGGTGGGGCTCAAAGGACCATTGTAATTGACTGGAGACATCGGATGACTGGAAGACACTGGAAGAAAAAAGTTGGTAAATATCAGTGCAGTTTTCAAAGTATCTGAACAGAAAATATTAAACCGCTATAGCACAGTGTTGAATCTAAGTAATTTACCATCACATAAGTTGCTGAATTTAGAGACTTAATAATAATTAAACAGTTGTTTCAAACTCTAACACAAAACTTAAATTAAAAGGATAAAATGTAACCTAGAATTTAAATAGGTAAAATCCAGGGATCACTCATCAACAGAATGTAAATATTTACAGCTATTGATTTAAATCATTGATACCTGAAATTGGAGAGAATGCTCTTTTCGTTGGCTCCCTCACTACCTCCAGGTAGCTAACAGGGACAATGCCATGTCGGCTGCCTATCTTAGCTTCATACCAGTTCTCATCTACACGACGGATTAGCACCACAACCTCACCCTAGAAATAAACAAAGTGAAAATTTTAAAACTGCTGTTGAAAAAAATGCCGTAGTAAGAGTACTAACCATTTAATGTTAATATTGTTGTAAAATTATTACAAAGAAGTAAATTAGTAAATTTCTCTGACTCAAAACATCTTCCAAAATGGGTACTTAAAAATTATCAAACGGACATCAACTAATAGTTAATGGTATTAGCTCCTTACCTTCTTCACAGACATCTCCACTTTGGTTTGGGCAGTAAAATTAAACTTGGCCACAGCTTGTCCCTCTGAAACTAGGTCCTGGAGATGGGCAGCCTCTACAGAGGTGATCACCTGGGAAAACATAGCCCTTACATAAGAATTCACACTTATAGGAAATAATGCGATGCAAAAATACTCTGGAATAATACATTACTCTATATTAGTAGTACTAGAATGAGTTTCCTATTTCAGCTGAGCATTCTGTGAAGGTTTGATAAAAGTAAAGATGTGATCGCTTGGAATAATAATACCCTTACAATTTAATTCAGAGGAAATGAGATGTGAAAATATTCTAAAACATTCCATTTTTCAATATAAGTAGCAGTGGTAGTAGTAGAATAGGTTTCCTATTTCAGCTGAGCATTCACCATCTTTCTGTGAAGGTTTAATAAAACTGATTTACCTCAACATAATTAACAGGGAAGAGGCCAGTTTTTCCATGATGTTCTCCTTCAAACCAATTCTTGTCCACCTTCTTAATCAGCAAAATGATGTCTCCTTTTCTAAAGGAGAGTTCCCTGTAAGCATAAACAGTTATCGCTATTTACATACTAAGTTGCTGTATCTTATAAAGCACTCATACAGTTTTGACAGAAAGATCTTATAAAAACGATTGGAAATATGATAAATATTTCACATGAAATGAAAATAGGGTATAGGCCTTTTGCTGCTAGATGACTAGATGCTGATTTCTTTTGTTTATCAAAGAGCTTTCTATCCAGTAAACAAAAGAATGCTGGAGAGCAAACCCTTCAGTAAACAAAAGAAATCAACGTCTAGCTATAGTCATCTAACTGGAAATGGCCTATATTTGTAGATATAAATGTCAGCACTAATCACACTAACCTTGGACTTTGAGCACTGAAATTATACAAGGCCCTAGCCTTCCCATGAATTTCTGGTTTCTTTTTCATGTTCTTTCCTTGGTATCTGTCAAAACGATCAGTAGGGATGGGAGATTTCTGTGCAGGCCTATCAAGAAAATATGACTATATTTACAATACATAGACGATAAAATGCAAAATTATTATATTATATTATGAATCTTTTCAATCATGAAAGTCAGGCACTGAAAATCTTATATTTGTTTCATTTCATAAGGTTCATATATATATATATATCCCAGTCTGAATATAAAACTTGTTAGGTTTGGTCTTTCTATCAGAGGATATTAACACAAAATGACCTTGTTCTTACTAGCTATTTCTTCATATTGATCACTGGTTCCTTTCCTTCAGAAAGTGGAATTACAAAACTACAATGTTTTTTTTTCAGATACAGGATGTACCAAACCTGCATTTAAAGTAAAGATATCTAGAGACATCCTGATAATTGTATCCTTACGTAAAATAATCTGAATGCCTTCGAGCTTGAGCGTCTAGCTGTTCTTGAATGGCTTTCTTCTTTTTTTCTTCCTCAGTTATTTGTTGCTACAAAACAATTAAAACAACAATTTTAATCATGTCAAAAAACTTCCCTCTCAAATTACGACAATAGTTTTCAGCTTCCGTTTCTGCTTCAACAATATGATGCAATACATCAGTAACATATTCTGTCATTTTTACCTACTTTTTAGCTTAAATGAGAGAGAGAGAGAGAGAGAGAGAGAGAGATATTACATACTACACGAATTCTCCGTCTTTCATCAGCCTCATCCCTTCTCCGTCTGTCCCAGGAGCCGTGCGGACTGCGCTGTGCAGGTGCTGGGGGTGAAGACTCAGGTGACGGCCTCTTATTGTGGGGAGACTCTGCATCTAGAAGGCAGTGGTACTTCATCACATATGTATTATCATACACCAACATACAAGTTTCTTCAACATTGTTAAGTCGTTTTAATAACCATGAAGTTCTTAACACTGTTTTTGAACAATTTACCATGTATTATAACTTTAATTCTTCAAACATACTGGGCTATGATTTAACTGACAAAATATCTAGGAAACTGAACTATTTCGCCAGCACCTAATATGTGACAGACTGACATTCATTACCTTGTTCATATTCATTATACTATGTATAATAACTTTAATACTTCGAGCATATTAGGATATAATTTACATGACAAAATATCTAGGAAACTGAACAATTTCACCAGCACCTTATATATGACAGAAGGAGGAGCAATGCATGATCAGAAAAATATATCCAAGCAACTATTCCTGGATACCAGGTCAAGTAGAGATGGTTTGTTGTGACACACCAGAGATAAATAAATTCAAGTTCCCAAGTTAGTAAATAATTATAAGCAAAAGGAAAGTTGGGACAGATAAAATAATAGATCTTTAATTGCAATGACTGTCCCTTTTCTTTTGGAAAAGTTTAGAATTTTAATGTCACATTATGTAATACATATATTGGACAGAAAGACACTATTATGTACATAGCTAAATTCAAATACATGCATATAATGCAAGTTCTAAGCATAAACCCCATTCTTCTTCATAAGAAATAAATATATTATGACAAGTAATAGATAGACCCCGAGTCAGCGAGGGTTATGTGGCATTCACGAGTGCGAAGCACGAGTGGATGTCACATAACCCTCGCTGACGAGGGATCTATCTTATTTAGACCATGGGTCCATTAGCGGGTTATAACGCATTCACGCGAGACGTGCGGTTATGCAAGTTACACCACGTCTGGGTCTTTTGTTCTTCACTTACACCGTGGTCTAACATAACATACACTTCAAAATAAAAATAATGACATTTTGATGGATTTCTTAAAACAGCCTACAAACAACTTTGGCCTAGAACTGAATTATCATTTCAAAAGTATTTATAATATAAATATCATTGCCAGGCCAAAGTTTTCATAAAAGGGTACACAAACTTTTTTGATTTACAAAAAAAACAAAAAAAAAACAAAAAAAACAAAACCTTTTCCTACATTTTCAAAAAGATGGGTGAATGAAATTTGTGTAATTATGATAACTTTCTTGTCATATTCTAACTTATACTATGGTGACAATAATGCAAATTAAAATCTATAGCTCTGAAAAGTAAATTAACCCAGCCACCCTTTGAAATAATCAAATCTTACCAGAAAACCAAGATGAGGATCAGCTATAAGTTAAAGATGTCATTCTCATATGCTACGCAAGTATATATTCATATAAGATGTTCAAAGCACAGAAAAACCTAATGAAACTATACATTTAATAATATTAAGACTACCTTGACAAGAATAACTGTAGAAACTTAACCACAACCACCAATTCAATAAATAGATAAATGTGTATGTATGTATGTATATAAACTGGCATCTCAAGACCCACTTAAATATAATAATATTACAGATAATAATTAACCTTTTTCTCCTTTCCATGGGGACACACCTTGCTTTATATCATGTATGTATTTGTTGAGCACTGTAAATGTATTTGGATTGCCTTGTTCATGTTGGTTAATGTTTGCATGAAGTGCATCACTAACACCTAATGTGTCATCTGGTGTTTTGTTTTGACCATTGCCCCTTCCCCCTTTATTTCTACCAATGAGGTCTTGATAGGGAGGTGGTTTCTGGGCAGAGTTGTGGCACACTGAGGAATCAGGGACCAGTCGGCACTGAGTTCTGTGAGCCCTCACTGATGCGACTATTGGATTGACCCTTTCCCCACTCTTTCCACCCTGTTTGTTTGTCTCAAACTCGTACAATTTGTTCACAGTTTTAGGCATGAAATCAACAGTTCTGGTTTTTGCTGTGCCCAGATCAACTGAAGAAGCCTTCTTTAAAACTACTGACTCCTTCTGAGCCCCAGATCCCCCAGAGTCATTAAGGTGGTCAACTGAAAGGGAGGAGACAGCCCTCATTGGGTGATGTTTTAACCCTCCGCTAACAGTTCCCCTGACAACAGATTGTAGTTTTTTGACAGAGGCAGTGTTGGCATCTTCCATCTTGTGGACAGGGTCAAGACAGGTTGCAGCACCAGTACCAACAATCTCACTCACACATGAGCCAGGGTATTTTGCATCAGAGGCATCTTTTAATGGCCTATCTGAAAAATCTTGATCTTGTGACTTTTGTGTGTTCTTTAGAAAATCTACATCTAGTGACTCTGTATGACTGGGGGTTTTCTGGACCTCACATAAACCACTTTTTGCACTTTTGTCTGCATGTGCAACTTTCTTGCAATCATTATCTGGGAGACTCGATGTTGTTGGAATCACATTCTTACCAAAAGGAGAGGTTCTTTTAGTATAATTATAATCCTCATTTGATGGCGAGCTAGAGTACCCTTCTTTTCTTTGACCACACAAACCCAATGGTGTAGTAGTTATGGCAGGAACCTCACCATTTTTGACAACAATATTTTCTAAACTTTCACAACTATATTGCTGGGATCGTAAAGGAGCATGAAAATTTGCTTGTTTCTCACCACTGCCCTGCTTCACAGCAAAGTTATCATCGGCTAACATGAGCTGTGAAAAACTAAAGCTTTTTGGTGGATGGCTGCTGGACCTTGCTGGACTTTTTGCAAAACAATTTTCACTCGACTTACATAAATTTCCAGACAGAGAAGATGAGGCCTGCAGTAAAGAATGACTCCACAGTGCCTTTCTGTACTCCAGTAAGTTGGGCATTGAGCTACCAATTGCCACACCTGAAGTCTGTGAGGAAGGAACATTTCTCTTGTCTCTACTGACTGAATCTTGTTGGTCCTTACCCTCTAAATGTGAACTGCCCAAGACATTCCTATCTGGCTTTGACTCTTCTGCCAAAAGGCTTGGGGAAGGCTGCCTATTTTTAAGTAAGCCTCTATTTACAATTTCTTCCTGCACAGCTTTTTCAAACACAGCATTTTTCCTACCTGAGCATTCAAGCTGTTTAATATGAGTAGAGCTATCCAGGATACCTGGCTGTCTTGAACTCAATCTGCTCGGACTGGAAACATGAGCCCCGCTGTGTAAATTGTTTACACTCTCTGCCCTACCTTCATTGCCTTTACCTATATAGCTAGAACCCACCAAACTGATTTCATATTTTTGCCTCATATCTCTTGTCAAAGAAACTGCATTTCTATGTGTATCTATCAAAGGCAGTGAATCTTTGAACTTTAAGCTTGCCAAGTTGGTTATCTCCTCTACTTTACCATATCCATCAAAACTATTCCCCTCTTCAACATGGCATGGCCTGCTTCTCTGTGGGTAAATGTCAGTGGGCCTTATTCCCGGTACTGGGTTTCTACTGAGATGTGCCCCAAGAATAGTCAGTTCCCCTTTTCTTAATTCATCTTTATATAATGTATGCAATGCTAATTGTTTGCATTCACTGGGGTTTAAGTCACTTTCATTTTCAGGGAGATGATTTCTCCTAAGTTCGACCTTTAACTGATTGTCACATACTGATTGTTCATTGCCAGTAGGGTTATTAACAAAATGGCCTCCTACATCTCTGCTTGTGAAATTTTCAAAGCTGCCCTCCCCAGCTCCTGTAGTATATTTATCATTTGTTGAAGGATTAAGGCTTCCAGGTGAGAGTGTGAGGTGATTAGCACTGGCAGCTGGACATCTGAGATGCTTGCAGCCTAGAGACATACAATATACATCACTATTTCTATTCCTCATATTCTCAGATCTGTCATCATTATCTCTAAACACTTCAAAGGTTTTTGGTAAACAACCAGTATTTTTGCTTGTCAAAAATGGACTTCGACTTTTATCATCATAACAACCTTTAACCTTCTGACAAGAGATTTGTGGCTTTTCTAATGGTGAATGGGTATCTCTTTCTTTTTGAACTGGTACAATTTGCCCATCAAAATTTTGAAAAGCATCAGGGATTTTACTTGTTGCTAAGTGTTCAAACTCCGAATGTGCATGGATATTTTGATCAAATTCTGACTGATTTCTATCAGATAAGTTACACTTTTTAAAACTAGATTCACTTGAGAAGAATTTTTTTTGATTCCTGCAGCTATTTTCATTGGGAAATACATTTGCTTGCTGCCTGTATGCTGATTCCTCTAGCCTGACCCTTACTGGAACACAGCTGTCAGTCCTGTTTTTTAAAATGTTTTCTCCAGCTTTTACCTGAGCTGCTGGGGTTTGCTGTAATACAGACGGAACATTTGATCTCAATGCACTACTTGCATTGAACTGTTTTGAGGTACCTGTACCTCTTTCTGCTGCAGAGCACCAGCTACCCTTTAATTTTGCTTTTAAATCTGGGCATGACCTGGACACCTTCTTTAAATTAGACACATAAATTTCGTACCGATTAAATTGATCATTTATGTGTGTTCCATACAGCACTGGCCCATGCTTTGCTTTCCTAGTCCTCTCTAGTATCTCCATATATGGACCTAAGCGAGGAGAGCCCTTGGAGTGGGCAGCATAACTTTTTCTACCCTTAATACATCCAGTGAAATTTTTCTGCTTGGCTTCATCGCCAAGTGTTTTATATTTGGCATACAGGTCAAGAAATGAAGAATTCCTGTTAAAATCTGGCATGGTTCTTTTGTAAATTGCCCCTCTACGCAGGGGAGTATTGAGATTATCCTTACCTGCTGAGTTCTGATAAATATACCTGAGATCACTTAATGATTTCTGCTTCTCTCTCAAACACTTCTCTCTTGTCGGACTCCACTGAAGTTTGGGTAATTTCTTGTCATAAAAAAAGAACTGCTTTTTTGCCTGGGCTTCCTGTAATTCCATATGCATATCTTCTAACTCTGTGAGAACCTCCCTTTTATATTTAGACAGCAGGATGTCATCTAAATCAAAGGTTCCCCTATCTAAATCAAACCTTTTCAGTAGACTCACTCTATTCAGATAGCCTTTACCTAAAAGATTGTTGCTATGAACTGTGAGACCCTCTATCTCTGCAATGCGCTCCAGGATAGAATAGTGCTTCTGTAGCTGCAGGAAGTCCTCAGACGGACGGCATGAATTCAAAATACCAGCTGCGTATGACTGGTAGGTGTGGGGATCCAGTCGCGAGGACCTTTCACTGCAGTCTGACTGACTGTTTGCAGCAGGGTTACCATTGAAACAAGCTCTGGCAATGTATTTTCGTTTTACATGATCTGTGCTCAATTTTTTATGAGCCTCACATTCAGAATCCTGACTTCTTATTGATGTTCCAAGATCATACACCTTTGGCCTTTCTACAACATCAGCCCCACTTACTTGTGATAGAAAACCATCAGTGCCAATTATATCGCGGGTTCTTGGTGAAGAACTATCCTCTGGTTCTGAATCATTCACTAATTGGGTTTCTGCATTTAGGATGTTACTATGAAGTAATTCATTACTGCCATGCCCACTGGAGAGAGAGCCCAGTTTCACATTCTTGGCAAAATATGGAATGTTGGTAGAAGATTGTATAGGTGGGCAGATGGAAGCCGCATCTGAATCTGATTTATAGGCCATATTTTCTTTACACAAGATGCTGTCATTTGTGCTAGTAGGGTGCTGGCTAGGTTTGGGATGTTTGCTGTTTTTCAAAATAGAATGTGGAAATACGTTGGGAAAAGGCGTTTTTTTGCCAAGCTTTGAGATATCTGGTTCAGACCTTGAACAAACTAAAGAATCATGTCTCCTGACCCTTACTTTCTTTACTCTAGATTTGCTCTTTTGTTCAACCCTTTCTGTAGTATTGTTACTTTGGCAGTTACTGGACTGAGAGTGAATTTTTGAACTATCTCTCTGATCAAAATCATCCAAAGTACTAATATTATTATCACTTTTTGTGTGACGCAATTCCCTTGTAAAATCAGACAATTCTATTTCTCCTTTTGCTCCATGATCGCTTATATCTGACTGAGACATACCAAAAATGTCTCCTACAGACTCAATATCCTGGTGATGTAACTGCTGGATTTTCTCTTTTATACTTTTTGTGGGTTTTTCTACATAGGAGTAAGCAAAAGGCAGCCTCTCTCTTAACTTAGCTTCACTATCCCAAAAGATGTCTAGTATTTTTTCATCTGAAAGGCTGTTGTCACCTTCATTGAAAAAGTTGTCAAATGACTGAGCTGGTGTAGGAGGTGGCGACACAGAGTCGCCCGCCATGTCGCCAACTGGATGACCAAGGACGTAATTTTTGGTTGATACACAGCGATCAATTTCTGGAAGATGCCTCAGATCAATTTCACTCAAATGATCCAACGCAATCTGGTTTGTGTTTGTTATTCGATTATCAGAATCTCCTTTTGTTTGGGCTGAATTCCTATCATAATTATTCACATAAACATCTTGACAATTTCCAGTTATGAGGAAATCTGGATTGTTGCTACTGCTATTCAAGCCTTGATCTCTAATATCTAAATGTGCAGCATGATCATGGTTTGCTCTGTATAACCTAGAGTATCCCCCTGATTGTCCAATGACTTGACCAAGATCTTGACCAACTGGCTGGTCACTGCCATATACATGAACAGGGAACTGGCCACTACTACCCATATGGACAAGATACTGGCCACTGACATCTATATGGACAGGGCACTGGTCACTATCACTAGCATGTACTGGATGCAGGTCATTATCACCAGCATGGATAAGGGGTTGGTCACCTGCATGGACAAAGAATTGGTCACCTGCATAGGCAGAATGCTGGTCACTTTCACCAACATTGACTGGGTACTGGTCACCTGCATGAACAATGTATTGGTCACCTGCATGGAAAAGGTATTGGTCACCTGCATGAATAGGATGCTGGTCATGATGACCAACGTGGACAGGGTACTGCTCACCTACATGATTTATGTATTGGTAACCCACATGGTTAGGATCCTGGTCACTGAAACCAACATGGACAGAGTGCTTTTCATTAACACCTTCATGATCAGGGTACTGACCATCACCACTTTCATAAACAAGGAACTGGTCATTGGCATGAACATGGACAGGGTACTGGTCATCCCCACCTTCATGGCCAGGGTAAATATCTACATCACATTCAGGACTGTGGTCAAAGTAACTAGCTACAACCTTTTCCCACAGTTCAGGGATCTCAGGTTTTCTGTACCAGAACTTTTTCATTCTTTTTCTTTGAGGAGAGTCTTCTGCAGCCATGTGAACGTTGCTGTTATTATTTATTTGTCTTATTTGTTAACTTGATATTACTTTCTGTCTGATATGTTTATGCAAAATAATTTTACAAACTTACACATTCCCTTTTTGCTTTCTGCCCTTAGTTCTGATATTGTTGAATGTATTTACAATGTGCAATGTTTATGTGTCAACCGATTTGATTGTGCTATTTGCGTTGTTACTGATATGTAGCATATATGCATGTATGAACTGAAAAGCAAGGGTCCCAGTCAGCAAGACTCTTGAAAATTGCTGCAATGAAAAAAATGAAAATCTGAAATGTAATTGTAATCAAATTAAACTGATTTCTTCTTCTGCTCTGGAACTACAATAAACAATCAACCCTGCAACCCTGTATAGAAAACCCATGTCCAAAAATGACCAGGCAAACTTTGTACAACCTTAACAACCAGCTGAGTGGCTCAGCTGGGGTCACCTCAAATAAAGATAAATGCAAATATAAAAATAGAGGCAAAATACTGTAATATCCCATATCAAAATTAAGAATCTTAACAGACTAGCCAATGACCATTAATACCTAAACTATACTGATTTGAAAGTGTTATTATTTTTTATATAAATTCAAGCAATGAACCACAGCATGCACAACAGTGTGCAAAATTTTTAAAATATAGAAGTCTTCCATTCCAAACTAATTATAAATAAAACGGACACCAAATTTGCATCAGTCATGGTGATAAGAATAAAGATTTGCAGATTCCTCACAGTAAAGGATGTATCAGGCTAATTTTCTGGAATCTAAACTATGAAAATTGTGTTTCGAAATTAAAATGATGCCAAACAAACTGGATGTGTCACTGATATGGGTGATGTGAAATTAGCCAAACATGACATTTACTACATTTCAAAGTTTTGGTTCCTAGAAACAAGACATGTGCATTTCAATACCATTACTGTCATTAAGAAAAAGGATACTAAATATATACATCTATTTGACACTCTCAGCACCGCATATCAAGCACAGGTACTTAAATCCATTTTCAAAATACTAGGTAACCCAAAAGATTTTGAGAAGAATTCACATGACACCATACAAAATATATCCCCATAATTATACATAACTACATGTAGCTGAAATACTTTCATTGTTTCGCCTTCTTTACACAAATATTTATCAACAACAGAATCATGTCCCACGCTACTCCATGCTAGTAATTTATGGCAGGCTGTTTTTTGTAGACCCCATTCCACCCATGTGCATTTTTTAAAACAATGTTGCATTATTAAATAATTCTAAAAATAAACCCCCTTTATGCTGACATGTCTTTGTTGAAGAATTTGAAAATTTGTGCCCATGCACCATATCAAGACAGAAAAAAAAATCCCCTCTGACTTTTTAAACAAATGACATTTGATTTATTCTGCATTGAAGATAAACATGTGTGCTAAGTAAAAAAGCTTTCCAGGTCCAATATTAGGAACATCCTGGCATTATTTAATTAATGCAAACAAACAAACAAAATATATGTGAAAAATAACATTTTTTGTGAAACATTTTTCTTTTTTAAGGAAATGAGAAGAGTTGTAAATACAGATGCAAAGATATGTCTTAAAAAAACAGTACCTGATGTCTTTTCTGGTAATGTTTTTCTCAGTCCAAAGTGTGGTATTTCACCTCCTTGTTGTATTTGTTTGTAGAGCTCTTTGGACTCAGAGGTGGGAGAGCTGGAGCTACTGTGAGCAGACACTGGGCCATCAGAGTCTGAAGGAATCTTTATCCTGGCTGGCAAAGTGCTAGACAAGGAAATACCCAAAACCACATTTAAGTCTCTGTCAAACAAAAATTTTGGTGATTTCAAATAATCAATATAAATCTACAATCAATTTGTAAACAAAATTTATTTGTTAACTTTTTAGACAAAAATATTCCTCTGTCTCATTTTCTGGAATAAACATGAATGATGAAACATGAACTTGCTATATATGCTTATTGTGTAAATATGTAATGTTGAATTATAAAGCTTAAAAACTCACTAGGAACTGAACTGTCCAGGCAGGTCTGGTGGAGGGTTGAAAAAATATGGACTCTAAAAATAAAAAAAAACAAACTTTTCTTAAACAACCAATTTGCATCACATACTTTGGGCCCTCTTTTTTCAGACACAAATTTTCCATGATTTCAATTGCTTCAAATAATACATAATATTCAAATAAATTTTCCAATTACTATTTCATGCTCCACTACCTCCAAAATTCATATGGCAATGCAACAAAATTGCAATCAGCACTATTCAAGTTCTGGCTATGGAAAGGGATCGAGTTTCAAGCAGATACATTCTGAAGAAAGCTACAGACAGCTTATCTTAATGCACTCATATCTAGCCCATCAACTGACTGAGAACTAACTCGGAATTGCTGCCTCTTTTACTTACTACTTTCGCCTGTCTGAATGCGATAGAGGAGAACCCTGGTTCATACTCCTCAATTTTCCTTGGCTGGTTTTTGTACACTTCTATGCGATTACGGGCACTGGGTGGAGACCATGAACTGTAAAGATGAATATTCACAATATTCTTCTGTATAATGCATGATATAGCTGTATCAGCATACCATAACTGGAAATTTTGCTAACAATTTCAAAATTCCAGTACAGTAAAGCAGAAAAATATGAACACCTACAGCACTGACGCATAGTTCACTTTCTAAAACCAATCATGTGTTCCAAATGTCAAAAAGAAGAAAAACACAACCCAAATATCAAGTATAATTTAAATCCTATTAAAACACAAAAATAAGGAATATCAAATTCTGGTCTATATCTCAATGTCCTGTGCACACATAATATGAAAAGTTTACTACAGTGTTTCCATAAACAATCATTAATTTTATATAATAAAAAATGTAAAATGTATGCGCCTTTTTCTTGTGCAACTGAATCAAAACTCTGACACAAAATTAGTAAATATTAGGAATCTGACTTAGGAACCATGTGGTCTCACAGTAGTAAACTTAAGCATTACATTACACATCAATGTAAAAAGGTAGTGATACTTTCAAATGGCACTGAGGACTAGGCATGCTAATTTGTGGATCCATTAACCCATCTGAATAATTTCCATAACCAAACAAAAGCATTTTCTATAATGGGCTATCTAATCAATTTTATATTAATTCTGAAACTAGGCGCAATTAGCTGAAAAAGACATTTGACTTCTGAATGGTACACACTCTGCACGCATCTCTTGTTATGGATCTCTTTCATAACCTTAAATATCATATTCATAAGACTCATTAATAATCTATACTTCATTCTTTCTACTACCAAAGCTGTCATATGCTAGACGTCCCAGCTGTAGCTATGATGGCTTCCCACCCTGTTTAATAGATTGTACCATATGTTTCAAGGACGTCACAGTTCCAAACTACTGCGTGACAGATGTCTTTGGCAATTTAGTTATTTCCACATGCAACATTACGCAGTATATAAAATATGCAATGGCTAGAAAATTTACAATCAATACTACCTTTTTTCACTTCTTTAAATCACATTTGGCATATTTAGATTTCTTAAAATATGTTGCTAAAATACAGTTATAAAATATAGATCTGATAAGTTATGAATCATCTAGGAATGTCCAAGGCCAAATTTACATTTAAACGGAATGATGTATTCATAGTATTACTTTAATGACTAAAATTTCCCAGATGTTATGTTGGATGAAAATGAAATCCACTGCTTTGATATAACCCTAATTTCTTAGCCTTAATTTTTCAATAGTTTTTAAAGACTTTTTATGATTAATATCTAAATATATTAAGTAGTACATCTGCAAAAAGGCATCTCGAGGAATAAAAAATTGTAAATTCATATTTCATATTAAACTTCTATGATCAAAATTTTCAGACCAAACTTGTAGTCCAAACATATCTTAAACACGCCTAACACGATCCTTTCATAGTATAATAACTCTCAGTAAAAACTACATCCAATACCTTTTCTTGTTCCTTTCCAAACTATTATGCTTTTTGCTTTGTGTAAATGACTTCCCTGGTGAGGAACTGTCCTGCAGCTCTAGTGAAGATGTGGAGTGGTACTGCTTTTCTGAAAAATACAGTCCAACATTTCCTGGTCTCAGCTGCGTAATGAATATCATTTAATGGAGTCACCAGCTGTCAGAGTAGAGTTCACAAGAAGCTTGACCTTATCATGCTGTTGACTGTGTAACTTCAACTGTCTTGAATAAAAATACGAACATGCATGAACATGTGTCTTGCCAAATTATGTAAGTTGCCAAAATAAGTATGTCTTGAATTGCATATTCTGGTTATAAGTCACACTAAAATTTGAAGTTCAAAACAAATTTGAGAGATATGACAACTTGGAAGGTATAAATTTGATGATATTTTTTTAATGTGTAACCTGCTATTTATGCAAAAGAGTATTCGGCAAGCAAAACACTTAAATCATTCTTCAGCCAACCATCATTTTATACAACCCCATTATGTTCATTTCTGGATTCATTTTTATTACTTAAAGATATTTTGAAATTTAAAAAAATGTATAAAAGACACAAAATTGCCTACTTTTCATCTTTGTTAATCACCAGATGTATCTATTTTGGCATGACACATGCATTTTCAAAACTCCTTTTGACAAACTTTCAAGTTATTCGATTTGGATTGTCTACAAGAAGAATGGTAGACTAAAACATTTTCTGAATTAAAAGTGTAACTTGCAAAGAGAATTTTAAAGCTTAAATAAAAATAAGACTAAGAAATAAACAACATTATTGCTGTTTATAAATTAGACATCATTGCTATAGTTTGAATACTGTATCCTTGAAATATGCACAACAAGTGCATTATGATGAAGAAAGAATGTGAAATCAGTGATTCAATGAATAAATCTGAATATGCAATATTTCTCACCTTTAGGTTTTACAACAACACTAAGTGGCTTGAAAACATCTTTTTGCCAATCAGGTGTTTTTTCTTCATCCCCAGTCTATTAGAAATAACATAAGATATCAATATATAATGACAGTTATGTAAAAAAATAATTCAGGAGCCAAACAGTTGACAACACTCATTTAAGATATATAAATGTATAGTAATAATTCCACACAGACACTGGTTTGTAATTGGTGGCTTTAATTACAAATATTAATTAAGCATTGGCAATGTATGATTACACAAAAAATAATAAAAATACAACAAATTTTGATGCATCAAATGTCAAAAGACAAACTACTCACAGTTCCAGGGATGGTTTGTGAAATGGGCTTCACTGCTCTCGCCTCCTCTGCATTGGTCTTGATCACAGTGGTTGATCCCCCATCTGACAGATCTTTGCTTCTCTCTTGAAGTTTCGCATTATCTTCTGCCTGTTTTTCTCCATCCACATACACTGCCCCCTTGGGAAACTGGCCCTCTGGAATGTGGTACAATGTTATACATTGACTTACGTTATAGGTGACTATGTACAAGTGACTATGTGAACATTTCTGATAATCTGTTCAGACATTGTTAAATCATACAGCAAACTACATCACAATTAGGGAAAATGTTGTCATCATGCAAGATTGTGACTAAATGGAACATTCTACAAAGAAAATGGGAAGAATTAAAACACCTTAGCATGCAAAATCATTTGCAATATGCAAACATTGACAAACAGGAGACAATGGCAAACGGATCCACATGTATAAACAATTCTCCACAAAAAAAAGAGTAAAACAAAAAATAAGATACAGACTCACAGGTAATGTAGATGTTTACACAGATGAAAAACATCTGTTTTGAAAGTTTAGCTTCTTTTTTTTTTTACCTTAACACCAGTGATGGTCTATCTAAAAAGTAAATGTATGTAAACTTTATAGGTGGCAACCTCTTTTTTTCAGTGCATCAAAGTTTGTTTTGAAGTTTGTTCTGAGCTACAAGTTTATGTAATTTATACTATGATGATCAAGGGTAAATTGCAGAAATTTACAAGAAGATGGCCTTTCAATGTTTAACTTTCAAAAAAAAAAAAAAAAAATCCCAGCCATTTCAAACACAAACAAATGGTTTGTCAGTAGTGGGGTGGTTGAACATAACAGACAAAAAAAAACTGCTTCGGCTGACTTTATCCCCTGAAACTTCACCTGAATACCTACAAAACAAAACTTTGAGTAGATGCGGAGAAAATAAAAAATACAGGTGGCATTTACAGGGTGAACAAAAGTGTTGGAGGGAGATGGCAATGGTGACAGTGATAAAGAAGACATGGACAAACACAGCTTTTTTGGGGATATTATCAGTTTCTGGATATGAAAAGGCATTTTAAAATGTGTAAAGTATGGACTGAGAAGAATGTTCAAAAGAGAACATTTTAAAAAAATTTGTTTTAAATTATATATTAAAAAAAAAAACTATTGCCACATAAATACATGGATACAATGAATTCAAATAGATAATGATTGGTTTAATGGGATCTTACTTTCATCAAATCTCATGCCAGGCCAATCGTTCACCCCCAAAAAAAGCCTGCAAATTCCTCATTTATAAACTCATCCCTTGCCATAACATCATGATATACTTTCCTTACACTGTTCAATAATCACCTTTGGAGTTTGGTTTGCAAACTCACATGTTATTAAGGGGGGTGATATTTTAAAATTTGTGTGCAGCCATGAGACAACATTTTCCCCACTAAGCCCCCTCATTCTGTCAAGAATTTTTCAGCACAGCAAGCAGTGGAAGCTTAAAGCTAATAACACACTTTGAAGCTTACCCTTGGTCTCAACTGATGTAGGTGTGGTGGGGGATTCATGACTAGATGTAATGCTACCATCTGTAAAAATAGTGCATGCAACTCAACACAGCGTGGAACATTGGGTGAGCTACAGTGAAAAAAACAATATTGTCAGCTTTTCTTAAAGTGCAGAAATATTGGAATGCTACAAAAGTACTATGACAACTTGATATCTAAAGCCAATATCACAGCCTTCTCTCTCCTATTTGGTCTTTCAATACAGATCTGAGAGATCAGGTTCATGGCTTATGCGTCTTTCGTTAGAAGGGAAAATCTCTTATTACACTCTACTAATAGCCCAATTAAGCCTGGTGTCATTTTACAAAATGATTCAGGATAAAGTACAACCAACTATGGATTTTTCCACTTTACAATTCCAAAGGGAATTGGAAAGGCAATTCATGTTCACTGAAGTGGTAAAACTTTCACTTAATACAAATTTACACAGAAAGATGATTCACTAGCAATTTGATTCTCTGAATAAGCCACTGAAAAAAAGAAAATGAAAACTGCTGAAGACTTTCTGAGAGTTTTGAGCAAAAGAAAGTTCTCATGAGTCTCTTGAATTAACCTGAGATCAAACTATGAATAAGTGTTAACAAGCTTACATAAAGTTTATGTTATGTTGGCTTAATTCAAAGAAATCCCGGGATTCCCCACTTATAGCATTTTGGTGAAAAAATATTCTTGTTTTGCCTGGCTTAATAAATTTGTATTAAGATGACTGAGGAGTACAGGAAGAGGCCTGTAGGCTTACCCACTGTCAGTACTTCAGACAATAGTACCACAGAGTCATAGACAGTTTTATTGATTGGCAGAAGTTTAAAATTCTTTAAAAGCACCAGCAAAAGTACTTTAAATGGACAGAAAAGTACACAAGACAGCAAAAATCTGTTTGTAAGAATATAACAGAACAACCTTGTTAAAATCACTAATTTTTAAAAGGAAAATCCCAAATTTTAAGAATAAATAAAATGACAATTAGTTAAAAGCTGTGTTTTATTATGCACTGCGTGAGATATATGTTGAAGATATAAATCAAAGCCAGTGCAATGAGATTGGGGCTCAGAAATGCTGTGATTGAGTCAAATTTTATTACATAGTTTAATATCCAATATCTTTCAGGAAATTCTATATCAGATCAAAACTTAGTGAGCTTTCAAAAAACCACATTCAAATATTCATGCTATAAAGTCATTGTACCAAGAAGAGAATGTACACAAAACAACAGGCAAAGTACATGCACCATTAATATATATATATATATTAACCAACAATCAAAAGAGTTTACATACATTATTACAGTATTTGGTCTCCTGGTTTTAAGTACAAGATTCAGTTTTATAGAATACGATCATAAGATCATAAGTAAAAGGTCATGTTCAGTTCAGATCCAACTTTGATCAAAAAATAGACTCGCCAACAACACATGATGACCAGACCCCTTTTTCTCCCCAGAGCCATAAATATTCAAATACCAATCTGTTCACCTTAATCTGTTCTTTATCAAATGTTTTTCTGATTTGAACAGGACCTAAAAGAGCATGTTTGGCCAAAACATTCTAAAACTTATCTAAGACTGTCCAATTCAAATAACAAATAAAAGATGAATTAAAAATAGCCCAAAGTATGCAGCAAAGTGACAACAAAATAGAAAATAGAACAAATTATTCTGCGATGATTCAAGTTTTGCTGGTTAGCGATACTATAAATCTCACATTTGCCTCACTATTATCCAATCATAAAACACTATAATACTCAAATAAACATTAATCAACAAACCTGTTACTTTATATTAGTCAAACACATTACAACTAAAATAAATTGCATTTAATTAAAGTGATACCAGAGCACTACCTATTGAACTCAGGATTACCTCTACTTTTCTGAAGCAATGTAACTGTTGGATTATATGTCCTGGGTAGATGTAATGCAGTTGATCCTGGCTGTTTATGCATAGTAACAGTATCATTCATTATGGCAGATGGCTTGATTGTGGCCGAGCTGGAAGTGATACCATCTGGGGAGGAGACAGAACCCTGAAAATAAACAGACAATAATATTAGAATGCCATTCAAAGGGATATAGCTTACAGTTGAACTTAACCTTACTATATCACTTAACATATTCAGAGGTATCTAGTGACCACCATAGACTAATAGTTATGGTATATGAGCATTTATCTGAAGATTTAAACACTAAAATATTTTGTCCAAATCATTTTGGGAAATCAATAGCAAATTGGATAAAAATATCACATTTATCAATTTTTGTAAGAAGAGACACTGGATCTAAGCCACATACACTGGCAGAGGCATTTAAATACAATCTTAAGTCTACAGTCCACATATAAAGTGAAAATTCTGAACCACAAATACATCGGACCCACATTGCTAAGTGTCCTAGTGCTGGTGTCCAGCTTGACTGGTCTGAAGGCTTTAGCGTGCTTTGCTCCACTGGGGGACCAGCACACTGGGACGTCTCTGAGGGATTGGTCTTCCTTTTGTTTCTCTGACAGCTCCTTCTGTTCTGACTCCAAAGTGGGGACTGGTTTCCCCGGATACCACACCCCTGCTGATTGGAAATAAAGTAGTTTTGTTGCAGAGACTGGCAAATTGTGTTAATTTATCTACAGGAAATTCTGGTGATCTTTTTCTCTGTCAATGAGTAAAAATATTATCTTGGCTTTACTGAAATAAAAGAATTTATAAAGCAAATTCACTTTCCCCAATTGTCTACTTATAAATTGGAAATCCAAGGAAGGAATATCCCAGTCATCACATATTAATCATATTCATTTCATTTTTAACTACAACTGTTCTGTTAATGGTAAATTACAAAAGAGCAAGGGTGGGTAACTTACCAGTCAGAGCAGAATCTGTAGTAGAGGGTGAAATACTTTTTTGTGGACTTGGTTTGGTACTTGTCTGTGGAGGAAATGTTGGCACTGTTGCTGAAAATGCCACTGGTTTGTAAACTTTTTGAATGGTTCCTGAAAAGGTTGAAACCATAGAATAAAAATCATTGGAAAATACATTTTTTTCATTTCTATCTTTGTGTATAACATGCTAATATACACTAATGTTTCATGAAGTTAGTAAAGGTTAGTAAAATTCAAACAACTACATTTACAATGCATGCTCATTTTGGACACAGGCATGCAGTAATTTTGTGTAAACAGTTCATATTTAATATTAGCAAATGTGAAATATTTTTCAATTATACAATATTTTTCAAGAGTTGGATAGCCAAGCATAATATATATAATTTCTTGTTCATTGTAAAACTAAGCTGCTTCTCACTGCTAGTGCTGGTTTTATGGTAGGAAGTTGGGTGTGGGTGGCTGGGGTTCTACTCTTACTATAAAGCAACCAAAATTTGTAGAAAAGCCAACCCAGGAACATGAAGCTGGGATCAAAATAGGTGCTGACACAGACAGATACTGAAGGAGTTAAAATAAACACACAGTATGTGTATATATATACAAATATGATAACAGTTATCTATATTGTCTCTTCTGCTGGCAGAGGTGGCGAGAAGGATTGCTAGGCTGGGGGGTCATGCAGTAGCAGAAGCATGCACACTAACCATGAGGTGACCAGACACTGAAAGTAGAAATTCCTGCAGGAGCGGTGGAGGCATTGCTGGTGGCCATCACTGCTCACTGGTTCGTAAAAGGAGTGCTGCCCCAACGTCCTGACTGACTCTCAGCACCTAAATACAAAGCTGCAAACAATAAAATCATGGGAAAAATCACCAAAAAGCAATATATTAGGCAAAATAATAACACTTGCAGTCTGTTGATCCTGAATGTTCAAGCACACTTTTACTTCAATCACAAAAAAAAAAAAAAAAAAAAGAATTAGACAAGCCAAAAGAACATCAACTGGGTCAACAGCTAGTAAACTGTAAAGCACTAGGTACTTCATTTTGGAGGCATCAAACATTAAAATAATCATATAAATTGTCTCAATTTATCTATTTACCTAACCTATTACTCGACCTCTCTACAACTCTAGCAGGATAAAACAATCTGATATGACACTAAGCAAAAAACAAAATACAATGCATGCATTATTTCTAAATGACAAGGATAAATTATATTTTCCATCAGGTTAATATGTTGTAGCAGCTACGAGTATCCACTGCTGGACTTATTCTATTATGAATAATGACCTTGTAATTAAAGCTTAAAACATCTACAGTGACAAACCGGTAATTTCTTTTTCAAAATTATTTTTCTTTTCTTCAACCACCTTTAATCATTTTCAGGATTTGGTACAAAAAATCTGCATACTAGATGTGTGAGCCTACAAGAAGGAAGGAGTATAATATGGACTGACATCAATTATTCTACAAAGTGTTTGGTTTAACTTCCCTGTCAGATAATTATCAATCCTTTAACAACATATGACTTCATATAGATTTACTAGGCTGTAGATACAAGAGATAATTCCAACAGTTTTTAGTAAATGACTTCCTCATACTTTCAATCAGGGGACTAACTCTGACACTACTGAACATAGCAGGACTTTACATTCCTCATTTTTTCACACATTTTGAATATTTTGAATATTGTATTACAAATAACCCACTTCTCGTTTAACCAGCTGAGCTAATTTTTTATTTGTTGTTATAATGGGTAATCGTCCAGTACCCTATGTAAATTAGTTGTTGTCTGTTTTTAAAAGAAATAAATTATCCACATCTCAGATTACCAGCTCCAGTATTGAAAGTACACACTGAATGCAACAGAAGAGCCTTTAAGCCTTTAGAAACACTGAA
Organism: Lingula anatina; assembly: GCF_001039355.2. The sequence continues at coordinate 155,156 of NW_019775664.1, read as the reverse complement.
TTTTTTAAAAAAATCACCAAGTTCAAAACACCTCTAACCATTAAATAACTGAAATTATTCGGAAACTGGCTGATAGCATTTCCAAAAGCTATTTCTTGCTTCAGGAAGCATGCGGACTCAAAACCATAAGACATCAACTTGGGTGTAGCTGTATGCCATAAATTTATAACCCACATTTAGTAGCAGACATTTGTATTTGCTATTAAAATAATGTCAACAGTGGCTTAATGTCACTGCAAAGTGACTTATGAGCAGAAAAAAAAAATGGCTAGAAAGGATAAACATTGAGATGAATTTTAAGTTTTACAGATCTATAAAAAAGTCTCTGTATTATGTGGATACTTCTCAATTTGTCAACTGATCTCAAAAACTGATGAATGAATCTTCAGATCACGGGTTTTATCTCCCAGATCACGTATTTTTTTAATCAATACATGCACTGGACTGAATAAAATGAAATTCAGCTAGGAAAATATTCCAATTTTACTGAAAAGTCCTGCAGGTGATTTACATTATTCTTCAGAATGCAGAAAAATGTGGTAGCCATTTCAACACTCACCACATACCCTTACCTAGAAGGGGGATGACCCCTTTCCCCTAAACATTATCTGCCAAAACATAATCTCAATTTTAAGACATACACTTGTACACTGTTTATACACGTCAAATTGACTCATGTATCCTGGGTTTTATCGGTATCTAATTTAAAAAACAAAGCTTACTGGAGGTTAAACATGCCTACATTTACATGGATAAGCTATATGTCCAGCATGCATTCCTTACACCTTATGGCTCCAAATGTGGCCTCAAAAATCTGATTAACATTCACCCAGGAGCAGTCTGTTTAATCTATGGCAACCTTCTTGAATATTACAGCACCCAGTCCCTTCATCTGCTGCCAATATAAAGTACAGAGCCTGCAGACTCCTGGCATAACCAACTACATCAATATTTATCTGTTTTTAATGGCCCATCATGCCAATAAATTAGGAGATCATTATGAAAAACCTTCTGAATGCTCAATACTGACCCCGCTTCCAAACCCTGCATTCCTTTTAAGGTCATATGCTTGCCCACAGTCTCTATCTTTCTGCCACAGAGTTTCTATCACATTTTAAGTTTTAACAAGGTAAGAATATTGAAGTCAATGCAGATGCCTTATATAACCTATTGCTGATTTAATGCCACAAATGAACACAAAACAAAGACGTATCTAATAATGAACAAATGAGTTTAAAAGGGGGAATAGACTAAAAAAATAATGAAAAAAAAGCAAAAGTATATGGAATCATAATAATTTTCTTAGCCATTAGTACACCACAGATTGATTTATTCACAGTGGGTCCCTTTATTAAGATCTCTATTTCAATCTACTTCTAATTTTTGTAGGTACAGTGAATATCTTGAGAAAAACCCCTGGAAGATATTAATAAGAAGCCAGTTTGGCTTTCCTTCAGGAGCAGATGGTTTATGTTTACAGCTGACAGCTACTGCATATATGAAGCAGCTAGCACGCCAGCCCTTCCACCCTGGGCAGGAAGTCAAAACATTTACTGTTACCTGAAAGATGGCCTTTTTGTCGATGGCAACTGACATGTGTAGATTTCATATGCTGTTTTTATGAAACCCCGCCATCCACAATCTATGTTTTCTTTTCATCATAAATAACTGAGTGACAGTCTTTGGGATGTGAGGCAGAAAAAATCATTTAAGGATTTTTTCCTTAGATCTTCTGCAATCTTTTGCTGCTTACCAGGCATCATCCTTACTTCTGAAATGTAACACCTAATACTACACAAGAACTGTTTTTGAAGCCAATTTCCCCTTACAACTGACTTTAAAAAGCTATCAGTGTGAACACTGGCTTTACTTTTATTCCTTCTAAAAATACAGTGTTCAATCAGGGCTTTTATTTGCCTAGCCTATATCAGTAATTCAATGAATTATTCAAACTGTTAGATCATTTCAGCCTAATCAAGTTGTCTCTATGTTGCTTTTTTATTGAACTATTCGGCCAGTTGGCAAACTCAGTGTACACGAGTGGAGACATATATAGGCACACTATGTCTGGAAGGAATGGAAAGCTGTAAAGCAACAACAAAATTCCCATTAACTTATTTTATATGGCTATCACATCTGATTTAGATGACCCAGTCCATTTAATAAATAAGAAAAAACAAATGAAATAATGAGAGATAGGGGAACGTGGGGGGAGGCAAAAATAACATTCCAACATTCATTTACATGACAGTTTTACAAACTTGAATTCAACATATACAGGAAAATCTTTGTATAAAATGCAGCTATTTCTTAAGATTGACAACCATAATATGACTTAAAGTTATATTCTGCTTAAAATAGTTAAACAATAATTTAGGGTTTTTTAAAAATGTGGTTGGAGTTCTAGCATGGAGACCCATTATAGAAAATGACAAAAAATTTCTGTCAAGACCTCAAAAAAAAAAAAATTAAATGATCTGGAAAGTGCATTTGTATACATTTTTTCAAAGAATGGTTAAGGTGAAGTTGGCATTCAAAAGAGATGAAAGTACCGATCAAAATCTCTGACGTAACAGAGCATTTCGGATCATTAATTGGCCCCCTATGGTGTAGAGATCAAGGCAATAAACGAAAACTATTCAGCTAGTTTTAAAATGAGCAACGTGTCTTCCTGCTGTCATAGCCATAACTGACTAAATAGGCGTTTTACATCTTCAGGTAATCAAAAAACATTGAGGGAAGGTATTCAAATTATATAAACAATAAAAGAATGTTAAAAAGCATTCAAATTTAATTAACAATAAAATTAATGATGGGAGGCAAACCAATTAAATAGCAATATAATAAATGATGGGAAGAAAACTAATTGAATCAATAGTCAAACAATGAAAGGAGTCAAACCAATAAAGTCAACAATAAAACAATTATATGGGTTAAACCAAATGAATTAGCATTTTATCTAATAGATAAGTAACAGAAGTGAGGGCAGAAACTGCTATGTACAGCCAAACTCCAGGTCAAATTCACAGTTTTAAGAACTAAACTAACATGTTTAATTGGCAAAATGGCAAGTAATATTTGTTATTGTAATCACTGCAAGCATGTCCAGTTTATTGCCTGAAGGGCAAATAGAGGGGTTTATGCCTAACACTTGACTGACTTGGATATGCCACAAGCCTCTTTATCTGATTATTGTCCATACTATTGATCCTGCTTTATCTAAACCATACACAAAGCCACGTCAACTCAATATTATTATTACCAGTAATTTCTTTTGTGACAATCAGATTGCACTACACTAGCTTGGGTGAATTTGTGAAGTGAAGTAGAACAGGCGTAATACACACAAACCTTGCGTTATGACGGTTAACCGCTTTGATACGCTAGGTAAACCATAACCCATTATTTAACGGGGTCACAATTACTGTACATTGTATCCGCGAAAGCACTGTTTACAGTGTCACTATAACTTCTAACCTTCACAACATATATAGTAAAATACAGAGCCTGTTGTTTGAGCTATGGTTTAGTATACGTTAAGTACAATACCTTAAGATAGCAATGTCAATAGCGGCTTTTCTATTTCACTAACACTGAACACTGACATTAATACTAACCTCACCTAACTCGTAACTGTAAACATTGTAGGTTTCACCGCCTCATGTACGTAGACCGTTATTCTCGAAATGGCCGCAATCGCACCATCAAATATACGCCTGTAGAAAATGAGGCGTTCTAAATTACCAACTCACCCCTGGCTTCAGTTTTCCCCTATGCAATGATTCGTGACCGATCACTGCACCAGTAACGCTTGCTGCAAGGTTGACGCCATATTGAAAAGTAAATTATGCATTATGTGAAAACTCACCTATGCATATGCAAATTAGCACCGTTCAGCCGGATGCGGGTAATATCACGTTTCTTATCAATGCTTGATTAGTTCGATTTATTCAGTGTATTAAACAAAAAAGGAGCTTAAAACACTCAACTCAGTGGTTACTGCAGAAGCAAATACACCCACCGAATGCCTTGAAGGTGCTAAGAGCTAGGGTACTCCACCCCCAACCATCCTCCTACTATAAAAAATACACGCACCTTCTGCCCATTCCCCGTGGAAAACTACAACAACAATAACAACTTTTAAGATATGTATAAATAATCACTTCAGTTGTATGAACAGGAGAATTTTAGAAAATAATTAAGAGAAATTAATTTATAAGTTTTTTCCCTTTCTTTCTTTCTTTCTTTTTAATACATAGGCTACTGGTACAGGATTTTGTTTTTACCTTAGAAAATACAAGCAGACATGGAAACAGTTACATGTGCAATGCCAAAAATTCAAAGCATCCGTCTATAACTGCAAAGTGAGGAAAGTGCAATCTGAACAAATCCAGATCATATGAAAGTAATCAAAAATAATAAGGAAATTAGAAATAAGTGCTCAGTGCATGTTGTTTAGGCCAATTAGTAAGAAAAAAAAACAGATTTTTAAAATTTTATTTAATTTTATTTTACCTAGCATTTATAATGTATATACATTTTTTGATTCTATGTAAATTTATGTTGTTTTTTTAATTTATTTATTATTTCAAAATTCAGGTAATGAGCCTCCTGACTGTAGCTCCTCGATCCCACACAAACCCCTTTATTTTTTAAGAAGATAGTACCATCCACTAAACATATAACTCTAAATTAAATTTCTTATACATTTCTGTTTATTATTATTATTATTATTATTATTATTATTATTATTATTATTATTATTATTATTAATTTAGATTTAAGTTTTTAAATATTAATAATTGATAAAATTAATAATAATACATTTTATCTATGTAGGGAGTTTTGAAAAATGTGCAATTATTCTGATCTTTTAAAGTACTTATGGTATAACTAAATTTCACATCTATAAGTATATATATATATGTTCTCCGTTGTCATTTGTATATGTTCAAAGCAGTCGACTTGGCTGAGGCGGATCTCAAGTAGATATTGAAACTCAGGGTGCAAAAACACCAGTAAGGAGTTGTGTGTAACGTTATAAGTCACCTTTCAATATTGACCTTCGACCTTAGAATTAAACATTGAATTAATATACCTTTTATCATACAACGAATACTTTCTCAGGTGTGCAAAATAATATAGATAGAAGATGCACAGTGCCATCTAGTGTACAACATCCTAGGTAGCCTGATAGGGCAAATTTTCGGTGTCGCTGAAAGTACCGCTGTCTCTCTGAACTTAGTCTATACTCTATTTCATTCAACACGCCGAAGCAGTACGCCACATGTAGATCGTAGATCATACATGCTGCAGATATTGTGACTTTTGATCATGGAAGTTACTCGAAGCAGTAAGGGTTTGCCTTTGTTCTTTTCACCTCGGCGATAACGATTAAGATGCAAAGACATCAAAGTTCTTTTTATTGACAGTCCTTGCACTGGTATTTTTACTTGTTAATTTTTTGGAAATTTTCAGACATTGTAACGTAAACTCAAACACAATTTTGTAGATTTGTGCACATTCAGAAAGATTGAACTTAAAAGCAACATTTGCTAGATTTCAGAGAGTCATTACCAACAATCTCCAGTGCCATTAGCAAAGCATCCTTCCTGGCAATAGATGGAGAATTCACAGGTAACATGGCTTGCTCTATAATCTGAAAGTGACATATACAATGTAGGTCTTTGCAAATTGTACTGTGAGAAATATACATTTTATAGCTGTTATATATTGTAATTGACCATTACCAGTTCTTGATGAGTGAATGCAATTGGCAACAGGTATTTCATAATTTAAATGCCATATCTTATACCAATTTGTTTTATTTAAAAATGGGGGAGATATAAGTTATTCAGTAACTGTGCAAACAATCCATGTTATTCTTGGTGCTTGTCAAAGATAAGATCAACTGCATGCTGGTGCAGTGTATGGCTTCACAAATAGCTATGATCTCTGAAACTTTTTTTTAGATAAGCTTATTTAATGCAAAGTGTCCTTTTAATTAGCACAGTGTTACTTTTGATGGAGTAATGGTGCAATAACATTTTAATGGTAAAATATAGTTTTAGAAAATGACTAGTGAATATATATATATTTGAATTTATTATTTTCCAAGAGAGTTGATATGAATGCAGTGCAACAAATAGATTTAATCTTTTAAATCTTATAATTTAATGAACAGGACTACAAAAAGGAGTGAATCTTCATGCATTTGACACCCCAAATGAAAGATACCAAAAGCTACGACAAGTAAGTCTAGGACAAGGTGTAATAACATACCAACAGGGAAGAAGCTTTTAAAAATTTTCCCTAATGAAAATCAAATCAATTAAAATATTGTAAAATATTTAAAATATTGTCAAATGATTATGTATGTACAAACTAAAGGGATTTTACTTGTTTTTATTTTGTTTAGGGGTCTATGGATTTCCTACTTATGCAGTTTGGCCTTTGTGCATTTGAATATGAAGCTACAACAAAGAGGTAACACAATTAGTTCTTTTGAGGTTATATATACATGCTGTCTATTTCTTCCTATTAGATTATTTCACATAGTATTTGGATATCAGTTAACATATTTTTCTATGCAAAAAGGGTTAAAATGGTGTTGCTAGCCAACCAAACATATCTGTGCAAATTTTACGGGCATAGATTTAATTGTTATTTCCACTAATTTTTTACAGACACATCATCAGAGCATTCAACTTCTACTTATTTCCAAAGCCATTCAGCAGGCAGGCTCCAGACGTGTGCTTCTCATGTCAGGTATGAAGACCAGTTCTATCAGGTTCTGGTTCATTCCTTTGTTTAAGTTTATAAGTTCAATTTTTTTGTAATATATATATATATATACACAGGTTTAGGAATTCAGTCATGTCGAGATAACTCAAAAGATTTTTGGGAGTTTTCCCTTGCAAGCATTGTCTTGCAGACCAGTTGTAAAAGAACCTGAGAGATATTTTGCAAATCTTTGTTGACAAATTTGTCAAATGATGTTCTGCAATCATTTTAGGGCACTTTGCAGTAAAAAGTATTCATACCCTCTGTAATACTTTTTCCCTTTTGTCACCTTGCCATATTCTAGAAAAGAATGAACGTAAACAATTGTGCGTGTTATAAACTCTATTGAACTAAACTGGCACATAGAATTAACTTTCAAGCTTGTAATGTAGGATGTTTCTACAAATTATATTCCATTGGAATTTATATATATGCACTATGTTTTTGCTTTCCAGAGTTCTAGTATTGATTTTTTGGTGTCTCAGGGATTTGATTTTAACAAATTGTTCAGAGAAGGTAAGATTTTTTTTCAATTTACTGTTACCGTGTACAAACTTTAGTCAGGTAGCATTGGTAGTGTACTTTGTAGCAGGCTCTAATTGCAAGACCAGAATGTCTGGAACACGTTGATAGCCTGAAACATAATGAAGGTTTGAGGGAATAATCTTGTGATCTTTTTTAGATTTTTATTGCTCTTCACTTGATAGTTGCCTACTCATACTTATGTTACTTGCACATTGTCATGCATTGCTCTTTTCTAAGAAATAAGTTCAAGGAAATGTGTGTGTGTGTAGGGGGGTGCATCAAGATAGAAACCTTTGAAAATATAGTTTTCCATATTAAATAAATTTCCCATTTATATAATAATGTTTCATGTAGTTTGTGAAATGTCTCAGATCATTCTGTCCTTTGGATAGGGGACAAAAAACATCATACTCTCCAGGCATAACTAAAGCTCATCTTGTATTTATTATTATTATCATTATTATTATTTATTTATTTATTAATTTGTTTATTTATTGAATTTTGCTCTCAGGCATTCCATACTTGACCCCAGCAGAAGAACAGAAGTCCCGTGATGCGCTGGAATCAAAGTACAACCAACTCGATATGATGTCTTCCCCTGCCTTCACCAGTCCCACCGGGGCCGACACTGCTGTAGCCAAAGGTCCTATAGAGATCCCCAGTGAGCATAAACAATATGTGGAGGACATCTGGTAAGGTTGCAGGCTGTTCTTCTGTTTGTTACAACATTTTTTTTTTTCAAAATCTGGCTTTGAAGTTTTTATTGGTAAAAGTTGTAACTTTTGGGTTAAAAGGAAAGGGAATGTTTGATCATCGGCTTAACAAGTGATGTAACAGAGAATTTAATATTTAAAAAGTGTGAATTTTGGATTTTTTTATTTCAGATTAATAATTTTGAAGAGTATGTTATTAATTTTTTAGTAAGCAAGTTGAAGAGTTGACAGCAGAAGGAAACACCTCACAAACATTAGAACTCAAGCCAACCAGTGCATTTCAAAGAAAATTGGTGTATCAGACATTAAAGCTAAAGTAAATTATTTTTACTTGTTAAATTATTTGTTATTTTTTGTGCAGTCAAGTAAATGTCTGATATTTCTATGCAAGAAGGATGTAGTAGATTTTATTTACTTTTATGAAGTTTAACAAAAAGTAAGAAATTTACAAAATAAATGCTCTAATTATCAAACTGTTGAATATTGGATGTGAGAATTCTGGCAAGCAAGTCCTTGCCATATTAATAGCTTATAGCCCAGTCTATAATTACTTTCCATAGAAAACAGTTACGACAAAATGCACACTGAAAATTACTAAATTTGATATCTTTGGTGGAAGTTTAAATTTAGAAAATATGATATAAATAAAACTCAGGTTTATTATTGCACAATATATCTCAATTCTTATTTATTTATTTATTTATTTATTTATTTATTTATTTTTTCAGGTTTCATGCAGGTCTGCACCTAGAAACTAAAACAAATAATAACAGGCAAAGGTATATAGTCATCTCCAAAGTTAAGAATGCAGAAGACCAGAAACAAAAAGAAGAAAGCAGGAAGGCAGCAGAAATGGTAATTTTCAGTTTTAAAAAACTGAACTGTGTTAGTTGAGATCAGTGCATTTCTATATTGCATGTTATCTGCAGTAATCGTTCAGTCCAGATTCAGTTTTATGTAAAAGTGCTGATTAAGATGTAATGGATCCAAGTATATTTAATGTGTTGTCAAAGATCAGGATGCTGTTTTGCAAAGCTTTTTTTCAGCTAACAACTTGTAATTATAGGGTGTGTCTGCAAGGTATATGTACATTTAACTCCTTCATTTGCACCCTTTTTATTGTGCATATAAAAGATTACATTGAAATAAACAATCATTAAATAGCAACAAGCATCTTAGTCAGCTGCCAAGTTATTGAACTATTTTTATACAAACTATTATCAAAGAAACACTGAAGACATCTAAAAACCATCATGGTCCTGATTGATAGTTTTTATTCATTAATTTGTGGGGAAATGTTCAACACATTCCATTTTCAAGAAGTGTTTTATTCATGTTTTAAAATTTTTAGGAGGAGTTAGAAAATGCTGTTGGGTTTTCAAAAGTAATCCGTATGATCTCCCAGTCTGTAAGTATCACTTCTAGCAATAGTTTGATAACTGTTGATGAAGCTGTGCTTAGAAATAGATTCTTATTAAATTGCTTTTAAAGGCCATCCATTTATTGCTAAAAATTATTAAGAGAATAATAGTATTATTATTTTTTTAACTTTTTTTTTTAATAATGATGCTCTAATTGATTCTGCAACACTAAACTTGTAGTTGGTCAAAGGCCAGTCCAGATTTGTTTTCAAATTTATATTTTGGTTGGCATACAAAGTGATATGAATTAGAATGTGATATGCGAATGCAGTGACCAAGGTTTATGCCACACTTCTTGACTGGCAATTAATAACTGGAAAAAAAATAGCCTTAAGAACATATTCCATATACATGTACAGTCAATCTGTTGTTTAACCAGTCATCATATGTGCACTTGTTGTTTCAGGGCAAGCTTGTTGTGGGTCATAATATGATGCTGGACGTTTTACATGTACTGCATCAGTTCAGTTGTCCCTTACCAGAGGTGAGTGTGCATGGCTTCAAGGTGCTCCAGTGTATAATTGAAGAGATAAAAACTGTAACAGTTGTTTGTCAATGATTTATGAATCTATTCTGACATTCAAAGGTAATCCATATGTTTTTTTTTTTTTCTAAAAAGTTTGGCTTTTTGTAATAATCCCTTAAGAGATTATTACAGAGATTTAGCCATCTATGGTCTGAGGGCAAACACAGAAAACAATTGTGGTGGTAAAATGGAATATATATTATATTTCTATGAGTTGTTTACAATGTATTTATCATGAAATATGAATCTCTTACGAACAGTTGTTATCCCTTTAACGGAATGAAAAAAAAAATTGGTCCTTATCATAGTGAGTAGTATACTGGACTGGTTTATTTTGAGACGTCCTAACGTATATTTTGCTACAGATGGTTTTACTCCATTTCACAAATTCCACACAAGTTTGCTGTAAAATTGAGATCATTAATTGGTCATGTCACAATTTAGGTGATTCCCCTACATAATAGGCACTCTATAAAGTGATAATCTGTTGAAGCGAACCATTACAGTTTAGCATATATTTGATGTGAAAAGGGTCTAGGATCATGAAAATAAGCTACTTAAGAAATTTGTTGATAATATGTGATGTAAGCACTGTTTTCAATTCATATTATGGCTCCCTTTTGGTAGAATAATTATTTTTACCCTTTTTATGTTAGCCATATTAAAATAATTTGTGACCTTTATTATAAAGTTTGCTCATCTGACATTTTTAGATTTTCATTTAACTGGTAACTGAACAGATATCAATTATTGCTGTATTATTTTATGCTAAGAAGCATAACATAAGTTGATTCAACTGTCATCCCTGTTAGTTATTCTGTGTTTATAATGTGTCCCATCTATTTGAAGAAGTACTTGATTTTTTTCTTCAGAGTTATGAAGATTTTAAATCTCTAACAAGATGTGTGTTTCCAAGGTAAATATTTAGTGCTATTTTCCAGTGAAGATAGATGTGGGTGGTTGTTTAAGTTTGTGATGAGAATGTTTGTATTTGTTTAGGTGTTTGTCAGACAATGGAGCAGCTTAATTATCTAGTGGCTATTTACTGTGCATAAATGTTTTGTTAATTGTGTTGGTTAAAATATAAACTTGACAGAGATACAAATGCTATCTAATGTTTCTGTTCAGCTTTGGCGTCTCTGTGTACTTGACATTTTTGCATTCTCCTGTAGGTTACTGGATACTAAACTCATGTCTAGCACCCATCCATTCAAAGTAAGTGATACAGTATATATGCACTATCGATCTTAAAGAGATTCTTTACATAATTTTGGTCATATATGTCGTGCAAATTGCAAATTATTTCATCGGTTGTCGGTGTACTGATTATTAAAATCTGATCCGAACAGTTTCTGATTTATTGTAAAATACTTCAATTTAATTTTATGGTGGTAAAGATCTTGAATTAATTGTAATTGCATCACATAGTAATAACTGTTGTTCTGTTAATGATGATAGGATTGGATCATCAACACTACTCTTGGAGACCTGCGCAAATTATTGGAAAACAAACCATTTGAAAAACCTGTTGTTGGTAGGTCCATGCTGTATAGTCACATAAAGATTTCACTGTTACAGTACTCCGTAACCCAGGAAATATATACTGAAAGATGGTTTCTTCAAAAAATTTACATAAGATGGGAAAATATTTTGACAGTAACATGGAAATTATTATCATTTTTATTCATTTATTTATTTATTTTGTTAATCATGTTTTAAATATCAGAATAGGGCATTCCTTAAAGTCCTGTGCATGGTTTCTGTATCGTTCCAGAAAGTGCAGAAGGTTTTCCTGCTTATACCACTGACAATGAACAGCTCCATGAAGCTGGTTATGATGCATTTATCACAGGCCTGTGTTTTATTGGAATGTCCAAATATCTAGGTACGCACATACACGTTTTCGTTTGCACCCGTCTTCATGCATGCATTGTTGGCAGATATGGATACATTTGTTGATAATTTACTGTGAACAGTTCGGTTGAACTCACAAGACAAAAATACATTGAGTTCATTGATAACCCTGAAATTTCATTTTCACAGAAGTACACCTAAAATAATATGTAAACTGAGTAACTTCATACCTTGGCTTTCTTCGTTCCAAATATGCCCATGAAGTATGGCACATTTTGCCAAAATTTGCATGATTTTCGTGTGCATCGAAATCGGGGCATAAAATTATATTGAACTAACATACTTGCGACTTCCGTGGTGAATGTGACAATATTTGCCTGACACATTAGTGTTTCTCACACGTTTCATGTTTATGAAATGAAGTGGCATTTAAGGTGTGTTTACGTGCTACACATGTATGTCATTAATGTTATAAAAATTGTTTTACAATGTTTTAATTTTCTAAAACTTAATAAATAGTCTCTTTTACAGACTGAGATTAATTGGTTTAGATTGGGCCTTCATTACGGACAAATTGCCATGGGCGAGGAAATGTGTAAAGAAATATTGTTGCACAGCACTGGTAGAGGGATTATAATACAATGATTTTTCAAGGTCTATTTTTTTCTCTTTGAAAGGCACTTTTCAGTCACCAAAAAAAGAGCATATACCTCCATCATCACCCCTAATAGAGCCCTTTCTAAACAAGTAAGACAAATCTTTGTATGTGTGGTGTTTTTTTCACGCCGCACAAGACTGTAGTAATGATGTAAATGAATTTAAGTTCAATGTAACCTTAATTGGATAACACATTCTACCTACAGAACCAGAAGCCTTGTGTAGTGTTAGGGTACCCATAAATAATTAAGTTTTACAATATTAACAACACTTGCAGTTCAGTTTTCTACTGCTACTGTGCCAAGGCTAAGACCACCTCAGACAATACCACTAAACTGTAGTGATTGTGAATTCATCAAGGTGATAGAAAATGTTCCAAATCTGATTATGAACAGAGACACTTGGCAGAAAGTGGTGAAATCTAGAATGCAACTTTATGATGATGATAACAAGATTGATGATGGCACAGTTTGTTCACTGATATTTCAATTTCATTTCAGGTTATTCATGTTCCGAGTACAAGACATTCCTTACATGAATCTGGCAGGACCTGATTGTAAGTGTGAATATTTGCTTTAATTTCTTCCATTTCTTCCTATGAAATTTATGTGCCAAGTGCGATTTTAAATCTTGCAAAAGACCATTTTTTGTTTTTGTTTTTCATCCAGTAATATTTCATATTTTACTTTTTCAGTACAGCCAAGCCGAGATCATGTGTTCCACTTGTCATTCCCAAAAGAATGGAAGACGTCTGACATTTCTCAGCTCTTTGCTCCCTTTGGTAAGAGACATTCAATTTTGTATATTGGTATATTGTAATGATAGTAATATGGTTTTGTTTAAGTAAACAGTCATTCAATTCCAAACAGAAATAGCACAAATAAGACCACATTTTAACTAAGGCCTTTATTCCATGGGTAAAACAGACTAGATAATTCAACATGTATGGAAAAAAATTAAAATCTGAGGATTTAAGATTATTATTACTAGCTTGATGTTTTACTTTTTGTATTGAAGTTGATGAGTTTATCCAAAGTAGAACTTTTATGATATTCCTTTTATGATAGTCTTTGTTTTATCTTTATGCAGGGAATGTTTACATTGGTTGGCTGGATGATAACTCTGCCTTTGTTTCTCTGTACAAAAAGGATGAAGCTGACAGAGGTAGTTTTTTTTCATTATAATTAATTAATTACATATATATGCACAGTTTTGATTTGTTATAAACAGTCAGTTGAATTTGTAGAATAGCAGGTGCTGCCAAAATTTTGCTGGGGCCAGACACTTATATTTTGTTTGAATGACTTGCAAAAGGGGAGTAAACCATAATGAAAACCTTTTCAATCCATGCTCTATGTTTAAATTGCTTATCATCATTTAAAATGTAATGTTTAGTGGCCCCAAGATCTCATAGAATAGTGTAATACAATTTTAGACTTTGGATTTTTTTTATGTAGTGCTACAGAACATAACCACTGGAGACACCTTCAGTGTAGTTGCTTACAAAGATTTCATCGAGAGAATGCAGAAGTCTTCATCCAGAAAGCATAACATACCAGCATCTGACTTGGATTTACCTGTGAAGAAGAGGCAGTCTTCCAGTCCACTGAATGTGAAGTAAGTGCGAACTTGGAATGAAGAACACTTTCGAAACACAATTGAAAATATGCTTTTGGTCATAGTTTTAATTAATTTAAGGGCACTGTCTTGAAATTTACTGTTTACAAGGGTATGGATGCAGAAGCTTTTTCTGGAATTATAATAAAGAAACTGAATCTGAAAGTGAAGTGTCCTCAGACAAATGATTTTCATGGTTCATATTGCAATTATTCAAAGAATAAAATATTTGACTCTTAAAATACTTCACACTATACATAAACTCAATGTTGTGTACATTAAATTGTTTGAGAATGAAGGTTGTGTTTTTTTATGTATATATATATGTTTTGTTCAGTGCGTCCCCCTTCCAATCCACCCGTAGCATCACTCCTATTCCAGAGGAGATGGAAGAAGAAAACAATGGTACTGTCAACATGGACGATTTAGGTAATTAAGACCTGATTGAAGGAAACTGTCATTCTACTAGCATTTCATCCTTAAATTGGAATGTTGACATTTCTCAAATATGTGAAGATGTGGAAATACTAGGTCATAAAATCATGCTTGTAATGGTCATGGAATGTCAAAATGCATTTATGATGATATTTATATATTGCATGTTTATTCCAATTTTAGGTGAACCTTTGGCCAAGAGAATGAAGACTGACTGCAAAAGTGGTGAGCAACATGCTGTCATCAGAAAAATAAACTCAAGTGGGGGCACATCAACATTAAAAAATTACATATATATTTATAAATAACATGATACTGTAGGTATATGTGAAAATATGCTTTGTTTATCATCAGCAAGGATGGCTTTTGATTAATAATGCTAATAATAATAGTAATAATAATTTATTGAGCACTGAAATGTTTTTACATTTAGCGGCTCTCTAGCTACTATACATTATACATATGGAAAGATAGTAATGGTAATAATAATGATAATAATTCATTAAGTTTGAAATGATACATATAATACATTTGTGGACTCGGTTTAATTTGGTTAAAAAAAAAAAAACAGGAGCCCAATACTATGCACTTTTGTGTTATGCTTATTCAGCAAACTGGGGCACATTCCGTTTAGTAGCTGTATTTTGATAAGGATTGGAAGGGGGTGGGGCACTGTTCAGGATTAGGATCACACTGCGTTTGGTTTGTTTATTTTTCCAAGATGTGTCAACCCCAAATATGAGTGTGGGGCAGACAGTTTTATATAACTGATAATAGAGTAAATTACGTAAACAGCCGCGATTCTCGGGGTCAAAAGTCAAAGATTGCCCTATCTAGGTAGGAGACAACATGATATACCACAGCTTTGTAAAGACATGAGTTGCTTTCATTACTTCTTGGATAAATTGATAAAGTTTTTTCCTTGGGTTATTGATAGGAAAATGAATTTTTCTCTTTTTAGGGATTTTTTTTGTTGGTTTAGTTACTTTGTCTTAGTTACTATATTAGCTGTCAGATATAATGGCTTATATATAATTATTATTTGATAGAGCATTACTATTTTGTGTACAAAGAAATTTGTTTTGAAAGAAGCAACATGTTTTCTCCTTCATTTCAGGTTCAGAGAAGAAATTGTTTGATGAGCCAGAAAACTGGTGAAATGCTATGAACCATGTGACCTTATGGATAAAATGGTCAGTTCATCAAGGTCCAGATCCCTGACCAAGTTCTGTGCCACTTAACTGTTGAGATGCAGTATTCATTTTTCAGTGGAGATAAACCAGTGACAAGGCAAATATTGCGTAATGTTTTCTTGCCAGATAAACTTACAGAATCAACTTTGACCCAGTTGTATTCTAAGAAGTAAACAACTAAGGCTATAAAATTCAAGAATAACATGCAACATGTACTGTGTTTATACCTAACTGGTGTTACTTTGCCCAAGGTATTTTTTCATGATATGTAATTACTAATATGTTTCATAGGTTGCGTGATGAATCTTATGTAACTCAAGCCACTTGTCAGAATTAGTGCCAGTAATGTATGCTTTGTCCAGAATTATTTATAAAGTGAATTTATTCTTCTTTCAGATAATCATAATCTATTTGAAGAATATAATGCATAAACAGATGATAGCATTATTCAATAAATAAAAGTGCTTTTTGTTATTTTTGGTATATATATATGTGTACATTTGTTTTGTTAATATTTTGAGGATATTGGGAGATCCTTGATATCAAGAAAAAGGAGAGCAATTATTTTTATACACTTTATTTTTTGCCCTAGCCCCTTCCTATCTCCAGGATCCCCCTTTATTAGCTGTAAATTTGTTTAATTAGATAAGTACCTCGCACGGGTGTGGTATTGATAAAAGTTTAAAGTGTTTAAATGTCCAGATCTGTATCATTTTTTTTTTGCAATAATTTGGCAGAAAATTCCAGATCCCCTGTAAAATTAAAAAACAGTAAATGTACATAGTATGGGTGCTGTTGATGTCGGGAAGCGTTGATACACTTGGAGGGGGGCGGGAGGAAGGGATTCAAGGCGCAGGTAAAATAATCGACCTCGTAAGAAAGTTAGAACTTATTGAACCATATGACAAGGCAGTAAGACGTGGATGAAAATTTCTAAAGGACAATTAAAAATGAAAATGAGAGCTAATATCTAACAAAAGGAAATGCGTACTGTGCGAACTGTGTACACAATCTTTAGCCGAACGTAATTCCAAGATGGCCGCTCTTCGAGCTGATAATATACCCTCTTCTGCAAGTTTTTTTGTATGACAAAACATAAGCGATAGCGTTTGTTTTAAACCTAGGTCACATTTTTTTTTGAAAACGTGTGTGTTTGATATCAATTTTACAATTGTACTTGTAGTACAGCTCAAGCTATGTAAAAAATTCGAAAGCATATTGAACTCGCAAAACAGTATTAATGGATACGGGTACTGCTTGTAATCAGTTTTACCAAGGAGTTATAACTGTTATAACTCCTTGGCTTTACTTAGTAAAATGCGTACATTCCACTGGAAGATCCGTTTGTTTGCACGTCCGATATATATGTAGGGAGGCTTGGATCAAGCACCCTTTCCCCACCTCCTTCCATGTTAATTGCTCCTATACATTTACCCGGTACAAGATATTTTTCATTACCATTAAATTATACGCAAACAGAATCACATACCTTGATTTTCCTATTGCTGCTACTGTACATGCACGGAGATTGAAATGACGAAAGGATATCCGTTTTCCACTGAGTTGGTTAACCAGAAGCCGGTTCCTTAGCTGAAAACTCTGTCCTTGCGTGTGAAAGGAGTGTCGTACATGCACGTTTAGGATTTCGCAGGGCATTGTCATTTCTATCTCACAGAATGTCCCACGAAATCCCAAATATACTTGCGTCTCTCTAACCCTCATTTCTTCTGTTTGATTTCGATGTCGAACGTACGCCCCGGAATACCGGTAAGTCTACATAGAAACTTGACTACTACGGACAATAATTGCTAAGAACTTTTGTAATACATGTACGTTTTCCGTCCTCCATTCCGTTGGTGCATTTTGTCTTAAGTCTTTTCATACAGATACTCACTTTCGATTTCTTTGTGTACTATTACGTTATTACATTGCTATACAGTTCGATTTTTAGGTCGGTGAATAGCTACCAGTTAATGTTATATTTTCAATTTTTCATAAAGAGTATGCTCGATATCGAATAATTATGACAAATGGATTTTGAGATATTGGTGAATATTTATATTTTTGATATTTGGTGTAGAAAAAGGCTACTTCAATAAATAATGATATTTTCATAAACATAATTGAATGGATAAAAGAATATTTTAGAATAAGAATTTTTATGATATTCAATTGAACAAAAGTCGTAAAGCTATTTAAATTCTATGCCCACTTAGAAACTCCGATCACAATGCTGTGCTATGCACTCGAGCAATGGGCACTGGCTTCGTACAGCCCATGAAAATCTATATTAAAAAGAGAACATTTGGAAAAAAATGACGAAGAACTGTTTTCCAATGCTCTGAATAATGTTGACTGGAGACCACTCTTCAATATCTTATTTCGCCTGCTTTCAAAACATTGTCACCAAACTTATGAAGAGGACTTACCTATCAAAAACTCTGAAAAAGAACAATGAAAAAACAATGGTCAGTGATCAATTTAGAGACCTGGTTAAGAAGAGACAATGGATGGAGAATCACACGATCGTGTATAGGCATTACAAAAATAGAATCAGCAGACTTTAAAAACACAGAGGAAGTTTTTTTTGCCATGGAAAAATGAAAGAAGTACCAGATGGCACATGGATCCAGTGGTGGAAAGACACTGAATTGTTGACTGGACAAACAACAGAGCGATTCCTTACTCAGCTAAGATTACAGCGAATGCAATGATGATCTGTTTCTTAGTCCAGTTTATAAATCAATTTCTACAAACTGTTACAACTGACTTTGGACCATTAGAACCAAAGTGCGTCGAAACAGTGGATCCCATACTTGTGAAATATACCGTAGCCCAACAGAGTTGAAATAGCCCTATTACAACTTTACTCATTAGTCAACGTTAATAAGCCGTAGGGGCCGGATAAAATACCTAACTGGATTCTCCATAATTTAGCAGGATATCTGACCGTTCTAGTATTTAATTGATTTGAAGGATATCTGCCGCCACACTTGAAACACGCATGCATAGGCCTATATGTATATAACACCATTACCCAAATGCACAGCACTAAAGGGCATAAAAACAAACATCAGACCCATTTCATTAACTCCACTTCATTCCAAGATACTACAGAGTTTTATTGTCGAGTGTATATGGGATGTTGTGACCAACAAGATTGACCCTAAACAGTATGGACAATGTGCGAGAATGCTGCTGGTGGATAATACCAAGGAGTTATCTGTTATAACTCCTTGATAATACTAAGGCTTTCGACAGAATCGAGCTCACTCTACTCATCCAAAAGCTCTATAGCGTGGGGATATCGGAAATTGTTGCACATTGGTTTTATTGCTTCTTGACGGAGAGAAAACAATGTGTCAAAATTGAAAATACAGAATCAATATGGCTACACATCAGCGCAGGTTGACCGCAAGATGCAAAACATGGATCTGTGTTCTTTGTAGTTATAAATAAATTTGTCACAAACTGAATGTGAAACTTTCCAATATATGTGAACGAAACTACAATGCTTTGCTATGAATAATTGAAAGGCAAGACAAGTTCCAAAACTGCGACAGCAGTTCTCACTCTCTGGGCCAATGGTAATAAAACAACAACAACATTAAAATAAAGCAAAACCAAACATATATCGTTTATTTTTCTAGAGAAATTGAGAACTGTCAGATGTTAAAAGACATTCATGGGCACTGAATGCATTAATGATTTAACGGACTTTTATTACGGTTTTTAATAAGGACTCCGATATCTTAATGCATTTTGAATATCCTCAATGTACCAAATATCATTTTAATTCGTTTTAACACCTTAATCAAAACTCATTTAATTTCAATTTTAGTAACGCATTTATTACTTACTATACGATCCAACTACTGGTAGTTGCAAACAAACAATAGTATCATTATTATTAGAAAAGGGTTTGAGAATAGCCTTAGGTTAAAAACAGTTGTTGTCGCAAATTTACCATAGCTTTTACGCCACTCTAAGGGTCACGACTGTGAAAATATTTGCGACCAAGTGCCAAAATCTTGTATTTTCTAACATTATTTATAAATGTGTACACATTTTGACAAAAGTCGTGGGGCAGGCGTGTGTGGCCCTATGGGCTTTGTGTTCCCACTAAGAATTCATTATCTGTATTGCGTACCTAAAATGGAATACAAGTAGTATCATGATATTTTTGTACACTTTTATGTTTTTGTTCATTTATTTATAATTTTAGAACTTGCCACATCTACAGAGGTGCACCTACTTTACCGTGGCATGAGGAGTGTTAATCTCGCTGTTATCTCTAATATTACATGGCATCATCCAGTAAATCTTGCATCACATGAAATCCTTTTTTCGTTGAAAGCATTATTGTTGCCTTTCTAAGAATTAAGATAAAACTATATGATAACATATAAAACAATGATAAATAATTATTATCTATAGGTCTCTATTCAAACAAAGCTCCGTAAGTTGTGGAATAATAATAATATTGCATTTTGATAACATAAATTAATTACAACTCATAACAGTTGGATGATACAACGGATGTTTTTTTTTTTCAGTTAATAATTTAAAATCTGTTAATTGCTTTTTGCATAATATGCCTGGTTATTATGCATCCGTTCAATCCTGCATCCGTTCAATCCGTTCATCAATCTGGGGAGAATACGACTCAAGCAGCGGTATATGTGGCGCACAAAACGATCATTCACAATTACCAGCGCTGTATAGGACCTTTATGTTTTGTCTTTATATCCTGTTTCATCCTTAATAAATTATGCTGAATGCTGAGAGAAGTTCATACTTCTCTTGCTTAAAGCTCCAAAGGGATAACAACTCTTCAGATGAGATTCAAAATTCCACAATGAATACATTGTAAACAACATAAAGAAATATAAAAAATTGCATTTTAACAATAGGGACGGATATCGCAATTATATTGAAATCTGCTCTTGTCATCGGACCACGTGGACCTTAATAGATGACTACCCTCCGTAAGAGATTATTAAAAAAAGTACTTTTGAAAACAAAAAACCGACTTTTTTTGAAAGTCGGAATGGAGTCATTAAGTTTCATTGGTAAGTGTGGGAAAATCGTCGTTTACCCCAGGAAAATCCGTTTCATGGCACTTTTCCGAGCAAAATGAAGAGTTGTTATCCCTGTAAGTCTAATAACTTTATAAGCATCATAACTGAAACATTTACTCTATTCATTACTTTTTATCATGCCATAACCTTTCTTCTCCGCCTGACGGTGTAGTTAACAAAAGAAAGGACCGGAAATACTATGGGCTGGAAAGCAGGATTTTGCCATTGGATTTGCTTTAAAAACTTCCAAGAACAGATATCTCTTAGCATTCGGGTGAGCATAATGTTCCAGGAATTCGCAATGTTAATAATTTTCACTATATTCGATTAAGATTATTTGTTTTAGGAAAAAAAAAAACATTTCTTTTATCGAAAGTTACAATAATATTTAAATTTGAAAGATTGCAGGAACGCGCACTAAGAAATTTTTTATTAATTAAATTAATTCTAATTGGAGAATTGCTTTAGATTTGGGTGCCACAATAATTTTCCCTGTTTAGGTCTTAGTTATGCCGACCTGGGCGATGGATACGTACTGGTTTTTCTATTTGCATACTACAGTGATTAAAATTTACTTATCACGACAGACGTGCATTTGGGGTATCGTTATATCTAACTATGTGGTAGGAATCGTAGTAGTTGCATCAGTAGTAGTAGTAGTAGTAGTAGTAGGAATGTTTCGATCGCCCTTTTGCGCCACATTACGCGCTGTGAAACAAATGTAATATATTTCAACAGCCATAATAGATCTATTTTTGTGATATGAAGCAATTTTCGAAATGCAAAAGTTTCGAGGGCATTCTAGAAGTCAATATTCAATCTAGGCTAATTTCGACATATTTGTGAACAAGTGGGCGTTTTATCCACATCGGGTAAATGAAAAAAAAAACCTAATTGAAGTTCAGATATAGACGTCAGATTTAAAATTAAGCACTATAATTAAATGAGTACACGGAATGGTGCTATTCCTTTTGGGCACATACTTGTTTTAGTTCCCTATGGCCTTCAATAAAAAATCGTAGTCCAAAAATGCAATTTAGCGTTTCAGAGTTTTGCCAGTTTTACCTGTAATTTCTTTAAAAAGGAAATAAATCGGTCTGCTGCACACACACGTTGGTCTCAGTCCGCTTTTAAGTACATATTCCCAACCTCAACCTGCCATATATCTTCCCTAACTTCTAAAATATTGTCCTATTAGCAGAATTCAGTTTCTTCGGCTCGACAGGCCTAGAATTGTCTCCCATTAGATCATATAATAACGGTGGTTTTTATTGGTACTAGCAATTTTTTAACAAAAAGGCTGTGACCTAATAATATTTAGTGATGGTTACATATGCTAATCTATAATGAAAAACTTTGAATACATAAAACTGATAGTTATACACTTTTGAATATTAAAACCGTTACATTTAATACTATTTCAAAGTGTAAATAAGCTCTGTTTGGAATATACAACTACTGATTCAGATTGTATAAGTTTTATTTGTAAATTCTGCAGATCACTTTCTGGTATTCAATAGATCGCTTCTTTCTCTAAAACACGTTTTTATAGCGCGTGCCTTTATATTCATAGAATCTTTTGTCGTTAGTTTTTTTAATTGCAGAATTCTGAGGGTATGCAAATATCCCTCATGATATCCGGTCTTTTACGTTCGTAAAATGAACAACATACGAGGAAATGGATTTCGTCCTCAACCCCATCATTTCACATCTTACATATTCTCTCAGAGGTAGGGACTGGGAATGACCGGCTTTTGTACCCACCCCCTCTCCGAATTTATTAATCATTAATCCTGCTTTGCTAAGTAGTGGAGTTAATATTTTGGGATTTCGGATGTAGTACATGTTTATGACCGCTTATATGGCCGATGCAAGCCGTTCTCAGTTATAATCCGTTCATGAACTGATACAGGATGTAGACCCTTCCTTACTGAAACTAAAATTGATAATAGAAAAAGACTGTTTGGAAGAAGAACATCAAGAGACCAAGATTACAAAACTCCTAATTAAGGTATGGCGATTTTGGATAACAATTTTTGTAACGAATGCTACTTGAATTCGGTGAATGCTATTTAATCAAAACTTCCAAGACCATGTACCAGTTGCAAAAGTATCCAACAGCACTGAGTATAATATTGTATTGTTGAATTGTATAGTTTTTGAAAAAGAAGTTCGGTATTTTTTATGCATCCTAAATAATCAGACAAACAAAAAGCTTTTCGTTTTTCGTTTTGATATGATATCGTTATGTTAATACTATTATAGTTGCTTTAGAGAAATGCAACCTTTTAGTTTACGTCTGTAAGATATTGTTCCTTCTTTGTTTAAGAACTTGAAAGTTTATCTTACTTAATTTAATAAAAGTAAATTTGATAGAATAAAGGGGTAGAAAGTATCTAAAAAGAATGGATATATTCATATAGGCCTATATCAAAAATATGCTCTCATATTTTAACCCAATGCTGGATGTCCCTGACATTAACAATGAAATAAAATAAACAATCTATTGATACAACTTTAATATCCTTGGATTTTACTCAAACTCCAATTAACATGAAGGAGGTTTAACTACAATGCTTAAAAATTCAAGCGCATTTTTATGGATGGGTATGTGTTTGATCTGATTTTGTCTTGAATCTAGCGAATATACTCGTGGGCATATTTTTCTTTGAGTAAAGTTACTCTAACTAATAATGATTTATAACCCCTGTTTTGTTCTGTATAATTAAAATTACAATACGAATGAAAAATAGTCTTAATACAATGTTTTGTCAATTACTACATTAACCCCATTTATATACTTCGTAGAACGTATAACCCCCTCCCAACTATTTTTAATTTTTTTAAAAATTGATAAATTTATCACAAATTTTTCGGCTTTCAAAGTTAATACATATTTCGATTGTTTGTACCTTATACCTTTTTTGAACAAAGAGAAATGATTGTGAATATTAGACAGGGTGTAAAAACGCCCCGAACTTTTCATTTGACGTCATCGATTATAAGATTTCTATGCACCTGATATATTGCCAAAGCCTGCAAACATACAATTCCAAAACTGCAAAAATTCCTACAAAAATAAAATAAACAATTTCAATAACTAGACAAGGCAAATGGCCGAACAAATTTAAGAATTCTAAAAAAATTAAAAAGTAAACAAATTTTACCTCAGAAACAGATATGCAAAGAAGTCTATTAAATCCAATATGGGCACTTGATGAAGAGTTAGCCATACAGCAAATATACATATCAACTTTGTGAAATATTTTGTTTCTTATGGTAGGAAAAGAGGTGCAGCAATGATTATTTCTGTAGTAGTGCAGTAAATCCAGAATGTAAAACCAAGCCCAATGTTATTTGTAATTCGCGATTTTAAAACAAAGTATTTTTGTTGAAAATCTTAAGTCGTTTCTTTCAAAAAATATGTAGATGCCAAGAAGTATTTATATCGCTATTATACATGAGAACAGAAATATGAGTTTTGATAAATATTGATGATAACAGTCCAAAAAAATAACGGATATGTTTAATCATATCATGTCAGAAACATGCATATAAAGCCAATTTGTGCATAAGCGTATTTCATAAATATACATATAGAAATATGAGGTAAGACATATACAGTATAACAGGTTAATAATTCCAAATGTAACGGTTATGTTGCATGTGAAATCAATTTGTACACAAGCGGCGGTAAAGTACCTGGTCCGGCAGCGAAAGGTATTGTTCGCAAGTAGCTGGCCAGGCCTGAATCCTCCCCGGGGAGATGAGATCGTCTTCACCCGGTGTGAATCTGGGCTGAAAACTACACATATTTTGAAAAATTTAACATGAAATGTTTCGAGCACCAGCTGAGCTTCCATTTTCTTGATCATGTGACCATTTCCGTATATGCAATACATTGGTAATGCGCACATGGAGACGATCGTGAACCGCCATGGAGTGCAAGTAGTATTTTGATTGGTTTCTGAACTGGTGAATAAAATTGTTTTGGGATATTTTTATACAAAACAAAACCACATTGTTTAATTCAACTAGAAAAGTAAGGTTTGGATGGTAACTCAACAGGAATTTAAGTTATGTCCGTTCGGTGCACATCTATATGCGTCCTTGTTTACTTTTATGACGCCATTGCCGCTGATTTGGAATGATAGAAAATAATTAACGTGAAGAGAAGAAATGTGCATTTTCTTGCGTCTTTTAGTTAGAAATATATGTCAGAGTAATTGTTGTTGGCTTTATAATTCTTATAATTGGCCAGGGGTAGTTGGCTAGAAAACTATGCAGTGCATGAAGGCGGCCAACATGGGACTCTTTTACGCGACTCAGATAAATGGGCAATTCATTATATTTTAAAGTGGTTAGTATCATCGTTTTGCATGAAATTTGCACTGCAGTACAATCGTTTGGTGAATTCACATTGCTTAACTTTACCCCTTGCAGCTGCGTTCATTTTTAAAACAAAAACGAGTAAAATGGAAGTCTCCAACATGGGTATCGACGAGTGGCGTCAAGTGCTCCATCACATTTCACATTCTGCTATTTTCATTTCAACAAATGGCGGCCTATTTGCCAAATTGCCAAATTTCCTAATATACAGCAATCCGCTATTGAGCAGATCCAGAAAAAGTTATTTGTCAAAATTGAAACCCACGCCCCAAACTTTATTCGTTATTCATGACGTTATTCATGCAGTATTCTTTTTATCTCTATCAATTTCTTACTTAACAAATGTCTCTCATAAAATTATTTCATTGGCTTTAAGAGGGAAAGCATGCAGTTTTATTAAACTGTGTTTTATTCTTTTTTTGATCAATTATTTAAATAATTATTACAATTACAATTAGAACAAATATCACAGTTCTATATTGACACGTGCGTCTGTTTCCAATGCCTACTCTATAGTCCAAGAATTCTTAATACCTTTTTTTTTGCCGAAACAAAATTGTCAGAAGTCCCCATTGTATTTCTGTCTTTTCGTAGGCAGTTATAAGAAATGGATGGGATAGTTTGGGAAGAAAGCGTATACATGCACAGCCACTTGATTAATAATGTAAAGGATCATGTCTATTATGTGTTCTCATTATAGTTTTTTAAAGATTTTTTTATGAATTTGTCGCAAAATATGCTGGTGTGATATAGTAATTAAATAATTGCCAGATAACATACAATTTAATTTGACATTTTCTCAGAACACCCTCTTGTTATTTTTCTCAGTATTTTTGCTCATATACCATGAGGGTACTATTTTGTTCAGCATTTTAGCTCATTAGCAGTAGGCTAAAACGCGCGTCAAGTAATTTGTAATGGTTTACAAGCTCTTTCTACACTGTACACTGTAGTGAAGTTTTGTGTGTTCATTCAGAATTTCATTGCCAGAATAATTTTTAAACTTTGCTATTGATAACATACTTTATGCTTCAGGTTCCTACTAAAACCACACTGATGTTATCTGTCCGTAGAATTTTACAAATTATCCCCCTATCATTCCAAAGGCAATAGCTGTCACCTTGCTGTGGCCATTAAGTAGCGTTAAAAGTTTACTTATTCAAAGGCAGAATGATTTATTAAATAAAACATTTGGGTTCTGTATTTGATTAACGTTATAGGCTATGTCATAAGATATCTTAACCTCATATGTTAAAAAAAGATTGAGATAACGCACGCAGTGTAATGATGGCGAGAGGTGGCAATGAAAGAGAAATGTTGATCTAAATGCTCAAAATGAAGTGTCTGGACAGCATTTGAAACAACGACAAAGATGAGTTTCATATTTGGCAATAAGCCAAAATTTTGAAAAATGTAAAGAAAATCTGTTTTATGGAGTATTCCACGCCAATAAATCAACCCCTTTATCATAAGGGCATTATTTGTCTGTAATATTGTTGCTTCAATGTACTGTTTTTATCTAATAGATATAATCTGTCCTTTTTGTGAAAACGAAATTGATCATCAACGCAATTTCTCCTAAAACACAATCCCCACAATTCGCCACAGCAATCCAAAGCATGCAACAAAGAATTGTACATGTACAACCAAGTGTAACAGCAACACTGTTGTAATGAAAAAAAAACGAATAAATAAATGTATGAAAATATGAGGATTCTGATGAATTAATAAACCTTTTGGTAGTGCAGGGGAGGACAGATAATGGCGGCGTCGGACTCTAATCACTTAATTTATCGATCTGTTTAGCTTGCTACATGCACACACACGCGCCCGCACGTGCGTAGGCACGTGGGATCTACACTAAGAAGCAACATGCATTGCCTTATAGTTTCGACATTGAAAAGAAGGAATCGTTATAATAAAAAGGTGTATATCCCTTCAAAGAAGCGCACACATTCATTGAGTGAACATTTTAACCTTACAGTAGGTGCCTGCTCCCGTTGAAATCTGCACTGTTCCTTCATCCAGTTTGCCTTGTGGCTCCATTTTCCCTATACGCTGTGCTCTCAATTTTCACGTTCCTATTAAGCGCAATCCCTGTTTTTGAGGCAACCAAAGCACTCCATCACGGGTTTGCTCAATGTCCCCACGTCAGAAGGGATTTTGCAGGCCAGTTTATAGGTTCAGAGCCATAAGCATGGCGAGCAAACTCCCTGATGAGAGAGGACGTGTAGCCCGTACTGTTGTCGAATCGGCTATACATGTACTAGTTAGCCAATGTGTTTTCGGCATCTGAGCTCAGAAAGCAAGAATGTATTCATCAGCATTTATGTGGCACTCCTTTTCCTGCTTCATTGTCAATGATAAAATTCCCGCCGCTGTATAGGCTAGATAAGAAAGCGTTGAATTCCGGTTGCTTCTGTCTGAATCTCACTTTCGTAATGAACTTGAAGAATTCACACCAGTCACAGTGGTTCTAGGAAATTATTCTTTGCCTGCTGGTATCGAAACCGGTGTATTTATCTGTGTATTAGCTGTTTTTGGTGTTGTGTTAACAATCTTGGTGTTTCATTCCACGCCCACGCCCTGCGCAAACGCTCAGTGTGCTGGCTTCTTTGTGGTCACGGTGCCCTGTAGAAATCTCGAGAGAAGTCCTAGACGTTGCCAGGATTAGACAGTTAGGTGTGGATTCGTAGAATATCAACTTCAAAGCAAAACATCAGCTATATAAATGCTTAAACAATTTCCACAACAAATGGCAGAAAATTTAACTCTATATGCTCAATCAAATATCTTTTTTATATCAGCTGCAAGAAATAATCATGAAACATGAACAGATTAAGCAACACTTGAATGATTATGAACGGCCTCATTCGATTGCAGAATGTCATTTTACTCGTAAATAAGGCTGGCATTACTCGTGAAGCCAGCTATCCAGGAGAAGGGGGAAGTCCCTTATTGGCATCCCTTCCGAGAACGATTAAGAATAGATTGCACGTAGGCGGGGGAAACCCCTTAAATGAATCCGCTTGACACCAAAATTCTTGCGATCGATAAAACCTTCCTATAGACAAGTATGTGTTCCTAAAATAACACAGATGTACAGATTCTACCTTGTAAAATCCTTTTGTTGTTGTTATTATACAATATACTGTCAATACCAGATGAAAGCGGGTTTCCATTGCTACACACGTAGCCAGGTGTAGGTTGTATGACCGCGGTTGGGACTTAACGGGCCAGTAGGTTTTCTATCCCCCTTCTGGCAGCGTTAAGACGCCAACCATGAATCATAGAAATATTTCAACAGTAGATTTCACTTTAATGGCGGTGATACACTATCTCCCTCAAATATATACGTGTCCCTTTTCTAAAATGGACACTTCACATTGCCCAAAAGGCATCTTGTTTAGCAGAGAGGCCGCCTACCTTCTGTGTACACTTCCCTTCTGTGTGCGCTTGCCACAACCATGTTTCAAGTAGACATTCATAATATTACATTGTGATAACCTGGCGCATCATTTAAATCAATCTTTATCTTCCCCGCAAGGAAAGAAAAAGATATAGTCAAACCAATTCTAGACCAAGCCTAGATTCAGCATGTCTCATTGTCCTACTTATTTTTACCAAAACAAATCGATAAACGATAATAAAAAAGAACAATAAAAATACCAGTATCTAAATAAAGTGAAAAAAATGTGTGGACACCAAATACTGCATACTTAATACAGAAATCACAAAAGTACAAGCCTAATTTACTGTAGATATCAATGAGAAAACAGCAACTTACTCCAGTTTGTAGGAAAAACATCGCACATTGCTTAAGCTCCCGTATGTGAGTCTACAGGGTTACATGTACGTAGATATGAATTATTACATATGCAACTCATTTGTTGACCTTTAAACTCGGCACAGAGAAACGCATATCACAAAAAGTTGTCATACTTACTTGTTTCGAAGAAAAAAAGCATAATATTTTAAATCACTAATTACCTTTTTTAAATTAGTATACATTAAAAGCATGATCAGTCTTATCCAAAAAGCAATTAATATTATCAACTTTTAATTTAAAAATGCAGAACGAATTCGAAAAGTTGGCTTTATAAAAGGACCCAACTAGGCCAAAGTGGTGTTTCCCCCTTTCTTCTCTCTTCTATTATAAATTCAGGCAAGATTAGACATTTGTAAGCGTGGCATGACTAAAAGTTCATTTGCCTTCGTGTATTGTAGTATTGTAGAGACGACATTGAAATTCAAGATAAAACGAAATGAAATAAAAATTATTTTGTCCCGATCGAACGAAATAAAAAATGGATAGCAATGTGCGTTTTGATAATAAATTGTTAAAGGTTAAGTTGACATTGGCTATTGTTATAGAAGTTGCGAACAAATTAAGTTTTGCACCATTAAATAGAGGTAATTATCTTTAAGCTTTTATTTAGATGTTAACTTTTGGTGCTTACACCAGATAACTGTTTTATATTAATTATTTGACTGACAATCGAGGAAAATTGTGTTAAAATGACGAAACCAGAATTTTGCTGAGGGGAGGGTTTTTATTTTTATTTTTCCTCGTTTCACTCAACAAGTATGAAAAGTAGACGAGGGTAATCTTAGGCCAATAAGAAGGACTAGCGGATGGAAATTTTGCTTGGTTTTGTCTCATTTTGTTTATTATACCTTTTTTTTTAGAGAGAGAGAGAGAGAGAGAAAGGGGAAGAAGATGGCATTTCAGCAGCTACGGAAGTCACGTGCCTGCCCCTAGGCTCGCCATTGGATTAAGCATAACCTATAAATTCCATTAATTTTTTCTATACCCTGTATTTTCATCAAGGGAAATTATTTAAAACGTGACAAAATCGGTCATTTAATTTACTAAACCACCGGGGATCCACTGTTTGATGATACATTAACGATGAGTATACACCTCCGGCACGTTGAGCATATTAAGCAAAATACCAGAAACAGTGCTCTTTAACATTAATAATTTGATACGTTATTGCTTCAATAGCATGTTGTTAATATCACAAATGGCCTGAAGTAGTTGGTGTCTTTTAGAGACTCTAATTTTAAAACTTCCTTATTACATAAAGTATAAGGTCATGCGTCCTGAACTGATTTAATTTGCGTTACATAAGGTAAATTTAACTGCCGTGTCGGTTTCCGTAGAAAAATCATCATAAAATTGAAACCTCTTGTCATAGCATAGAAAAAGTATATATGTATTCTGATGGCTTTTTCAAGAAAAGATTTAAATGTCTACTTTGTAAGTCTCTCACTATTACATTGTTCCTTTGAAGTTCATGAAAATTTGAGCAATTGTTTGAACAAGTAAATGAAAAGTAGACAAAAAAGCTTAAAGATGGTAACGAGAAAGTCATGGTGTATACTAAACCACATAGTGATGTTGTGCAAAAGTAAAAAATATTCTAGTTTATGTAACATCGCCAGGATATTAACATACCAGTTTAGGACACGTGACCATAACCTTAGATAATTCACCTCTGTTAGACAGGCCATATATCCGCCGAAGGGGACTCCGTGCGTTATGTTTTTAGCGTTGTTTTTGTCCCTTCTTTAAAATGAATGGCATCATTCTTTTGTGCAGTCTGCTACTGAGGCAGTCTGAGTGCAATTTCCCGCATGCGTGGATAGTTTTTGCATAACAATTTAAATGATTGCTTTGTTGAAGGTAATATTAGGTTGCTTTACCGTATTACGAAGTATGTTGTTCTAGTATCATTAATGTCATGCGCAGGGTAGCAAAATTCGCATCCACTGGTAGAACCGAATGTAATTATGAGAAAAGTGAAATCACAATTGCCCGCAAGTAATCTCGCTGACAGGGAAATTACACTTAAATCATCAAATGTGAGAAATAGAGCTTAAACAATGGATTGCAGCGAATAGATAAGTAAAAATTTACATTTAACACGTATATACTAATATTTTCAACATAGGTTATGGAAGATATTCATCTTGGCATTTAAATTTTATGATTCATCACTTAAGTAATACGAAAAAATATCATTAAATCCTCGTCTGATCTCAAGAAAATCTGTTGATACATAAATATCTAGGCTAATGTTTTTTAAAAGTACAATCTGACCCTGACCCAATAACACCATTTATTTATTGTAGTAAGTTAAAAACATCATCTAACTGTCATAAAAACTTGAACTTTACAATGTTACACTGATTCTAAAATCTCAATAAAGCTAAATGCCTTTAGAAAAAAACTGAATTCACAAAACATCATATGCTCGTCTCATTTGGAAAATAAATGTATCGGATAGAAATCTTTTCTTTAATTCGCTTTAAGACTAAGGGGTCAGAATTGATGTAGCGCTAAAATCAAGAATGAAGAAATTATCCAAATGGACTTATATCGTAAGTTTTCACGAAAAAATATTAAATGACATCAAACTAGTCTGCATATCTGAAACATTTTTTCGGGGGAAATCGCGTGACAGAATGTCAAAGATATAAGATTGAAAAAAAAAAAACATTCACACGTAACAGTTAAATTAATTCAGTTTGTTTATGAAAATGAATTAATAAAAAATAAAAATATTTTTTTGCATATTTAGAATTTTTTAAATAATTATAAACATGATTATTTATTATACTCATAAATTCATTGTGCCTATTAACCATTTAGTGATTTAAATGCTGACCTTTAATACTGACTTCTTGACTAAAAAAGTGCCCAACATTACTTTAACAATAAAATAATTTTTAAAGAAAAGAAATTTAAAAGATATAGACTACTTCTGCCTTGGTCAATAACTGGAATAATGTGGCGAGAGGGAGTCACATGAAATTTTATCAGAATGGGACCACGTGAAGGAGTTATGATAAGTGTCATCATAGGACGATCTCAATTACCCATGCAATTACTGATATGGGGTTAGACTTGGATTGTTGATATTAATTATTCCACAGACAATTTTTATCTAAATATTTTCATACCGTCTAATTTTCGGCTGTGCTCAAGAGCCCTCTTAAGGACAAACTCATGATTACAACTCAGCGTTAGAACGTCAGCGCATGACCAGTTTGTCCTGAGGAAGGTTATTGAGTAGAGCCGAAATTAGACAGTATGAAAACATTTAGATAAAAGCTGTCTGTGGAATGATTGATTCAACAATCCATGTATGACTACCAAACTAATGAACTTTTTTAATAACCAATGCGGTAGATTATTTTAAAATTTTTTAAATTTTGGTTTCATAATTGCACGCTAAAAGCTTTTTTCTTTCTTAACATATATTTTTTGTTCTGATTATTTCTTTCTTTATAATTATTTTCATGCATTTCTATATGAAAGTAAGCATATGTCTATACAGCTATCTATAAAAAAATTCCGTTAGACACGACTTCTTTCTTTCAGAGAAAAAATATAACAGTGATCTTTTAGGGTAAATGTACATATGCACAAAATTTGGATTTAAGTCTCTCTAAGCTTCTATTCTTCGAATTTTAGACGTTCGAAAGGACCCCAAAAATGATAAAACCTCATCTTTAAGTTTATCATTGTCAACTGTCATTAATGACCTAAAAAGCACTTACTTCTTTAGGCCTTTTACCCCACCTGGAGCAAAGGCCACATACAATTTTAAAAAGTACCAGATACATAAACTGAGAAGAATTGCATTGTTCAAAAATAATAACATGGAGATTTAAATGGTTTAGTGTTAAACTGGCATTTCTCCAATGTAGGCCCTTTGAGAAACGATATTTAAAAGTAGTCGGAAAATGTTCCCGATCCTTACCAAGGTCCGTCGGACAGAGCTTAAATATTTTGAATAGTTTTGATTGTGAATGCGACATTAAATAGTGACACATTAAACGTATTAACGCGCAAAGCAGACAATAACTAATTTGCTTTAAAGACGAAAAAAATTCTATCAAAGCCGATACTTGCAAAGGGTAGTCACTTCTTAAATTCTTTTATGCACTGGAGTTTAACAATTAGTTTTATATAAAAATGGGCGTGAAATTAAACATCCAATTTAATTCCGCACCTGTAGATCACCAAACTCCCAAAAGAAGAATTTATAAATGACAAGGCAACACCGTTGATAAGTTCACAGCTTAAATTTTTGATTTTTTCTGACCTGATTAAAACATTCCATTCATGCCGTGGTTGTTTTGATGACCAGAAAAAATACGCTCAGGTATATGTTACGTTATATTTACCCTACAAGAAGACCTATTAGGCAGCCCTCACACTTGCGATTAATTGTGAAAGATTAACTTCTTTGTTTCCATCGGCTATTAGGAAAACAAATCCGGCATATATATATATATATGCAATATAGCATAAAAGCATAGACCAGCGAATATCAAGCGGGTCGATGACTAACCTGAATAATTAAGACCGCGCACCTTAATTAACGCGCCCTAATTACTCTCGCGACTCCCATTGTTTCTATGCAAATGCCCGGCGGTTTCTACCCACCTGGCCTTGCACAGCAGTGCATTGCTGGCAATTTCCAGAGCTCGGAGTTGCCTCTGACGTGGTTTACCTGGCAAGAACCGTGTCACACGCACCTGTAACCTCGTATAACCTCGATAAGCGTCGAGGTCCCTATAGAGACAGCCAATGACGTGTACAGGTAAGCCGTTCTTCGAAAAACTGTGCCATTCAGGAGAAACCAACAAAATGGCATCTATAATGGCGATAACACGCATGGCTCCCACAGATGTGTTCGTTGCCATGTTAATTATTCATGGTCAATTTATACGTCTTGAGCAGATGAGCAATACGTGTTGGCTGCCCACTTCAGGCATGTTGCGCTTTTGTAGTGTTTGTGAGGCATTCAAGCCATAAATGCCGTCAATTTTTGCGGCAG